>QLSS01000001.1:7978398-7992342 GCA_024372645.1 Trichomalopsis sarcophagae
CTCTCTCTCTCTCTCTCTCTCTCTCTCTCTCTCTCTCTCTCTCTCTCGGCCGTTTACGCGATACGAGCGCGCACGTACGGGAGAATCGGCCGAACCGGAGTGAATTCGCGCCGATTTAGGATCGCGCGGGGCTATCATTACTCGAGGTTCGGAGCCTTTTGTCGGACGTACGAACGAAAAAAGGAAGGAATAACGACGCCGAGGAATATATTTATCATGCGCGTACGCGAGGATATGAATCCTTTTTTATATGCACAGTGTACGCGCTCTTAAGTTATTGCGCCGTTACGCGTATTATTTTTCGGCTTTCTAAAGGGCAGCTTTTACTCCTGCCGTTTTACGAGCCCGAGGACGATTCGCGGCATCGAACGGTGCGCGCAATCATACCGCTTGTACATTGCAGAGAATAGCTAGACTTTTCCGAGCGCGCTCCAACCCCCGAAGGGCAGACGGAGGAGAGCTGCAGAGCACCCTTTCTAAGAACTCGAATAAACAACTGGAAAGTTGAAAGGCTGCGCCCCGAGACAGCCGATAATCATAATTCACGGCGAACTCGGGCTCGGAAGCGATCTGACAGCTCACTCTCCCGCGGCTGTGTGCGCACGCGCGCCGGAAATTTCTGCTTCGTGCATAAACACACGTACGTATGGGTACACACATATCTAACCTTTAATCTCGCGCGGATCGAGCGGCAGCGGCAGAAGTAGACTCTCGCTCGCGTCATTACACGCGGCTACGCCGCGAGAAGAATAATTGTTCACTTCGCGCGCTTACATATACGAGCGGAAGTGTTGTTGCGGGCTCTCCTCTCTCTCTCTCCCTCTCAATGTAGCTCTCGGTGTAATGGAAGAGCCGCGCGTAAATCGCGAGAAGAAACGTCCGCGGCCACATGCAACTGGTTGGAAAAGCGTTTACGGTTAAGTGAATGAGCTCGCTCGCCAGCTCACGCAACTTGAATTACTTTCCGAGCGCGAATCGACGATTCTAATGCCGCTACTGCTGCTGCCGCTGCCGGTAATACACGGGGGAGAGCCGCGCTTGGATGCTGTGGTTGTGCTTGGAAGTGTATCGGTAACGTGCGTGATTTCAATAATTTTTATCCGCGCCCTGTTATCCGCTTATACGCCGTATAATCGCGCGGGCCTTTTAGGAGGCGATGCGCGCGCGACTGTGTATAAGTTTCCGCGAACACGAGGCCGGAAGCAGACTTCTCCTCTTTCGCACTATTAGCCTTTTTCCTTTCCTTTTTTCCGCAAAACTCGCAGAACTCCGAACGCCGCGCAGTCATTCGCGCGAGTCCACTTAACAGTGTACGGGGCAGAGAAGAAAGTGCGAGCGCTTAATTGCGCAACGCCGGTGTGGATTTCACTTTGCATGACTTTTTTAGCGGCTGCGTGATGCATGCAGTTTGAAGTCGCCTTTCGAAAGTTGCAAACCCCTTTGACGCGCTCGCGCGGTCGTTGTTTCCAGCGATGATTCCGAGCGTGATGCTAATGGGCCTCGAAGTGCCAAATTGAATGAGAAAGATTGACGGACGGACAGAATGGCTTCACTGGGAGAGAAAAATATCGTGTCGTGTCTATAATCCATGCTCGTCTACGCTATCTATAACTGCGTTCACGCTTAAAAGCGAGGCAACCCTTTTTTTTATAGCCAGTCTTTTTATCGATTACGGCTCACGATGCAAATTATAGCGCGGGTCGCCTATAGTCGACGATTGAGAAATTATTCTGATTCGCATCGATTAGTACTCGCGAAGTTAAAATGTTTCAAGCGACGCGAAGCAAGCACTTGGAGACGATCAATCGTCATTAGGGAAGTAAAGACAATTAAAAGACAGGTTCTGTTTATAAAACGTCGAGCATTTCTATACCCCCGTATAATTTAATAATTTGCTTGTAGTTTTCTGGGAAGCGATTTCAACGTTACTCATACAGAGCGGTCTCCAAAAGTTAGGAATTTTACGAGAAACCGTCAACTCTAAAAAAATTACACCCGAGTAATTTCACCTGAGCAAACAACATTACACACGCGCGGCGTCCAAAACTATAAATTTTCCTAATACTCGGCACCTAAGTTTACGAAGTAAAAAAAAAAGAGTTTTACGACAACCCAGGATTCAAATACACGAGCCCATCGGTACTTTCCTCGAATAATTTTTATTCTCTGTCGATTTCGGCGATCTACGCGAGACGGGGTGCGCTTTTTACGAGCCCGACTGGCTTTACGACTTTCATACCGCGTCTATGCGACGAAAAACGAGGAAAGGCCGATTTAGCAAAAAAAAAAAGGGAAAACGCGAGAAAGGGAGCTGCAGAAAAAAGTCTACTCACCGCACACGGCAAGAGAATAATATTCGGTTTTTGCGTTATTTCTTCCTTCGCAGTCTCACCTCGACGCATTGGCTCGCTGCTGCCAGCCCTCGACATATTGATTCCGTGAGTTTACGATCCGACAAGCTGCTTCGGGGCATAAAAACGCCGCTGCTTTTTCGGCGAATAGAGGCTCGCGAGCGCAGTTAAATATCCCCTTTCTTCACTCGAGAAAAGCTGAGCCATTCAGAAAAGAGTGCGCAGCTCGTCGGACTATCGCGGCCCGGTGATGGATAGTCCATAAAGTGTTTTGTGAGGACGCTCGCGACGTCGACGGCGAAAAAGCCGGTGCATTGTAGGCTAAATTCAGCGAGAGCCGCGGTTGACTTTCAACTCGGCTCTGAATTTTTCACGTCCAGACGATTTTTTCAGTAGAAATAACTAACGCGCATGTCCAAGCCGACGTAATCGTTGCACCCGAGTTTTTCGGGGCGAGAGCGAAGATTAATTGAATGATCATTACGTCCATTATGCCGAGGAAAGCATCGTATACGTCATTGGGCTCGTGAAGAAATAATATATGAGCGTCGACAAAAGAAAATGACAAAGAGGCTCCTTATCAAGGACTTTAGACTCCATAACGGATTTTTTCGTCGGACGAGAAGAGCAAAGGCAGAGGCGAACTCTCGCTTCATTTATCGTGATCCAACATTAAGCTCTCGGGCTTAATCCCATTCGTGACTGGTTAGAAGGCAAAACGTTCGTCATGAATCAAAGTCCGCGAGCGCGCGCGAGAGAGAGAGCGAGAGCGAGAGCGAGTTATGTGTGTAGCCGTACACGCGGGGCCGAGCTCGAGCGCGCTGCATTAAACCGTGTATACGTATATACAGGCTTCCAACAATGCATCCCTTCGAGGCTCGCAAGAACACGAGGCATTACGCTCGCTTTATCATTCAACAAACTAGACTACCTGTATTATGCGCGCGCTAGTGAATACACATTCAATCTTGCGTTTGATTGATCGATCGCGCTCGCTAACACAAAAACCAGCTCGCTCGGAGACTCCATCGCTGCACAAAAAGCTGCGGGGATTACGCTTGTTCTACGGAATCTTCGTACCTGTTGAAACCGAATCGCTCTCTTGTTTTAAAATCCTCTCCTCGCGATACATCGATACACAGGGCACATCCCTCGTGAACCTGCGCATCGGGAGCGTCCGAAAAACTGCAAACTCACGCGGTGTGCTTCGGACCCGTTCACGCTCAAACGGATGCGCACCAAGGGCCCCGCGCGTGTATCCGATCGTAAACAGCTACCGCCCGTGCACCGCGTGTACACGCTCGTTCGATCCATTCATCGGGCGCGTCAGCGGGACGCCTATTCATCCGAACTCGTTACTATCAGGATGTCAGTTCTCGCGCGTGGATTTCGTGCACACGTAGCTAGATGACGGACGTGTTATTACAGTAGGAGGGTCGCGCGCGGCCGAGGTTGCGAATTGCCGTTGGCCCTCGTGGATCGGGCCTGCTCGCCATGCGCGGCCAATATGCATATTATTATTATACGCTTGTGTGTGTGCAGGGAAGGGACTCGGAGATGGATTATAAGGGACGCGGATGTAGATGTTTAGCAAGGGAGAGCAGCTCGTCCGCGCGCGGTCATTAAAACTTTTTCAATTTTTCCCCCTTGTTACCCGATGCAAATTGGCTGGTTCGCGAATTCGGCAGAGTTTACCCGTGCAATTTCGTCGCTGCGCCGCGGAAACGTGGCATCGACGCGATGAAAAATTCCAGCGTCACGGGTTACTTTTCGGCAATCGGATATTTATACCGCAGCGACGTTGAGAAATGCCTGCAGCAACACTCAGTCCCCCGAAAATTTCGCGGACACCGTACGCTATTACTTCCCACATCCCGTAAGTGCTCCGCACGTGAGCGCAATTTTTCGATATTCCTGCATGCATGATACGCGCGCCCTACTCGAGAGCTGTAGCAGCGAAAATTCGCGCCCTTGCCCGTCCTTGACACGTGCGGGCCGCTCGATGACCCGTGAACTCTTTCGAATCAGCCGCGCATCGCAGGCCGCGAGCGTAAATTGCCCATTAGCCGGCACGAGTCGGCGCTTTTTCACTGTCCTTCGCAGCGCGCTCTACATAATGTAACACGTATAATACGCGCGGGGCTCGGAGCGATTTTTAAAAAACTGAAAAATAAGTACGCGGCGCTGGGGCGTGTGGTGTACGGGGACGGGAGAAGGGGGACGAGCTGCTGCGACTGCGAGGATTGAAAGGGGGAGAGATTCGCTTCGCGGAGAGATATTCTCACGAAATGGGGAAAAAAATCTGATTCTCACGTCTGGAGCCACGTGGCCCGCGTGCGCGTGACGGCGTGTAAGCTCTCCATTGTGGCCTGCTAAAAAATTGAAAACGACGAGCTGCGCCCGCTTTCATGGACTGTTTGAGGGCATAAATATTCCTTCGGGTGGTGTGCTTTACATCGGTTTTTTCGGCTTTTCCTTGATTCGATAGCCTCTCGGCTCGTGCGTATGGCTGGGGGCCGCGGATAACAGAGTTCGGAATCACGCAGTCTCTCACACGTGAAAAGCGTAGCGGGACTTCTCACAATAGTCGATGAAGATTTTCCACTCGGCTTCCGAGAGAGAGAGAGAGAAAATCATCGAAATCCGGGGGTGGATCCGCTCCTTTCGTCGCGCACCTTCTCTTTCGCCACGGCAACTTTATCGCGACCCAGTTACCGTCCCGGCACTCGTCGCCGAGTCGTAAAACTTTCCCGACGCGGAAACGCTAAAGCTCGGGGACTACGTGTCCTCCCCTCGTTCAGCAGCGTCGTCGTCGGAGGTCTCGAAGAAGCGAGAACCGAAAAAAGAGGGCATTCATTGAAGACGAGCAGCTCGAGGGCCTCGAGGAGCAACGGAAAAAGGTCGTGCTGAGAGAGAGAGAGAGAGAGACGCGTTTCGAAGGTTCTCCGAACGGCGTATTTGGAGCTCCGTCCGACTTATTATCTCGCAAAGTTGGCGTAAGCGCTGCTGCCGAGATGAAAAGGAAAGCTCGGAGCGGTGTAGAAAGCGGACGCACCGCAAATGGAGAAAAACAAAAGGGGAGAAGATAAAGCACCCCCATAACCGGTAACGCCATCGCAAACAACATACACGCGCGCGGATATAAAGAAGTGACTTAGGGAGTGCGCCTCGAGTGCGTTTTCCAAAGACGTCTCTCCACGTGGATTCGACACGGGGCGTATAACTCCGGGCGCGCGCGCGCGCGCATTGATTTATGCGCCATAAAAAGTTGGTAATAATGGTGTAGATTAGACTATTCGTGTCGCCGGCAGTTAAAAAATACATCACGTGAAAAGTGCGTAAAACGCAGGAGAGATGTCCTCTCGCTCGCGCACTCCTCCCCCATCGCATGCGTAAATCACGGCCAGCGGCCGATTTTTTTCTCCGCCTTACTGCGGCCCGTCTTTTACGAGACGCGCGAGCTTGCTTCCACGCACAATAGGCGCGACAGTCGTGCGCCGAACGAAAAGCTAGTTAGCGCCTGAGTAATTTTACCATCGTCGGGAGAATCAATCAGTAGCAGATGCCGATCCGGGGCTGATTTATTTTACGATTCGATTTCGAGCCGTGGATTCCACTTTGTTTATTGGCCATTTATTTGACGAATAGCGCAGATCAATAAGCCCCAGCGCGTGCAGTATAGTATAGAAAAGCATTTTCCCATTCACAGCGTGTACAAGAGATGATTATTTCTTCGCTCGCGGCCGGCGCGCAAAAATCGTTTGAGTAATGCGTCAATCTTTTTACGAATCAATTTGAGGCTCCGTCTTAATGATCGGCGTTGCACAATAAAACTCGCGAAGGAGCGTAAAATTTTTTGGAGATTTATGATGATGATTCATTTACGATCATGATGATTCACTCGGCAGGAACGAGCTCGCTTGATTAACTTTCTAATTCAGCGGCGCGTATTGCAAGAGACGCTGCTCGGGATTTATTGCCGCGCGATAGCTCCGCTCGAAAAACAAAACGGCTCGAGTATTAATTTTCTGAAAAATGATACCTTCGCCGAGCGTCTCGAACAGATTGCATTTTTAGTGCAGCAGCGCGAGGTGTATACTTTCGAAAGGCTGGTGCGTTTTTCGAGCGAATTTTTCCAGCCATGACTCGTCGGCCGCAAAACTACCGACAAATCAGTTTTCTCGAGGAGCAAACACGCAATTACGAAAGCGAACGCACTCGCGGGCTATAAAACACGCACACACATACACACACAGCTAGCGAGCTGCAGCAGAGGGCGCGAGCGTAAGAGCGCGCGCCTAGCGATTCTAAAACGCGCGCGCTCGTCGCTGATGACGAGGATGACGACGACGGCGACGACCCACTTCCAAGCCCTCGAAGAACTGGTCGCTTATTTATGGCCGGAGCGGAACGAGGGAGAGGATAAAAGGAGCGAGTCGCACTTTTCATGCTGCGCGCGCGGAGAAAAAAAGGATCGAGAGAGATGAGAGACGTACACGAGCAGCGTGTTTTCGCGAAAGCTTTGCGGCGAAGGTACTTTGGTTAACGATGATTTATTCAGTCGTTCGTCAGCGGAACACAGTCTGAATCGCTAAAATTAAAAGTGGCTGCTGCTGCCGCTCTCGAGTATCTTCCATACTTACTATATGATACCGCGCAACAAAGGCCGGAAAATTATTAATGATTGCGTCGTCGGGAGCGATCGAGCATATGCACACGACACTCGAGAAAAGCCTCATGAATGCATTAGCCTAATGACGATTCCCTGCGCACTTATTCCACAAAAGCTCGGACTTTTTGCGCGCTGCACGTAATACAGCTGTCGCGCGAATCATTAATTCCGTTTAATGTGTATCACGGTTTCGAGGGTCGCCCAGTAAATCATGAAAATTTCGGCACGAGCAATTTCTGGCTCTCTCTCTCTCTCTCTCTCTCTCGGAAATTAATGAAGTGCGCGCAGTCTCCATTTTCATTATCCACGCCGGGGCGTTGCGCCTTTGTTGCGCTGCTGCTGCTGCACTGCTCGACGACTCAATCGAATGTTGACACACTCGCTCGATTTTTCATCGATGGAGATCATCGTCGGCCGTCACGCTCGTTGCGGACGTACACAGTACGTACATAGCCGCACGTCCAAGTGAAAATCGAGGAGGAAACTCGGACTTTTGGTATAATATAATTGTTCGGGCAGCTACGCGGGCGATCGGATCATTTATCACGGCGCTGAAAGAGATGTTCGACCGACTCCGCAAATGATCGCGTCGCACTCGCTTTCTCGCTTTGACAAATGACGAGCGGAGAGCATACGCGCGGGGACGAAATCGACGAAAAGTCGCAGCCGCCGGACAAAGCTCTCAAGGCCTCGTGCGGCGCACGCGTGTTTTTCGCCGAAATCATAAATAACGCGATAACCGGTCGCTTTTTTCCGGCTTGTCTTCCATTTTTATTGCGGACGATTGTTTTTTTTCTCCTCTGCAGTCGCGGTTGTTGAACCATGTCTCGACGAGGAAATACACTTTTTTTTTTGGGCTCGAGATATCGATGGGTAACGCAGCTCGGACGCGTATAAACTCTCGTTAGGGAATAAGCGACAGGATGCAGCGACGCAGGCGGGAAAAAAAAAGCAGAAGACGGCTGCCTCGCGGTCGCGCGACGACATTAAAAACGTTGTCACGTGGTACTTTACGCGCGCTTCCCCGAAGAGTCTCCCGCGACGAAAAACCGCACGAAATCGCGGGAACGGTATTTAAAATGATAAATGGCCCGCGTGTCGTCGTTTTTCGGAGAATTGTAAAAAGTCGGCGCGCTCGTGTCTCCTCCTTTGAACTTTCGGTAATCCGTGCAAGCTTCGCTTGTTTTTCTTCCACTGGCGCAGCTTGTCGCGCTTTTATCTCCGGCTCTCCCGCCCCATCCGCTCGGCTAATTTCCTCCTCTTCCAGCGCCGCGCACCGCGTCACCTTCGCGTTCATAATCTCGAGACTCGCCTCAAACTTTCACGAGGCGTTGATACGGGCTATAAGTTTCGAAAATAGAATCGGGAATTCAAGGATTCCCTTGCGTATCGCGATAAGGAAATCTCTTTTTCACGCTCTATTGTTCGACGCGCGGCCTGGCAGGCTTTCAATTTTTTCTCCTCCCATGCAGCCGGACACGCGCGTTACCTCGCGGGCAGCCGTTAAAAGTTATACGGCTCGGACTTCCCTCTCGAGTCTCGTTCGACCGGCGCGTTTTCGCGCATCCTCCGTATCTATCCGTCTCGGGGCCTGTAATGCGTGTAATACGCGCTGCTTATGCCGCGACTTCCGGACTGCGGCGCGGGGAGGAGAGGAGACGCGAAAGTTTATGCCCGGCGCAACGCCTGCTTCTACATTTTTTTAAGGCCCCGCTTTAATGACTCCCTCGCATTTTTTATGCCTCTCTCTACACACTACTGTTCATTGTATGAAGATAAGTTGGAAGGTAATTTCGGAACGGAAAATTGCGCGAGGGGAGCATTTATTCCCCTTCGTCAGTGTTCGTGTGTGTGTTTTTACGGCGCATACTACTTGGCCGCTTTAAACGCTCTGAAAATCGTTATTTTCCTTACGAAATTGTTTAGTTCGTATACTTACTTAATGCGCGTCGTAAAGCCAAGCCTCGTGTGAAGCTGTAATGCTCGCATGCGGTTGCTTCTTTTTCTGGCTAGACGGGGAGACGCGTCGAACTGGCTGTCGTGCGCGATGAATCTCCGCGTCGAGGTTTCATTCATTTCTCGTAAGCGTTAATTGACCTATTTGCGATGCATAATCCGTCGTTGCTTCGGCGAGAACGATTGGATCGCGTAATGCAAGAAGGTCGGTGATTCACGCCGACCTCGAGGATAAATCGTCGACGAAGTCCAATCAACGAAACTCCCCTCCATCCAAAGCCATTTATCTCAGATTTTATACACAAACAAAACGCGGCCATATGCGCGCTCCGCGTCGGCATAATCCCGCTCAATTCGATAACGATTCCCCCGCGCGTATAAACAAACCGCCGCTACTCGCCGCAGACGTATAAATGCAAATCCGAGCAGTCCAGCGCCAATCAATAACGATAAATAATACGGAAAAATCGGCTACCGAAGCAACGGAATCGCCCTGGAAATTCAATAGTCGACGCAGGCTGTTGCTGCCGCTGCACCGGTCGTCGAGCTGCACTGTATCACGTTTCGGGGCCTCCCCCGATGTAATGCGCTCGCCGCCGCGCGGGATTTAATGGCGCATCGCTCCCGTCCCCGAAATTTTCGCGCAACGCGCGCTGACCCAAGCAGATGGCAGATGATAATCAGCGACACCGTAAAAGCTGCTGCCTTATGCCCGCGTGTAATGCGGGACATGCAACGCTGGACACGGACATTGGGGGGGGATCGCGCTTTTGCGGAAAGTTTATTTATCGTTTTCCCCAGCGCGTTGCTGCCTCGAGAATCGATCGATCGAGAGCGAGTTTTCATTAAGCGCTTGTAGTCGGGGTCAATTGGACGAGGCCGACAAATGCGCTTTCTCTCGACGCTCCTCTGCTCTCCACACACTGCTGAATGGGCATCGGCTTCTGCTGCTGGTGGTCTACTCGAAAATATTTACGCTCTGCCGGGGAGTAATCTCTCTTGTTTTCTGCTCTTACTCCCGGTGAAAGTTTCGGGGGGTGTCGACTGCGCGGCACATAAATATTCTCGGCGCACCGGGTCGCTGTCACAGCGCGCGATTAAGAGGACACGATCGGCCGGTTATTTACACTAGAGTTTTGAATTGAATCCGCTATACGGGCCGAAGTATCACCGAGCGCAACAATGCAAGCGGGGATTTGTCCCAAGGAAAACCATCCTTTCAATTGCCCGTGGAAAAAGCCGCTCTAACGGCTCACTTTATCGCGCAGCGAAAATCCTCTCTCCCAGCGACTGCGCGATCCCGTAATAAACACCCGGCAGCTCGCGCAGCAGCTCGTTGACTCTTTTTCAGGCAATTACTCCTCGCGTCGTCGCGCTCGCTGCCCCCGCGGCGCAGTAGATTATCGATATTTATGCGCGGCTCGAGCGCGGAAACGCGCGTTTTCCCAGAAACACCTGTTTCGCGCTGCTCCTATTTTCGAGACGGAAAAGTATGCAGTGTGCACATTCGCCGACTTTCGAATTTATCGGTTGTATATCAATAAGAAAAATCAATTGGCCGTTCTCGGAAATCCGCATCAGCGCATCCATAAATAATGGCGCCTTTATCGACCATAAATATCTCGGCGAGCGTGCCGCGCGCAAAATAATGCGACGTTAACGCCCGTGAAATTCGCGTGTGTGTAACTTATTTTTATTTCGCATATCAATAAAAGCGCTTCGCACGAGCGCGATGCATCGTCGCGGATAGTTTACGCACATCCATTCGCCGCGGCGGATAATCCGTCATAAAACTTATCGAGTCGAAAAAACTTTTTTAATGACGTTGCCGCGCCGCATCTCTTTATAAATCACGCGCTCTGCCTCGTAAACGACTGCTGCTGCACCTACGTGTGTGCCAGCACGTGTGCGCGCCGAAAAAGTGACGCGGGCCTTAAATTTAGCGCTTGCGTAAAAAGCATCTTATTGAGCTAATCCCCGGACGCGCGGGCGCAACATTGTTCGACGGGCGAGTGTCAGCTCTCTGACCGATAACTCAGCAGAGTGCGCGCGATACCCCGAAGGGTAATCCAGCGCAACTCGCACAATTACCGGATTTGCGAGTGGAGAATCTCGAAAAGAAGAAGAGGAAGAGCGGCCGCGCGGCGGTTTTTATGGGCCGTAGAGCCTCGGAAGGAGATTCGTTTTCCAGGCGGACATTTAGGAAGCTCGTATTTCACACCCACGAAATTTACCGACGTTGGACGAGCAAGCGAGAAAGAGAGAGAGGCAAGAAAGCCGCCATTCGTAAATACGAGGCGAAAAACGAAGCGCGCGGTGACGATTAATAACGTTACTTTATTGCGCCACTGACGTTTAACGCGCTGTTTTATCGAGTCGTGGACGTAAAGTGGATTAACAAACTTGCGCGGCGGAGGCTCGAGAGACGAGCGAATTTCGCGATTGTGGCTATTCTTTTTCGGCCACGGTCTCTTCTCTACACAGCTGCACCGCTGCCGAGACAGGCGGAATGTGGGCTGCGGTACTTTTTTGACCACTTTATTGCGGCTGGGGAATGCCAGTTTCGAGAATGCGATTTGAATGCTCGTCGGGCTATCGGTTTTATGGGGTAATTCGGGAGACTTTGTAAGGCAGCGATGAGCTTTTTGCAAATCTATGAAAAATCCTCGTACAATGAAATTCAATATTTCATTCCTCGGGCGAGAGGCGCAAATTAATTTGAAAATCATTAAAAGCAGCGAGTGATGAAATTCCGGAGGCTGGGAAACCTGTTGATTTTCCATCGATTTTTTCCCAAATTTATTACCGCACCTTCTACACACGTACACATCGCGGACTGCAGCACGAACGGAGAATTAATTAATTCGCGATCGAGCGTCGTCGCTCGCATTTATCGCTCGATAGTCGGCGGTTAATGAGCGGCCGCAATCAATCTTGGAAAGTTAATTGCCTTATACACACAACGCCGCGAACGGGATCTGGCTCGCTCTCAGACACAACATTTTCATTCGCTTCGATATTTTTCCCGCGAGGGAGAGGAAGCCTCGCGATCGTTAATGGGCGCTTATCCATGCGTATTCATTACACGAGGCCGAAACGAGGTTGCTCGAACGCATATTTGCATAATAAGTAAAAATATCGAGGCGGTGTGCAGGAGTGCAGGCCGAAGTGCTGGATGAAGATATCGTCTAATCGTTATTCAGCGGCGCGCGCACGAGCGAGGCCAAAAGGTTGTCCGCACCGCATATCATCAGCATGCGCGCCTCGCGCAAAAAAGCCCCCCGCGAGATCGGAGCTGAGCGCGCCGCATGCATCTGCGGCCGTGCAGAGAGCCGCGGCGGCAGACAGACGCGCAGCAGCCACCTGAGAGCTGAGCAGCCGCCGCGGCTGCGCTTAATGAATATTAATGCTCATTTCCGTGATTTACGGCGGCGCTGACCGGCTCGCGCCGCGGTTTATCACTCGCTCGCGCAGCCCCCCTTTCGCCAAATCGCGCCGCCGCAGCGCGTAGTATCGCGAGCTTTTATCTTTCTTCGGCCGTGTACGGGTACCGTTCGCTAATTTTTCGGGGGAAACATTAGGTCAGGAACGTGTAACTTATATAAAGGTGACAGATGCCGGAGGCTGGATTATTCTAATGTGTCAATTCGCTGCGCGGAGCCGAATCAGCCGGGGTACATACATTAGTCCGGCGGAGAAGATTGAAATTGAGCATCGGGGAAAGGGATCGTTACGTCGGAGAGCCCAGTCTCTACATTAAAGTATCGGGTGATTCGAGAAACAATGGACGCTCGCGCGAGGCCGCTCAACAATACATCGTTGCGTGCGATTTTTCAGCAGTAAAGTTAGCCCGCAAAGTAGGCGCGTAAAAATTAATCTCCTATCCATCAATATTCCGCGCTCGAGAAATACGACTCCTCTAACCCTCGAACGCGGCGTGTCCGTGGGCCGGCGGCGCACGTGTCAAAGGCATTACGAGTCTCTCGACAGAAAGCACGCTGTTTTATGATTCGCGGCGAGATAAAAATCCACGAAATACGGCTCTCTCGCTTCGAAAAATACACTTTATTTTTATGCCCTCCGCGAGATTTACGTCTAATACCGCGGCGGCTTAACAATTTCGCTCTCTGCGTCTCGTGAAGAGCGCGTTTTTTTTTCAGAAATTCATAAATTCCCTATTTACGCCCGCGTTCGGGATCGCTAATAAAAGAAGAGTACTCGCCCCGAAGTGGGTCAGCATTAAACCCTTCGTCGTCGCAGCAGGGAAGTCCATTTTCCGCACAATTTCACGGCAAAAGGAAAAGCGTCGACGGCGGCCGTTCGCACAGGCTCGTCCTAAACCGCCATAAATTTTCGAAATCAGGCCATGCGTCACATTTAAAGTCTTTCGCAGAGAGCGCTCTCGTCGTCGTCGCACGTGTCCGGCCTCCCAAATTCCCGCTCGCTCTCTGCTCTACTGCAAATCCCTAATGCGCGAATCTCGAGAGGAGTAAATAGAGCCATATGCACGGGCACAATGAATCCGTCGCACGCTACTTTTTTCCCCGGCGCGTCCTTTCTCCTCTCCTTTTTTCAAAGCTCGTGCGCGCACACTAGTCCGCGACCCTCGAGTTACCCTCGACGCCCCCTGCGGTGTGCGCAGGGGTCTGCTACTGCCGCTGCGAGAGTTGCTTAGTCGAGTTAGCCGTGCGCGTGTACGTCGCGCGAAATTTCGTGGTGCAGTAGCATCGACTACACGGTGTATGGAGTATCTCCGCGGGCGGCAGCTGATGTTGCCTGGCTGGCTGGACCCGCTGATTGGAATCTGGCTTAAGCCAGCGTGGTTAACGCGATCTCCGGCGTCGAGGCGGAGGTAATCTCGAGCCAAGTTGCTTCGAGCTGGCCGAGGCCCACCGCATGCTCGATTTCGGCGGCGAGCGAGAGAGAGAGAGAGAGAGAGAGAGAGAGAGAGAGAGAGAGAGAGAG
>QLSS01000001.1:7992352-8010389 GCA_024372645.1 Trichomalopsis sarcophagae
GAGAGAGAGAGAGAGAGAGAGAGAGAGAGAGAGAGAGAGAGAGAGAGAGCGAGGCTTTGATGTACTGCTGCTTGGTCACTTGTTTTCCCTCGAGTACCGCAGGGCGGAGTATGACGGCCTCGTTTGCTTTTCGAGATTGGATTACCGATGGCGATCCGGAATGGTTCTGTGTTTTTAATTATCGGGCCGGAGAAAACGCGAGGTTATCTAATCCCCGATCTTTCGCGCGGACACGCACTCTGCGCCTCGGAGTGGCCGAAAATTTATTCGGGATTTTCAATGCGAGGATTTCACTTTGCTGGAAAGTCCGAAAGGAGATTCACGTTAATAACAGATCGCATCGGGAGTGGGCAAGTAGTTAGGCACGGACTTTATGCATCATGAACGGGGGCGGATTAGTCGAATATTCGCGTCTTTTCTGACGCGTGGGTGTAAATCTCGCGCAGCCAACAGATGTAAAGTTCGTAAATAAATCCGGCCGCTGATGGACGGCAGCGAGCGAATTTTTATCGGCGCGTCTCCCACAGTGTAATCAACATTCCTGCCGGGATGCCTCCGATGCAACAATTATCAATGCACACACAACAATTTTCCAGCCCTAAAGCCGAGAGCTAATACATCGTCCACTCGGCACCATAAACACAGAAACAAATATCTCGAGACGCATCCCTCACCCTCGCGGTGGCTACGGCAATACACCTCCGGCATAATAAACAATCCAGAGTTATTTCTGCTGCTCAACGGCGGAGCAGTATCTCTCGACTTCGGACAATACTGCGCGCGCGCGAGCAGCCCTTCGCTACCCATATTTTCGATTTTAACGCACACACACACACACAGTCGGAGCCAGACTCACGACTCGACACGGCAAGTTCATCGGCCCGAAGTACCACAGCGCGAGTAGTCCGCAGAGAGGCAAAAGGAAGAAGTCAGCGAAGACGAAGAGAGAAGCCTCTCCTCGGTTTCCTCTTCCGTCGTAACTACGCGGCCGTGGAAGATTCTCGGTTTCCTGCGCTCTCTCGCGTATATGGCGTCCCGGCGAATCACGAGCCACGGGCCATAAATCTAATCGGCCCGAGCGCGCGCGCGCGTGCGTTCTCTTTTCCACCGACACTTTTGCCACTGCGGCCAGCCAGCGAGAGAGAGAGCGAGAGAGGTCCACTTTTCTGCTCGCGGAGGTAAAACGAGCGAGCCGCAGATATATATCCTATACTGGCCGGCGCGCGCTTTTCTCCTTTTATACACGACGAGCGTATCTAATTGGACGATCGATGCTCGCTGCTTCTCTTTTTTCGCTGCTTCGCGAATGCGCGCGCTCGCGGTCGACTCTCTCGTGCGGTCTCGCGGGGGGGCGGAAAAATCTCCGGGAAGTTTATCTCGCGAAAATAACCAATTTCAATGATATATCGTCGGCTGATAAACTGCGCGGCTTTCCGAAATAAATAAGATATTGTGCGCGGCGATGCGGTTTGTAACGAGGAAAATAGTCATGGCCCGTTTTTCCACGTGTCAATTAGTTCGCAATAAATTTCGGTGATCTATCGGCGCTGATTCGCCGGCGGAGATATTGATAAATTTAATGTGTCTCTTGCTCGCCGGAAGTATTGGCCGTGCTTTTTTGGCGGATTGCTCGATTGAATCGATTGCCGATCGCGATTCCGGGAACGTGAATTAATTCAGTGAAAGTTTTGTTGCTTCGAGTGTGCAGCAGCTCGTTATTTGCGGCATTTATTTAGCGGTCATCGCGTTTGATCGATGCGCAATCTCAAAGGCTCTCCAATTCCCGCGGGAAAAAACTCGATTCGTGGGCTACCGGTCAAAGCACGCGCGGTTCGTTTTCACATCACAAAATTCACTGAGCAAGAAAGTCGAAAAAAGCGAACAGATTGCGCTGAAAGGACTGGAAACTGGATCAAACATTAAAATCGCAGTTGCGAATGGAAAGGGCGAGCCGTCCTTTCATCTTCTATCCGACGCTTTCAATTGATGCGCTCATAAATGGATTTCGGTTTCCGCGCACTGCGCGACAGGAGACACGGGGGAGAAAGGTGTTGCCGAGAGTGACTAATTACGCCGGAACGGAATAATCGATGCGATTAAGCGCGAGAGGGCTTTTTCCCTCTAGAAGCTACGGTACGAGTATTAGATTTTAACGAGTCAATTCGTTATACTCGTAGGCTGCTGCGTAGTTCTCGAGTCGCTCTTGCGCATAATTAATTGGCGATGTAGCCCCGAAGAGGCTGTGGAACATCCTCGGGACGAAAGGGTTTTCTCCACTTCTCTAGAGCTGAGCCGTGATTAAGGGGCAAATAATGATCCGCCTGACAAATTTCGCCGATGATGGAGATGCCGTTGTCGTCTTTATTCTCCGTCGAGGAGATTCCGTTCTGTGTGAGTACAATGTACAATGTACATACAATGTACAATGTACAATGTACACCCTACAGGGCTGTAGAAAGAAATCGCCAATTCCGCCTATTAAATATTCATCTTGATCACAGGCTGTCCGAAAAGGAAGAATATAACAAGCGCCCGAATAGCTTCCTGCTTTTCTCTTTGTTCTGCACCCGATGTCTAGTCGCTCGATAGGTTATTCGCAGCAATGAACTATTATATGCGAAACAAAATAATAATAGCTCCGCAACTCGCGGGGCTTGTACTGCACGAAAATAGATCCCATAATTTACCTACAACAGTTCGACCAACTATAGAAGGCCACGCACGTGCTATATACCCATCTTCAATTATGAAAGCTTCGGTTGTTTGTCGCTTCGTGCACGTAAGTGCGTCAAGATAGTAGACTACCCGACTCGATAAGTAGATCCCGCGGTGGGCGAAAAAAGACGCTCATTATTCCACACAAGTTTGATTTATCCGCGCAATTCGAGCCGCGCGAGCTGAAGCATAAATAAAAAGTTTGCAACGCAATTTGAAAAGCAGATTACTTGGGAGGCTGTACGCACGGGCGATCATCGGTCGGAAAATGCAAATAGCCCGCAAGCTCAACGGGAATTTATTCACGCATTTATTCAACACGAATTTATCACAGTTTTCTCGGCTTCATCTCCATACAGTATGAGCGCCAGTCAATCGCGTGTCGCCTCTGAAAAAGAGATCACGATTAACAACGCAATTAGACGGCATTAGTATGTGTTCGTTCGCGTCTGATGTGTGGAAAGCAAACAATTGGAACTCGAGCAACTAGATCTTCATCAAAGGGGCAATCAGAGACACAATGAGAGATCGTCGTCATTTCGCACATCACGGATTCGCGTGTGAGCGGCGGCTACTGCGGAGCGGATCGAATGAAAACTCCTCGACATAATCGCGCCGGAATCGAGATCAACGCGATTAATCACGACTTTCCTGCAGCTCAGCTCTTCAACAATTACAGGTAATCCCGTAGCAATGAAAATAATGAAATAAAATTAACGCCATAAATCAAACGTCTCTATCCGCATAATGACGTTTAATTGTCATCCGTCACGCCGCGCGGCAGTTTATCGCGGCGCGCGATAATTGACACTTCGTGCGGAGAGCGACTCGCGCGAGCGCGCGCCCATATAGCTGTGTATAGAAAAGAGAGGAATCTGTATTAACAATAATTGCTAACGAACCGCGAGCGCCGGAGCACAATACAACAGCCGAGCCGCTAGTGTCTGCATAGCTATAATAAGTTTGTTCCCTCGCTTAAGTGAGGGATCTGTACTTGCGAAAGCCCGCTGAGCTGTATTCGATAGCTTATTGTGCGCGGTGTGATCTCGACGCCGCCTCTGGAATCCATTAGGTATTCCGATTGCTTTAATGAGCGAGACAATCGCGCTAAACAATCGCCACTAATTGTTGCATCTCTCTCACTCGGGAGCAGTCCCGGGAAAAACGAGATTTCATCAGGCCTCCTGCTCTGATCGCGCGAGTTATGCGTCGTTTGTTTACCGATGTATTAATTCTTGCGCGTTTTGCTAATTATTGTTTAACAAGTTCGTTGTTTATGCCGGTCGGGCAGCTCGTGTATTATGATGTTAATTCAATTTGAGAATAGTGGGGATTTACGAGGTTTTGTCGCTCCCAGCGCGTGTTATTATTTACGAGTAACTTGTGCTAATTTATCGCTGTTTATTCAGCGTGCACGTTTTACGAGCTTTTTATTCAGCGATTAATTCGTTTAAAAATCCGTTGGCCCGATATTTTATCCCGCGTTGCACGGAGAAAAACAATTTCCTATACACGGGGCAGCACAGTGAGTGCGTAAATTTCTCGCAGCTCACCGTAGAAATTTCAATTTGCCGTAAGAGGTGCAGCAATATCGTTTCTAGCAGCCCAGATATTCTAAATAAATAATCCCGAGCTCGTTTCAATGTTCCCAACCTCTCTAACGCTCGCGATGCGTCCTCCGCCAGCGCGTATATATAGTATACAACGCGCGCTCGGTTATTTATCATCAAATTATTTAAATGCACGACAGCCGCAAGATTTACGAGGCATAAAAAGTACAGTTAAATAAACCTCAATCCTCATCGTTGTGCATGCGCGTATACGATGCACGGGTCGCTCGTCGAGCAGTAAAGCGTTTACGTCCGAAAAAAGCGCGCATATACGCGATTTCATCATTCCCGCGCGCGCGCTATAACACAATGCGGAGCCCTCCCCGAAACGGGCGTATAATACGAGAGAGGAAGAAAAAATGGCGAGTCGGGGTGGCGCGAGCAATTTCGCTTACAAGAGAGCGTGGGTACCGCTTCGCGACAACGTGCAGTGTACCTACTCGTGTCCGGCTCTGAAAAAGAGCCGAGTTCATTGTGTCGTGTTACTTTTCGGCGCGCGAGTTTGTGTTCCTGCTTCGGCTAAATTGACTCCTGTACTCGCTCAAGGAGGTATAATATGACACGCGCGGCGTTGTGCTGAATTTCGAAAGAGCGACCAAATGAGGACGTTTGTCGCTCGCTGCGGTGGTCCCGACTTTTTTCAAGAACAATACGCTCTGAAACTCGAGGCGAGCTAATAATTGTTTTACAATGCATAAAACTCGGCTGTAACTAGGGGGAAAACTAAACGAACCAACTTTTATAATGTATCGGATAACACGCGACGCTGCAGAAAACCATATGACCGCGTAAACTTTTAGTATTATTTCCAAAGTCAGCCCGCGCGTTGTATATGCTCTTCTGATAAATAAACGAGAGATTTACCGTCCGGCTTTTATTCAGTCCGTAAAGCCCGCTGTAAAATCTTTATTATTGACCGCACGTCAAAGATAAAAACGCCTAATCCCTACCAAGCTCCTCGAAACCCAATATCCACGAAGGAAATAATTAAATTGCTCTTTTACAACTAGCTGCCAATAAACGTAAAAGAAAATCATTATATAAAGCTTTTCTTGCCCAGACACAGGCACATACATACACGCGTAGCGGGAAATCCGGGAAAGTTCCAAGTCGCTGTAACTTCATTTACGAACGACCATAAATTTCCCGGCGATAAATGGGCAAAGGTAAAATTTCCCCCGGCGCGCGGAATAAAAATAAATTTCATTAAGGCGATCTTGCAGCGCGCAGCGGCGTATAGCGCCGGCCACAATAAACTTTACGAGCCGCATTGTGCGCGCCACGAATCCGATCAAAAAGTCAGAGCCGTTCGATCGAGCCGAGGGAAACGACAACTTTTAATCCCGATACAAACTATAAAGTTCCAACGGGCTCGAGAAGAGAAGAGCGAGGAGAAGAGTGTATAGATGTGCACGGGCGAATCGCTAATCACCGGACATCGATAAAACGCGACTCTCGCGCCTAATTTCGCAAGGGAGACTTTCGGGCTCGCTCTGCAGATATAGCGCGGCTTTTACGACCCTGATGAACTCGGAATGGCTGCGGGGGTCGTTAGCCATAAATACGCGGCGCACGTCGACGCGTTGTCCATTTCTTTTCATTGATGGCCCGACCGCTGGCGTAACGTCGCGTTAATTCATTAGTGCATTCCGCTCGATAGTATGTTTTCATTTGCCGAGCTTTCCCTGCGTCTCGGTTTCTGTCGGCGTTTTTTTGTTTGCACACATTAACCGCGTAAAAAAAAACACTCAACAAATTAAAGTGATTAATGGCCTCTTATTACAATGTATACGCGCGTGTCGCCGAATTATCACCGCGCGCTCGCTTTCGCAACCGCGACAATCGCTATATTTTCGCTTGTCAATTACTATGATTATATTTATTGTCGTATCCAACTTGAGAATAAGCCGCAGACTATGATTTATGATATTTTTATCTCGCCGCGGTATCATAATTTATAATTTGCATGCGCGCCGTACGCCAAAATCTTGTCCCGTGCGAAACTTTTCGATGCTCTATCGCGCTCGCTTGTTCTCCCCGACTAAACATTTTCGCGGCGGATGATTCATCGATTCTATCTTTTATTAAATGTGAATAGAGGCGGCCCGCGCAAGCGAGAGAGAAAGAGAGACTATAGCTCTGTGCACAATGTACATGCGCGGCTGCTGGGAGGTCAACACGCGCCTTTCACGCGGGGATCTTATAACAGTTTTCCATATCTCGAAACCGATGCGAGAAATTCAAATTGTTCGCCGGGCATTTCGACACTCATTATTGTGCTCTCTCTCTCTCTCTCTCTCTCTCTCTCTCTCTCTCTCTCTCTCTCTATCTCACCCGCGCCGCGTTGCGACATTTATTATGCGATGTTTGCGCGAGAATCGGCAAATTGGCATTTTCACTCGGCAATTTACGTTCATCGCCAGCCGTTTCATTTTTCTCGCCTAAATGCGCGCGCAAAACTCGTCTCGGAGGCTCATTACGCGTGGACTTTCACGGAAGGCGAGATCATATTGGATTCTCAAAAAACTGGTTCATTTCCGCGTACGCGCTCGCGAATGCACGAGCTAGAAATTCGCCAGACAGACGGCAGCCGCGGCTCTTTACATACGCACATCACGTCGCTAATTCTGATGCGTCGCTCATCAGCGGAAGATGGATTAGTGTGTTTCGAGTCCAATTAAGAGTTTAGCTCTTGTCGGTCCGTCGAGAGATACAAAAGGAATATTGCGCGCATACATAACGCCATTTACTTCTCTCGACGCAGTATAGCTCCCCCCGACTTGTATAATAGTTTAAAGTCGATTCGCTCGTCATAATTCGCGCGCGAGTGACGCAACGCGTGCGAAATTGCCTTCAACACACTGTATACGAATTAATGCGGCGCGATATAACTCAATTTTTCTCCGGCCATCGCAACGCACTCGCGGGTTTCTCATTTTGCTCTCGGAGCAGCGAGGGATCCAGTTCATTTCGATAACACGTTCGAACGAATTTCGCTATTGCGCGACTTGTGCAATTTGGGCATCGCTTAACGCGGCGGCGTGCGCGCGAGAGAGTTGCATAAATGATACGATATATAATGCAGCCGAAAGTTATTCGCAATCTTAGGCGCATCAAAAAGGCGTCTTATTGGATTGCCGAAAGCAAAAAGGGGGCCTGTTGTTCTTGATCGAATTTCCAATTCTATTTGCGATGATGATATCGCGTACGTCTGCCGCCGCCGCCGCCGCCGCCGCCGCCGATGCTCCGTTGCATAATACTTTAATTTCATTTTCGAAAAATGCCGAGCCGACCCGCGTGAACTGCGAGATTAGACGCGCGAGTATAAAACGTTTGTTTACCGCTTGCATTAGAGAAGTATCGCCTTCTAATAGGCGAATTACCACACACCTACAGATTGATTTATAATTTAAATATATGGCTGCACGGGCGTTTTTTTCGCGGCGATAGCGCGACCCGAAAGATAAAAATAATTACCTGTCAATCATTTGCCTCCCGAATGATTTATGCGCCTACAGCGGAGCCTTAATTACACTTCTATACACCTAATTTTGCGCAACAATTTTAAATTAATTTTAGATGCTGTAACCCGATAGCCGATCGCTAATCGTTTATTTATCCGTTCTATCCGTTCACTTCTGATTGCGAGTACTTGACAAACTGATTAGGCTGTTTTTACACGCAGCGCAGAAATCACGCAACGAATTCAATTGTCAGAAGCGTTTACCCTCAGGATCCCGAAGAATCGAGTAGAACGCGCAGCGGCACTTTATCGGAACTTCCCGCTTGCCCGCTCGCAGATTCTCGAGGTCGATCGAGGGTAATCGCGCGTACACCTTGTTTTTTACGCGCCGCTGCGCACTCGGCGTAATACACGGACCGAGGAGTCCAGAGAACTGAAACGTGTCACGCGAACGAAGAGCTGCTGTGTACACGGGCTTTTTCTTCGCGAATTGGCGAACGAAAAAAAAAGAAAATTCGAACTTTGCAGCATAGCGATCTCTCGAAATCGGCAATAAAACCAATCGAATACCGCACGCTCTCCCAAGCCGGCAATTTTCAATTTTCCTGCGAGTCATTCGTCACGGAATGGTCCGTATGGCTTACGATACAGGTCGCCGGAGGCGACGCAGCCATACAGCTCGGTCGCGATCGGTCACGATCGCGCCTGCGACCGAGACACCGATGCGCGCGCGATTGTCTTCCAACGGCAGCTCGCGGTGGGGGAGTCATGACTCGTGCGCACATAGGTATACATTGCGACGGGGAAGCCTCCGGATGCTCCTCTCACCCTCTCTCTCCCCAAGTGTGTTGTTGTCTCTCGCGGGCTCTTATGGGAACCAGGTCGACTCGTCGTTGCACAATTTCGCGAGCCAGAGGAGATGGGCGAGGCTCCTCCGCGTGTCTTTTGCTTTCTTTCGACTGACGATCGTTTGAGGGAAAATTTCGCTCGACGACTCTTCTGCACAATGGGACGCTCGCCGGGGCTCCGTGTATTTTGTTTGTTTGCTTTGTTGACCTCGCGGACTCCTCAGCGAGACGGCTGTTTGTTTTCGAGCGAGGCGCGTGTGTGACTCACGCGGACCCGTCCGCGGCGATAAGAGTTTTATGCAGCGGTTTTAATTCGTTCCTGGTATTTTGTAATCCGTCGTTTACGAGGCGGGAGCCTGAAATAATTAAATCGCGCGTGTGGAAGTCGAACAAAAGGAATCGAGGTACTCGGCAAACAGCTTGTCAATTTCGAGCGTTAATCTCCTGACAGGCAAAGGATTATCCATTCGAAAGGCGCAAAAACTAATTCGTTTATTGTGCTAAGCGCGATCGTGGAACTACTTTGAATTCTATCGATACAGCGAGACATTGTACACAGATACGGTGGGTAAAAAACGCGCCGCGAAAAAAATATCTTTATTCAAAATTTTACGCACATTCATTCGTGACTAATCTCTCACTCTCTCTCGCGCGCGCGAAATCTGCATCTGAATGGAACAACCTCACCCATCAATAAATCGCGAACGCCCTCGAAAAAGTCGCAGCTGCAGAGTCGCTGTTCAATCATCAGCAGCTCTCGCCTCCTTCATTACGTCCGTGGAGGTGTATAACATTGTACACACACACACACACACACACACACACACACACACACACGCGCGTACACAGCTCGCGCGCGGTGAAAGTGAAAATGAGATTCCGCTCGCTCGGGGCGTGATGCGCGCTATATATACGTCGTATCGTTTGCAAGGAACGATTGTTGATTAGCGCCGCGCCGTCGCGGACAATTATTATTTCGTAAACGAGAGGTGGGCTACCGCGCGGCGCGCCGCTCGAAATTATATAGAGGCTAATTCAATGAGGGACGATCGGAGATTCTTATCTCTCGCGGCTCGTTTAGTACACTCTCTCTCTCTCTATGTATATATAGTGATATTGCCGTGTGCGCGAGGCGGCTTTTTTGCGCCGCTTCGCCGAGGTGAATGCTTTGGGGATAAATGGTCGTAATTACGTTGAATGGGCACCATTGTATCGCCGGCGAAAAAAGTATGAATATACTTTGGATTGGCCTTTTTATTCCGACTGATTTATCGGAGCCGATAGTTTTTTCAATCGATTCGAAATTCGCAAATTATCTCGCGGCGGTGAAACGTTTATAATACGGCCGACGATGCAAAACGGAGACACGTGCAGGATCGAGCGCGCCATTGTCGTCGAACGAAACAATTAGCTGATCACAAGCACGAGGTTCTGCCGAGCACAATACGAGAAAGCTCCTCGTCGCTCGGGATGTTGAATAGAGCGTAGTTTAAAACTTCATCGTTTGAATGTTGCCGCTTGGTATTCTCAGGAGGTCAGGATCAGGTCGCCGTTGTTGCGGCACACTCGCGAGTCGCGCTTCACACGCTTCTCCCATTGCTGCACTGCAGTCTAGTGTCACTTGTACGCCGTCGCCGCTGTCTCTCTCTCTCTCTCTCTCTGAATCAAACGAGACGTTAAAGACGTAAAAATCTCCGATACGACAATAATATTAACTTCTTTTTTATCGCGTCGAAACAACTTGCGGTAAAAGCCAATCGTCCGCCGAAATTAACGCGGCCAATCCGACGCATCTGCGGGCTACTTTTGCATGCGGCGGCGATTGTTTTCCGCAGCCGAGCGCGAAAACATCGGCCCCGAAAATCGCTCGCGCGCAGATTAGATTCGTCCGGCTGGCCGGAAATTCGACTCTGCGCCCGTGATAGAGAGCGCGGTTTCGGTTAATGCAGGCGCTGCAGGCTGTCTCGGTTATCGAATTTCGCGTGCGCTACAAGCTTTTTCTGTCAATCCCGAGCCCCGATGGGCTGTCTTCCGCGATCAAAACGCCGAGATTTATCGTCGGAGCAGCCGACGCGTTCACAGGTGGTCCGGTCAGCTCGGCGCGTCGGAAAAATCAAAAGTAATTAAAAGCCCGGATGGAGATGAATGGCGTCCTAAAAATCCGGCATCAGATGGAACTGTTTCATTGGAGAAAAACATCGGGAGAAATAATTAATGGCCCGTGGCAGAAGCGCGCTCGCATCGAAATCCTCCTTTTCTCAACTAATTGAAACTTGTACAGATGCCATTAGCATACTAATGGTAGCCGGTGTATACACTGACTGCTCGTCGCGCGCGGCCCGTAGCGATGCGGCGTGTGTCATTAGTAACCGATGCGCTTAGAAAATACAGCAAGTTGTTCGCGGAGGAGCAATTAATTCCCCCGTATTAACAGTCGCCGCGCACACGAGTATGGCATATCATTCGCCGGCAGGAGCTGCAGGAGAGTCTGCCTCGCACGCGCATGCACACAGACGAGAGAGAGAGAGAGACTTTTATGCGTGCGGTCCATTTCGCTCTTCCTGTACGGCAGCGCCGTATAGCAGCATGAGCATCGGGGAGAGAGTATTCCCCCGATCGAATTTGCGATAATCGCCGGTACGCCGACGGGCTCGGCCGCGGCTCATTCCCACGCCGCGGGGACTGAATGTCCTGCGGCAGCTCTCCTTCTACTCCTTTTTTCGCTACGCCGCCGTTTCTTCTCCCGTCCCGCTCCTCGTCTTTTTTTTTCTCTCTCTCTCCCCTCCCTCCACGCGCTCGCGGAGAGAACTAGGCCTTTTTTAATGGGCCCGACTGTGCATCGAGTTTTTGCGAACCGAGATAAGAGTTCTTGCGCAATAACGAATCGAATGGAATTGCTTATGGTAATTTTTCTAACAGCGGAAAACTACTCCGCCGATAATGACCGCGCGGGCTTATCTCTGCGAATAAAACACGCCGCGCGGTCTATTCTGCGCGCCTCATCCTTATTCCCAGAAGTAGCCGACGCGGCGTCAAAAGGACACGGCTGCCGTGTAGCGTGCGGTAGCGACGGCGGCGGACGGCGGCGTCCCATTAAAATTCAAAGGCCGACTGCGCCGTCCCCGAGAGATGGCTTTCGCGCTTACAACTTTGACGTTAACGCCCGGCTCCCGAAAAGGGCGCGGACGTATATAGGGGCGCGAGGGTCAGCTCCGGACTCGTATAATAGTTAAGATTAGCATCGCCATTCGCGCGGCTTTGCTGGAGGTGAGATTTCGAGGAGTCTTGGGGGCTACCGCGCTCGGGGATTTGGGTTCTCTCTCTGCGACTCGCGAGATGGACCCGCCTTCCGAGATTCTGCAGGTCTCGCGCTGTATAAGGAGTCAACAAAGCGACGCCGGAATCCTTTGGAAATGGACTGCGCGGCCGATTAGCGCGTGTCTACATGTGAAGACGATCAAGGACTCGATCTCGCGGGCAGCTGCGGCAGCGGCGTTAATGTCAAAGTGGCCGCGGACGAATTAATATCCCCTCGGGGGGTCGCCTTTTACCAGCCAGCGCTACTCGTCCTCTCGGCCGCGTAGCTGCTACGTGCGCGCGGGGGATGGATGGACGCGGAGGCGCTTCCATGACTGATAGCGACGGACAACGACGCACCTGTATAATCTGGCTAATGTATGCGATTCGCGCGAGATCGCGAGAGCTTGATGAATAACGCGGACGAGATGGAGTGCGTGCGCTCGCCCTCGTTTCCGGGGGGCACTGCAATCGCCTTTACGGCCGAGCTAGTCGCTCCTTCTCCTTTTGCGTTTGTTCGAAGACGATTGCTGCCGCGGAGGTGAACGATCGCGGATGACTCGCTCTTGCACGGCAGCGGATGAAAGCAGAGGCGGATTTTTAGCAGCCAGACACGAGGAGCGCGGCAGAAAAATGAGATTACATATCAATCGAAACACCTGGCCGATCGCTCCTCGATCGATCAGGCCGCGCGCGCTATCTCTCTATTACGACTTTCTCTCCGGCACCTCGGACTTTTTCTCCGCGAGCGTCTGCGGCTCGGGAAAGACGGATAGATTCGTTCGATGAAAAGAGAGCTGCCGCGCGCGCGCGCGCTCGCTCGTAATGATCTTGTGAATGACCAGGCGGCAGCGAGTCTCTCGATATGTGCCACACGTCATGGCGCTTATCCCGAGAAAACGTATAAGGCCATCGCGCCGTCTCTTCTTCTTCTTCTGGCTCTCTGCCTGGCGACGACGTCTCGGCAGCTGCTCCGGCTTCCGCGTCTGCCGCGCGTAAAAAGCTCTCGGCTAATAGATTGATTGCACGCTGCGCTTTATTGACCGTCATTAAACGTCGGCCGCGTCCCGTACGATGAGACGCGTTATTTATCGGCTGATATTCTCTCGAGTTTATGGGCTGCCGCTCGGTTGTGGATTTTTCCCCTTTTTATGTCCTTCCAGCTCTTCTCGATAACGGCCGGCTTTGATTTTGAGAGCAAAACGCTTTTGCATAAATCCATACGCGGACTCTGCCCGGAAACTCGCTGCGTGAGAAAACGAGCGACAGGTTGGCTGGAAGGAGGAGCTGCTGCTGGGAGGAGAGGAACATCCGGTGAGCTCGGCTATAACGATCCCTCTGCACTAGCTCGCAGAAGATCGCATCCGGGCATTTTCGGCGCACTCAAACGCGCATAGCTCGTCTGACCGAACCGGCCTCACTCCACTTGTGCCGCCGTATTAATAATCGGTAATCACCCGCGCCGAAGCATCTTGGCTCGGCCATCAACGCCTAGCGTCGCTACGTGGGAATGGCCGAGCGCGTTAATGTTTTTCTTGTAAGGAGAGTGGAGAGGCGGAGAGGCTAACTGCCAGACTACATCCACCTGGTTTTTGACGCCTCTGATTAATCGTCCGGCGCGTCGCAAAAATCGCGACTAGCCGCGCAGCAGCTGATGATGCGCTGGAATTGCGATCGTGATTTATTAATAGAAATTATTTCATTTGTAATGACAATTAGGCCCGTTGCGGAGCAGGCACGGCGTTGATTTACGATGCCGCCGCGCGTTTTCCGGCTTTTTTGCTCGGCCGCGTCGCTGCCGGTGCTGCCGCTTGTGGGAAAGCGCTTGTTTTGACTGCGCGCGACGGTCGTGACTCCTGGACGCGTCTCCGCGTCATCTTATCCCCGATCTCGCCTCGCAGTTCGATGAGATGCTCGCGCGGATGGGAAAAAAAAGAACTGACCTTCTCCACCTCCTCGCTCGCGGACATAAGTAGCAGTTCGCTACCAGCTCGGAGCGCGGAGCGACGACAGAAGAGAGGCAGCAGAGAGGAGAGGGACGCGCAAGATCGTAAATCTCCGCGGCCGGCGCGCGGAAACTGGTTATACAAAATAGGCTGCTGCGCCGCGCAGGAGTTATGTCTCCCGTATACCTACTCCGAATGCAAAGCCGCGCACGGCTCCGTAATGCACTCTCTTCTCTCCCGTGAGTTTCTCCTATACGTGTGCACAGCTACCCTCCGCCGCCGCGGCCGCGATCTGTTTCCGCGATCCCCGCGGCCGGCGCTGACGAGCTGCGCCGTTTTGACACTCTCGGCGGCTCCGCGCCGTATTTGGAACGATTTGCCGCGTTAAGGGGCGGCCTTATACGCGCTGCAGGTGCGAGCTTTTTTGCGTCGAGCAATCCTTTTTTCCTCTCCTTTTTCCTTCTGCTCGCGCGCAGCTTCGTTTGTTCGCCGCGGAGTTTTTGCCGAGAGCGACCGAACTCGTTCTCGCTCCCTGCCGTGGGCTGCTCGCGCGAGGTGTTGCGATTCTCCTTTTTTCCGACGGGTTCGTTTGCCGCGCGGTTCCGCGTAGAAAGCACCTGCTATCGCTGCGCGGCGTTTAGAGACGAGCGAACGGCATTTCTCGATCGCCCGATGAATATTGCGAGCGTCCGTCGACGGATCACGGCTCGTTTGGCGCAAAATTACAAACCTCTCGCGCCCTCGCACGTACGCGCACTCGATAGGTAGATAAATACGCGCGCGTAGGCATGTATTGCGCAGGTAGGCGAGCGATCGCTTATGCACGAGCTGCGGTACAAGCGCGCATCCGCGGAACAAATGTTAGGCGCAGCACAAGGTGTTCCAGTTAGTGTATCAGCTCGTGTAGGTTTACCGTTACGTCGGCGGCGATCGCCTTTGCGAGGCTCACGCTGCACATACACGTACGCCCAGCGACCGATCGCGCGAATTTACAATCTAATTGAATCGTTCGTTCTTGCAGCAACGGCCGTATTCGTACGCTGGAATTACACGTGAGAGAGCCTCCGTAGTGCGGCGCAAGTATATACGAGCGCGTCGAAAGGGCCTTTAATAAAAACGTTCGCGCGGAATGATTATTTCGCCTTAACGAAGCCATTTTATCGTTGCTCCGGAGCGACGATCAATTTACGGCTAACCGACAATCGGCCTGCGACGTGATTTGTGCGCGCGGGCGCATTGTTTCACCGCATAAGTCTATTCATAAGCGACGTTTTCTTGCGGCTTAATTGGCCCGTCTCAAAAAGTCCGATCGGCCGCTTGATTTGCGATGCTGGACTATATATATAGGGACTGCTCGCTGCTTACCTTTTCAATCATCTTCAATTAAGCGCTACGCTTCTTGCCGCGATCTCGTCGTCGTTGATCAGAGCGTTTTATGCGCGGCCTTGGCCATGTTTTACCGAGGAGTATTTGAATGGCGTGCAGCGCACAAAGAGTCGACCCAAATAGCGGGCTCATCGGACACGCGCCAAACCGATTAGGTAATCGTCCGGATACGAACGCCCTCACCTCGTTAATGCCCACGTTACAGCCACCCTGTTTCCACGCGTGCGGCGCGGCGCACAAAGAACAGGCCCTTCCACCCACCTGGCGGTGATAGCTCAAAACGCGAATTCGTCACACGCAGGTGAGAGCCGGCCGATCATCAGCGGGAACGGGGTTAATGCGCGCACGCGCAGAGTCGGAAAGAAGGATAGAGTTCGCGATCGGATTCACCTCGGCATTGAAATTCTCCGTGGGCTCGCGTTTGCACGCTCTCGGCTCTCGCGGCAATTAGTCTCAGAGTCGCGTGCGCGCGCAGAGATATATCGGGAATAACGCAGTGCGATTCTCCGAAGTAATTATATGTACATGCACATGCGCGCGTGAACTTGAACCGCGTCGCTACGTGATCAATTGTCGGCTTTCTCTGAAGAGCTGCATAGACGTGGTCGGCTGTGCCCGGAGACAAAGAAAGTCGTTTTTTGGCGTAGGTGGCCCTTGTTCCGCCCCAAAAAGCTGTTTAGCTGCGCAGCCTTTGTTATCGTGAGAGGGGTCGGAGAAAGGATAAACTCACTACTCGTTGCGTGTAATAGCTCTCCTCGCGGGGGTGTGTCGAGTAGCACTGCGTAATAGGCTCGCCGATGAACCGTGTCGAATTTATTGGCCCTCTTGAGCGTAGCAAGAAAAAAAATCTCACCCACAGCGGGAGAGCATCATTTCTTCCTCCTAGAGAAGGCTTTGTGATCGTCAAATTTTCAGTGTTCGGCAAAAAAAATATCTATTCAACCTTTTTTTCAAACATTTCAATCGCTAATGTCTAGCAACGTGAACAATAAGACGGTTGTGAAATTTCATACCTTATCTCTTGGGGTTTATACTCATTCCGCTAAAAGGCATGAGGCATTGGCCAAATAAATTGAATTTATTCGCAAGCGACGGACACACAGCTCCGAGTCATAAAGATATTTTACCGGCTGCGATATTGCCGCTGCCTCCTGCGTCGTGTATACCTATACATCTATACAGAGTCATGCGCAGAGAGGGAGAGGAAGGGACCAGTCTCGCTCTTATATTACCCCGAGAAGTAAATCAAGATCCGATAAACGTTATAGCTACAAAGCTTCCAGAGGATTATGGTATCTGCGCGCGATGGGACAGTGCCACGGCCGAGCGAGTCTTGCATCTGTAAATCAATTCTCGCGAGCGCGCGTGGATGAAGCCAGTCAATATCGACTGGCTGCTGCACGGTATCGGCCAGACCCTACTGCTCGCAACTGTATCCTTGTCGTAATGAGTCTCCGACGCTGTGGTCTGAGCGAATTCGATCAATAACACCGATGCCCTTTCCTTCGTCGCCCAATTTTTTCTCACGTTTGATCAGGTGCGACGACTGCTTTCTCGAGCGAATTTTCATGCAGTTCCGCGAAAAGCGTCCAATACTGCAGGTCGCGCATAATTCTGAATAAACAGCTATAATCCTCGTAGATTGCGCGAAGCGAGCGAGCGAGAGCTCTATGCAAATAATTCCGGCAATTTTCGCTATAACTTGATTTCCCTCGTAAATTACGGGTTTACAGCGTGCGCACACAGTACGACATTTTTCACTCATTTAAATGACGGGTTTGAGCGGCTGTCCTTCGTCGGCGCTGCGGCAATAATAACACTTTGCTTTAGCAATCGCGGGCCGCAATCGTAAAAACTTTAAGACTCTGATAGCTCATACGAGCGAGACGTACGTGGGCCGCCGCCGATTCATGCGTCCATCCATCTTCTCTCTCTCGCGTACTCGCTCGCGTATGGCTTCGCCGAGAGATAGTCTCGCGCGGTTCACACGCGCCGTTACCGTTGTGAGTCTATTTATTTAGCATTTCCAGTTTCTCTCTCTCTTTCCCCCCCCCCCCCCTTCATTGCTCAATTCTGGCTTTTTGCGGGGAGAGAAAAAGAATCGGCGATTCGTTATTTTCGAAAATCGACGTTGAATAAACAACGTTGCGGAACGACTGATTACCTGATTACCAGTGGAGATGTAATTGCAACTTTTCTCTGGACGACGCGCCTTTGAATTACACGTATTGTCTTTTCTACACTAATCCATCCGCACGGCCCACGTTCCGCGGGCTTTCGTGTGATTCGATTGTTAATCATATCGACGATTCGGAGTCGTGTAACGATGTTTTTATTGCGCACTCCATCATCCCGCATTCGCGAGTTTGCCGAATAAACGATCCGCTCGGTCTTTACGTATTCAAAGTTCGCACGGCGCTGAGTTGGAGGAGGGTGCGAAAACACACACGCAGGCCATAATTCCCCGTAAAACGGCATTATTACACCGAAACGACTCATTTAGCGCGATCCAACAACAACATCGCACGTCATCTGCACTGCAGGCAGGCGCGCGGTCGAGGCTCGAGAGGCGAAGGACCGTTCGAACGAGCGTAAATGGCGCGATCGTAAGGTCTCTCTTTCGCTCGGGGATATTGCAGTGCGTTAGTACACAGCTCGCGCGCGAAAGGGGGATTAGACACTTGAGATACGATTCGGTGTAAGCGCTCGCCTGCATCATCTCTCTCTCTCTCTCTCTCTCTCTCTCTCTCTCTCTCTCTCTCTCTCTCTCTC
>QLSS01000001.1:8010399-8032856 GCA_024372645.1 Trichomalopsis sarcophagae
CTCTCTCTCTCTCTCTCTCTCTCTCTCTCTCTCTCTCTCTCTCTCTCACTCGGCGAGTGTGTGCCGCGTTGTATGTAAAGCGACGCGCTCGAACCAATCTTTGCTTAACGGTGAAACCTTTCGCCGGGATCAATCATCATTATTTCGTGCCGTTCAACACCTACGCCGCCGCCGCCGCCGCCGCCGCCGCGTCTGCTGCTTTATTGTGTACACGTAAGCTGTGTGCGGAATCGCCGGGGCGAGGTTTATTACGCCGCACTGTATATCTCCAGTGAGCCGAGAAAGCGCTGCTGCTACTGCTCGGAGGAGCGGGCCTCGAGAGCGCGCCCAGCCAGCCACCCGGTTCAACTCGTCAGCAGGTTTCTCGAATGCGCCGAGAGATATTGCCGCAGCCGTATTCCCTCTTCCTCTCCAACGCGGGAAGACAATACCGAGCTCGGCTGGAAAAATTATTTCTTAACGGCGGTGATCTCATCGCGCGTAACGAGTGTGTAACCGGTTAAAAATCGATCTGCGGACGCCCCCTCGGTCCCGGGAAATCACCGAAATCTCCATGGCTCAGCATTCTCGGAGCACAAAGAGCGTAAACCGAAGGGCGAGATCGAATTCGGGCTACTAAAATTTTTATCCTCGGGGCGCGGGCGCCGCGGAGGGATATGAGTGATTTGCATGTTTTAATATGCATCCCCCGTTTATCGCCGATATAAATATCGGATTCATCGACGAGCGGAGGGCCACTTACGGGCGCGGTTAATTTTAACGCCGCGCGGTACTTTGTTCCTCCGATGTATTGTAGTATAGGCAAAGTGTATCGATTTGTAGTTCGATTATCGGACTCCCACTGCGCGCACAGCCGACGAAACCAAACAAAGAGGATCGACCGTCAATGCTCCCGAACACCCTTAGCAAATCACATTTTCATCGTTCGCGCGCGATACGCGTTGCGCGTTTTGTAGCGCGATTCGTGATTAATGGTTGTATCAGCCGTAACGACTCAGCAAATAAGAAATCATTAATTCGGAAAGATCGCTCGGCATAATTTATCTTTCGCGAGCGCGCAAGTTCTCTCTTTCTTTCGGCAACAGGGGACGGAAGAAGAAGGAAAAAAGCGACGACCTTCGATTCAATTTCCCCGCGGTTGTTCATGTAAATTTTCGGGATGTCGACGCAAAATTACTCGGCTTTTTTCGCTCCTCGCTCGAGGATTGTCGCATTATTCACGACATCGCGGTATAATGAAGAGCCGCCGCCGCCGCCGAGATGCTTATTCATGCAATTCCGCCTGGATCTGAATATTCTCGAAAACCCGCGGCTGTTGCTTTATTTTCACCAATTTGGAGATTTCACGGGCGGTGTAATGCGACGCCCTTGATTTCCACCGAGACTTTTCCGAAAGCGTGGATAATGATAAAAATGACGCCGCCCGGACAGAGGCGCAAATTGACTGGAAAAGCATCATTTTTCATCGTTACAAAGCAGGCTTTTCCTCTCTCCTGTATATCTTGAAAAAGAAAAAACCTGCGCGGTTTTTCGCCCCTCGAATTATCGAAATCGGAGCCGCGCCGATGTGAAAATCACCGGCGCAACACGGTTAACGATGTTTATTTTTATGCGGATTTAATAAACCATTCGACACGGGGGTGTTTCGAATTTCGCAGCGGCGGCTGCGCCCGAGCCGGCGGGGCGCGTTTTTTCGCTCGCGCAGCGATTGAAAAGAAATGAGACTACGCGAGGAGAACGCGGAAAAAAGAGAGAGACAGCCCCGTGGCATTAACCGTTGACTTTGGGCATCATTAGTCAGTGTCGGATGGTGCTGTCACCGCTCCAGTCGCGAGCGGCGGAGAAAAGAGGGGCACGGCCCCTCGCGTGAACGCGGAGAGAGAAGTTTCAAAAATCAGCCGGCAATTTGCGGAATGCCCGAGCCCCCTCTCGGCAGTCTCGCGAACCAAATTTCGTTCGAAATCGTGGGTTAATTTTCGGAGCTAAATTTACACCTGCGACTGAAAGCGTAGGCGCATCGACGACTTCTCCTTCGTCGCTTCCGCGAGATCGATCTGTCACTCGCGCCGTACGCTCTTCCGGGCGCGGAATCGCATATGTGGCGGGCGTCTGACGCGAAAAAAGTATGTCACGTCAAAATTGCTCGCGCGCGACACACAGAGTCGTCGTGTTCGGCTCCGTCGACGGACTGAAATGAAATTCAGGGAATTCGAAAGTCGCAGAATGGGTATATTTAAGACTCGTCTTCTCCTTTTCCGCCGTCTGTGCGCAAGCGAGTTTCTTTTTGAAATCTGCGAGCTGGCTAATTCGGAGGAGGAAAAGAAGAAGGTACTCGACTCTCGGCCTGATGAGTGGCTTCTTCGTGTCAAAGGAAAAATTTCGCGAGGCGTATTTGGACGCCGGCTGTCTCGTCGTGCGCGACGGTTAATTTTAAGTTAACGAATCCGCGTATTTTCGTACGCGCAGGGCTAAATATTTACCTTGCCGCGTGTATGAAAATATTTTCAATCTTCGCGGCGAGCTTGTTTATGTGACTCGGCAACTTTTACCATTTGAAAGACCACTTTTTGCGGCCTCCGGCGTAGTGTGGGAAAGTCGGCTCTTTCTCTCTCGACATTTCCCAGAGTTTTTTTAAGCTCGCCGAAAAAAATCCCGTTCGGGCGAGCTAATTTGCGATGTCCCCTTTCGAAAAACAGCCGCGTCATCCCTTAAAAGCTAATCCGCGAGCGAAACCCGCTCCGGCCGAAAATCAGGGCTCGACCGGTCATTAACCATCGCGCTGTCGCGGACTTCGAATCGCTCGGCGCACGCCGCGTTGACTCGGTAATACCCCCGATCGCGGGCGCGCGTGTTGCCGCCGATCACTGCACACGCCGGGGCTTGTTCGGCGGATCGGGCGGATATCCCTCGGCCCCCCTCTTTCGCCGCTCCGTTGATCCTTCGTCTTTTTTCCTCGCTCGGGGCTTTCCTCTTTTCGCGCTCGTTATACGGTAAAAAATCGGTGGCTTATTCATGGCGAAAACACGACCTACTGAGGCGCCTCGCAACTGTAGATCCCGCGGCGGCAGAGCGAACTCCCATCAATTCTTTCCATAACGATGCACCCCTCAAACATCAGCTCAACCCGTTCGTCCCTTGCTCCACATTCGCGAGATACAGGCTCGGGGGGGGGGGTGGTCGCGCGGGGATATAACCAGTTCGGCGGCCAAGGGGTCCGCTGCGGGGCGTTGAGACAGAAGCTTGTCGAGAGTGGTTTCACGGGGAGCCTTCCAGCGGGTGATTGATGACACGAGTCGCCGGCCACGAGCGGCCGTGGTCATATGCATGCGCACACACTCGCGCACGTATAATACGCGACGCGACAGCTCGCCCGGATGCTGCAGCATCGCTGCTGGATAAGGGACGCCACCCCTGACGTGTTCGCTGTTGCTGCGTCTCGACTAATTTGTTTGCGCAGAGATGCTTCTAGGGCTGCGACGCGTTTTTGCACTAGCTGGATGTTTCAATGATCGTGGCTGACGTATACTTGTTTCCGCGCGTAATGCTATTTCTCTCCTCTCTAGAAATAAAAATGCCGAGTACGCCACTGGTAAATATAGCAGTAGGCAAAAATGCGGTTGTTTTCGGAACACGTATTTTTACGCGGCTCCTCCCAGGAATACTTTTCTTAGACTCGCAGCGGCGCGTGCGAGCGCCGTTGGGACGATTTCCTGAACTGCAACTCTGCGTGCAATCTTCTCGCTCTCGGTGCTCTTATTCTACGAGTGAAAATAGGAAGCGGCGGAGTAGCTTGTTATACTTTTCGAGGTACACTATTTCAGCTAAGTAATTCAAGAGAGTGAAAATAAATTCGCGCAATATTTATCCGGCGAAAAGAAACGTCAGCGGCGAAATTTCCTCGTCCCATTTGTTCGACTCCCAAAACTTCATGAACAAGCGGAGCTCATCCCGATTACGATGCTTCAGCATTACCGAAGCTCAATATTAACTCGCGGCATTAAGGCGGGCAGCTGTGAAAAAGTGCCGCTGTTGCTGGGACAAAACAGCTCGAACAAAACAACCTCGGGCGCTGAAACAAGTCGGGGAAAAGGGGGTCAGCATGACAGTGATTACGCGAAAAGGAAAAAGCTCGCACTCAAAGGGGTTAAGGCGGGCAAAAAATGAAAGAGAAACGGCGAACGTGACGTCGCGCCGAGGGGTTGACTTATGAAAGTTATTAAAATAATCCTCGAACGCTTCTTGCTGCGGCCTTAAGCCCGCGCGCTACAAGGAGTCGGCCGGAATAATAAAACAAACGAACTTTCTTTAATAATTTGCTCCTGCTGGCGGCGGCGCCGCGAGTTTAAAACTCCATAAACAACGCCGTGAATTATTTTCCGGTCTCTCCCCATTACCTCTATCTTCGCCCCCGACGGCTACCTGCAACGGAGAACCTTGTTTAATAATAAAAAGTTCGCCTACACATCTCTCTCTCGCTCTCGCCGCGGAAGAATTTTAATCTCGAGGAGGGAGTGGAGGCCGAACATGCGAACCCGCTGTGAACCGCAATCTTGATATTTTCGAGACTCTAGGATTTTGCCGCGGCGATAATTTTCTCAGAGTGCAAACCTGCGCGTGTCTACTCTTTATTTACGTTCACGGGAACAGACGCGGCCCTTGATTCCTTAAAGAGGTTGGCTTCTGCGAGTTTATCAAGAGACGCCGTCCGTCGCGACGTCCCTCCCCTTTCTAAAGGCACGAATGCGGGAGCATTCTAATTTTTCAAGATATGCACGATTTCCCAGGAGGAATCCTCGCTGGCGGCCGCGATGCTAATTATAATCGCGAGTCGGACGTTTTTATTTATCGCCGCGGCTCTTCTCTGCGGGTCTTCTGGAAGAGGAGAATCTGGAAGAGGAGAGTGTTTGTGGATCAGCGATGCATGTTACGTTAATACCGATGTGTACAAATGCGTCTTATAAATTTTCCGAAGGAAAAAGTTTCATCGGCTCAATTTCAAGTGGCACTTAAGAACCGCGCGCGCATCCCGCAAATTTATATCCCGGCATTACGGCTCTTTTATTAACCTCCCGCGAAATTAAGTGCGCGTCTCGATCCTCCGACGAACAACTTATTTACATAAAAAAGTGAATGTAAAGCGCGCGCGCAAACATCGATGTACGCAAGAGGAGCTGGACGAGATAAAAATGAAGTGAAACGCGAATAAAGAGTTTAAATACCCCCGAGCGAACAACAAAGGCTTCGCGTATTTAATGATTCATGTAATGAAACTCGTTCCGCGATATAATTGAAAAATGAAATTGCATAAATCATTACTGTCTAAGGATAATAAGCGGCCTTAAAGCTCAGGAGAGACGATACGCGACTGCTGCTGCCATGATGCCGCGCGGAGCAGACGAAAAGAGAAGGAGAGGACGAAAAATTACAGAGCGAGGAGCCGTGCGCGCTGCAGCTCTGAGTCTACGTGCACCTATACATAAAACTCGCCGGCGAATCGCTCAAAGCGAGAGCTCGGCATTAGATATAAATCCAAGCCGCGTCGTACGATCTCCTTCATTTTCCCTCGACCAATTACCCCCGATCATTTTTTCCGGCCCTTATAAATCGCTCTCCTTCCCTCGCGACAAATCCCGCGCTCTCGCGTTATTCTCTCATAATTCGCGCTCGGTAATTCATTGCTCGAGAGGGATGGCTGTAAAAATTAGGAGCAGCAGCGCTTCGCGGTTAGAACGGCCACCTGCGCCTCGGCGAGTTATCGCGCGAGATGCTGCTCGGCTCGCCTTATCTGCAGCCGGGGATCCTGCGGGAGGGAACAGGACACGCGCCGGGATTACACTCGAGAGCTAAACCAGTTCCTCGGAGGCGGCCTTCGACTGCGCTCTCTCTTTCTCTCTCTCTCTCTCTCTCTCTCTCTCTCTCTCTCTCTCTCTCTCTTTCTCTCTCCGCGCACAATGCCTCTCCCGCAGCCGAGCCTCGGCGGCGAGCAGGGAATTATTTACTGGACTTGCGCGAGCTTGTCTCGCTGCTACCTTGAAAGAGCAGGATATACTCGTGTCTTCGGATGTGCTCGGCCTTTTCGCGGAGAAAAAAGTCAGGTGTCGCAAAGTCCGTAGTTGTTTTTACCGGCAGTGCACGGCAGTGCTCCTTTCTGTAAATCCTCGAGCAGTCGGGACAAAACACACTTGGATTACCGAAATTAAACCAGTCCGTCTCCTAATACCAACGAATGGCTTGGCTCCTTTGGTCAGTAGCAGCTCGCTTTGCAGTTTATGTGTCGCGCAGCCTGCGCTACAGCGCCAGCAGTAATTCGGCGGAGAGGAAACCGGTTACGAGCAGAGCTTGCTCGCTCGCTCGCTCGCCAGATGCGGGAAAGTGAGCTATCGCCGAGTTGGGCGCTAAGCCATTTTCGGTTGTACACACACGTACGCGTGTATGCGCCCGGAAATAGGCCGAAAATTAAGGCCCTCTGCGTGCGAGCCGATAATAAAATATACAAGCAATTATTTCGAGGGAGCCGACGAGTGAAAACGGCGTAAATATAATAAATCGACAGGTAGAGATACAGGCTTTTAATGCCGGGCGCTGTTGCCGTTGCTGCGGCCATTACGCCCGGCGCCGTAAAGATTTTTATCTCGTTATAAGTTTCTTCGCGTACGTACGCGGATGTATGGGCTACTCTTCGACTGACTTAATTAATAATTGCAGCGGCGGCCGCGTGACTCGATTCTCCGATGATTGTGTCGCCGATAATGATTTTTCTCTCCACCTTCGGTGGCCGACGAAATTACTCGGGCTATTAAGTTTTGCAAGCTTAATGCCGGCCGCGCGCATTATAAACGAAATGTGTTGTTGGGAGTAGGATTTTTTCTCCACGCGCGCGCGCGCGGTAGTAAAGGATTTTTTCCCGGGCGAGATAGTACACGATAATGATAGAGTATTATCGGGTAATGGCGGAGAAACGTATACCTCTCGGCTTTTGTAAGCGTTTTTTGCACCGTTTCGATCGCTTCCTGTACACATGTAGCATTCAAATTGAAACGGTTATGCGCGATTTTTCGGGCGCTGCAGCGGCTTGTAGCGAAGCGCCGAATAATGAGTCGGATGTACGTACATCGAGGATCCTAGAGCCGAAGTGGACGGGCTCCAGGAAGAGGAATTTCAACGACATTTGCATATCTCGAGGCGTCACAGGCAAATTTGTACTCGAGAATACGGGAGAAAATCTCGGATATATACTTCCGATGACGTCAGACGCACGAGCCGATATTTCGCGTCCAGAGTCATTTCTAGGTCGTTTGCTTCGGTCATTGCAACGACGACGGCGACGCCGGCTGCAGACCACTTTATTTCCTGATGGACAGAGAAACGGCGGCGCGGAGTAAGCACGAGTCCTCGGGATGAATCACGGCTCCGAACGCTCTTCTTGACGAGCGTCAAGGGACTCGAGCCTCGTATATACGATGGACGAGCCGAGTACTGTACTAGGGGATATCTGTATCTTTAAGCGGCTATTTTTCTCTTTTTTTCATTACGCGTATGGGCCCGGTGATGCGGGTTTTGTAATTTATATGAATGCCTCGCGTGCCTAGGGTGTTTGTATGTGCGCCCCGACGACGTCCTTTGATTGGTTTCCAAAACTGCGTAAATACTTTTCTCGTGCGGCAAAAACATCGCTGTGGGGCTGGCATCTAGAGAAACTACTTTATTTTTAAAATGTCCTCGCGCTCAGGCAGTGAATACATTTAGAAAGAAAAGCTGCGAGAATGAGCCTGAGCAAATTTAATTTACCGAGTGTGCAGTTAATCCCGAAAGATATGTCTTGCTTAAGTCCACCAACATTGTAGGCTCTTGCAGTCGCAAGACAAAACATGCGGTCGTAATAATTTTCCGCGATTTCATTTGCGCAGTTTTTTATGCAAAGGAGCCGATCGTGAAATCAGTTACGTATAACCGCCGGCACGGGATTTTCTTGATTTACGTGTCACGGGCTGCATTAGCTGTCCATACGTTCCCGTTTCAGCATCGACAATGAAATTTGAATAACCAGAATCCGTCGCGCACTTAACATAAATTCTCTTGTGTAACCAAAACAAGCCGTATATCCATCGAGTCCTTAATTCATTTCGGCTCTGACTAAACATCGACTCGACGGCAAACACGAGCGTGCGCACACACGCTCGGCCGGTATAAAAGACGCCGAACAATAAATATCGATTCACAAAATCTGCGTATACACACAGCAGCGCCGTCAGCTTCACCCCATTTGCCCGTAATCACCGTTACTCTCGTTGAACAAGGTCAACACTGGAGCTCACGAGCGCGCGAAGCGATAATCGTAAATCGCAAGACACGCGGCGCTCGCGCTCGCGCGGGAGAGAATAAAAGAGGAGAAAAAATCGAACAGATGCTAAAATGGGGTTATCCATCACCGGGTAAAGAATACCTCAAACAGAAAACGAGCTTTATGCAGATACATGTACACATCGAGCCTAATCCGTGTATTTCCCTTGACGACCGGGAAATAAAGCGGCAGAGAGAGGACACCTGTGCTCATGAATGACAATTCTAATGCCAGCTAAATTACGGCCTCGCGGGGCTCGATCGGGGGAGGAGATTTCGTTCGGGCACGAGCCTCACTGCGTCGGAGGAGTATATTTTCGAAATTGAAAAAATCGATGCTTCGATGCCAATTATCGCTGCAAAGTCGAGAGGCAGGCATATAGAGAGAAAGGGAGAGACAGAGTGAAAGAGCGGCCGGGATCAAACTACGCCGCAGGGAAAACGAAACAAGCGAGCGAGCAACATACGCATACCTTCTGCGACAATAAATTTAAAGCCCCCCGCTTGCTCGTTCTCTCTCCGGCGGTGAAAATGCAAAAAAGGTATTTAATCCCTCTCGCGCGCGCGGCAGCCGTCGCAAAGCCAAGCAGCTCTCTCCGGCGCGGTAATCGTCGCGCGTTTCGAGTATATCGCGCTCGCTATTAAAAAACTTCCGCTCGTAAAGCGCAGAGCGCGCTAATCCCGAGTAATTTAAAGGTGGCGTGGATAAAAATTTCGGGGGTGTATGAGAGGGTGGGTCGCACGACTCGAAGTTGAGGGGGGGGGTTGATTTTTCCGAAGGGGGGCGAGATTGAACGGATAAAAAAGCGGAGGCGAGGGCGGCCCGGTCCGCTAATTCACCGCCATTATGCGAAAGGGTTATTTTTAAAGCGACGACCCTCTTTCCACCCCGGCGGTTTTACTTGCACCAGCAGCCCTCGTCTCTTTCGATTTTTTTTTGTTGTTACCCGCTCTCTCTTTCTCTCTCTCTGGCTGGCGGCTGGTCGCGTCGGTTAACTTTCGTCTGGGAGTTTCGGGGGTTTTCGCGAGTATCTATCTTTGTCATAATGAACTCTTGGTAATTGAACCACGAGATACTTTGCAAACGTTACAGCGAGAGCATATCAGCCGTCTCGGCTTTGAATTTTAACCGACTGCAAAGATTATTAAGAGCTCAGCCGTGGCCCGGTGATCGATAATTCGTTGCTAGGTGACAGAAGCGCTTCTGCACGGGGTTGCGATGCGCGAGGAGAGGAGAGGAAAGTCGCGCGGGAATGAGAGTAGGCTGCGCGAAGGGACGACGACGCGGAACGAGAGAGGATGGAAGTGGAATAAAAAAGAAGGAGGAAGATAAGAGAAAGAGGGCTGTAAAAAGGTGGAAAAAGAGAGCGACGGGAGCATTACGCGGCCCATCTCTTTGAGGCGACAACGGTATTTTTAGATTTCTCGACGGTGCCTCGCACTGCTGTATTCTATACGCACTCGTCGATGTCTCGCCCCTCGAAAATAACGCGGATTTAAAAGACATCGTGCGAAAATTGCGTTCTGTCTCGTATGCAGTGGAGAGCTTCGCTTCTCTCCGCGCGGCTCTCCGTTAAACTCGCATTACTCTTCTCGAAATCTTTATTTCGGAACGACGCGTGGATTTCGTCAGTCTTTTTTCCTTTTTTTTTTTTTTACAAAAGATCATCACTTCATCAATGCTGCAGTACGTACGCAGAAACACGTTAAAGGGAGGAAAAGAACGAATCGTCGCGCGCTTCGGTGAAAAATGAATACGCAACGCCACACGGGAGCTGCGGAAAAAGTTAAGTGATATTAATGAAGAATAGTTAATTAGGAAGTGCCATGCGCCGTTTTTCGGCGGAGCCTGCTCCTCGGGGATATATTTCTGTAATTGTCGAGTAGAGCTTGAGTGAAAATTAATGGCGTCGCGCGCGGTGGCGTGTGTACGCGTCTCCCGCATTATTATTATCCGCTTATTTGGTCGACGTCTGCGGCCGGGGAGTGAGGGGAAGAGCCGCCAAAGCGCATCAGCAACGAATCCGTCAAGCGGCGCCGTCACTTTCGCCGAAGACTTCGGGGGTTCGAAGTCTGCTCGTTGGCTTTTTTGGGTAACTCGTGTGTGTACACGTCCCCTGTGTGATCGTCGCGCACCCCACGCCGAGATCACGAGTGTGTTAAGGTCTATCTGTTGATTTTTGTTTTTCCTTTCCGAGCTTACAGAAGCTTTTCGTTCTCGTCGGGTTTTTATGGATGTTCGAAGTGTCTTTTTCTCACGAGAACTAAAGTGAGGCGAGTATACGCGTTTTTTGTAAAAGGTTCTCATCTTCTTCGAATACAAACCGACGATGAACGATTACACCTCATGAATAAACGACAAGCCATCCTCAACAATCAAGAGAGATCTCAAAGTCACATCAGCATGATCGTCATCATCATCATCATCATCGTGAGCAACATCTCACTCGGAAGAATGCGGCTCTCGCGATTCGGCTTCGAAGCGAGTCAACAAGTGTTCGACGCCCAAACAATGCGGCTTCTCACCAAGAAACTGACACGCGACGAAGGTTCCTTCCTCTCTTTGTCTCCCCTACCGCTTCGTAGTCGGCGATGCAAGGCCACTACTAGCTACTCTCCTGCTCTTCCCATAGCCGCGCACAATGCATATCCATCCGCTATCCGCGCAGGCACACGCGCGCGTTCTCGGTTTGTTCGCGGCTCCGGCGACCCTTCTGACGCTCGTCACCTATATAGCCAACCCCCCAATAATACGACTAATGCATCTGACAGGCGATGTGGGGCAGGAGCTTGGGGCCGGGCCTACTCCTAATTAATGACGTCCATGCCGCAGCGTCGTCAATCCACTTTACAATGATACGCACGAAAAAGCGAGAGAGGGATCAACATCACGCACGCGTCAAAAGATAAATGTCACTAGGCGCCGCGCCGTCGCAGCAGCAGCACACAGTTATGGAATCGCTTTCGTGTACACACGCGTACGCGCTATGCTCGCACACGTGTATAACGAGTTGCCGCGCTGTAGTCGGGGAAAGAGCGCCGCTGGATGTGCGGTTATATTATAAATCAAAGAATGTATTTTCGGAGTAAGCGACGTCGCGCTTCTTTCTCTCCCGCTCTCGGGATTGGGGTCACTCGAAAGCGAGTCAAAAAGCCCGGAGAGAGAGAGAGAGAGGAGTAATGAATGCGATGTTTGGATTTTCGGGTTATAAGGGAGAAAAGACTCTCGCCGGGGCTTTTTTTAGACTATACCGTTTTCGTAGCGGCTTGCTTGATTAATCTTTTTTCTTCTTCTTCTCGGAGACTCGCGCGATTTAAAGTCGCTCAAAGTGAAACAGTGGCTTGTTTGAGCTCCCGGTGATTAGTTTATTGACAAACAATTCGTTTCGGGGAAGTCAAATTTATTTTTGAACATCGAAAAGTTGTTTATTAAACACGACGAGCCTTTTCGTATTCTGAATTTTCAGCGTTGAATAAAGTTCCATTTGGACTCGTTAATGCGCTTCTATTTCTCGGCAGCACTTTTCACCCAAAAGGAAGACGCGGACGAAGAAGCGAGTATTCATAAGTTTTGAACGCGCAAACCTCTTAGTACTTTTTAAGTCCTCCAGCATTATTACTCGACGAGGATTTACAACGCTAATTTCAAAAAGAAATACAGGCTACTAAATCTTCGAAAATTATGTATGCATAGCGAAGACAAAACTTTGCCCATTCGTTGAAACGAGCGCGAGCGCGCGGGAATCTAAATACTTCGTAGCATCATCTGCAGTTAAACTTACAAAGAACGATCGATTCACGTCGCGAGAAAATTGAAAAACGCCAATTAGCATATTTAATAGGGCGAGGCTCGCGTCGAATCGATTCTCCTGTAAATCCCTTTTCGATGTACCCGCCCGTGATTTATAAGCGCGGCGCAAGTGCCTTCGCGGGCTGACACGGCCAGAGATGCGCGCATATATTATTGTAATATGCGATAGTTAACAAAGGGATTCGTACGAGCTGTACTGGCGGAACGGAGCCACCCCTGCGTCTAGTAGGATGATACTGTCTCGTTCGATCGTAATGCTTTTATTTATAGAGACAAGTTGCATAAATATTTATGAGCGCGACAAGTTTTTCCATCTAATCAAAACTTCGCACGATCGGTCAACAAAGCCATCTCGTGACCATGACCAACTCCCAAGACCTGCGTGCAACACCGTCACGACGTCCATCGATTAACCAGTCAGCATGATGAGATCTAAAGCCGTGTGGTATCGGGCTCTCGCGTCCGTTTATGGTAATAAGTTTCTCACCAGCGTCGTCGTCGCAAGACGGAGACAGAGACATCGCATTACATCCCGGTCCGCTCGTGCTCGATCTGCTCTCGCAGACAATTAGCTACCCCGAGCTGCGCAGAGAGAGGGAGGGAGGGAACACCTCCGAGCGAAAGGGGAAGCAACGAGTAATGCAGCACGTAACATGCTATCTATATTTTAATCAGTCATAATTAAATGAATATTTCATCTGGCGCTGCTCCTTCGCTCGCTCGGGGATCCGTCCCGTAACTACACGGGCGCGTTGGGGTTGCAAAAGGGTTTCATGCAAATTCCCGCCAGATTGGTCGAGCGAGAGACCGAGAGGAGAGGACGGACGAGCCGGACGAGAAAAGAGACACTGCTGCGTAAGAGGAACTCGTCCCCGAAGAAAGCAAGTGGCGCGATAAAGCTCCTCCGGTAGCGGCGGGACATTTCAATGGGTTTGAAATTTGTTTCTGAAACGGGAGAAGCTGCAACTTTGAAGCGAGCCAATTGACTCGGCGATTCGGGGGGAGTGAAGTGTGACTAGCCTCGGATGAGATATGATTTTTCATTAAAACTTTGCCGGACGAGCAGCATCGAGAGACGCTAGTTTCGTCTGATTAAATTATACTTGGACAAACAGAGAGGGCTTTTTACAAACCGTTCAACCGCTCAAATCCAGCGAAGCGCAGACTTTTGTTTCGAACGAGCTAATCAGCAGTTTCATTTTTCGTTTCGCTTCAAACTGCTTTAGTTTTCGAAGGAGAGGAGAGGCGAGAGCCGTCTTAATGGAAGCGCAGCTTGTACGACCGACGCATTAAATACATAAGCTTATTACTGTCTATTAGCATACTACACATCTACAAACTCCATTGGGCGCAATACCGTAATGAAACTAAGAACGTTAACACGAACCTCGTTACGCGAACTAGAAATTCGCTCCGCGCCGGCGAAGTCTGGACTTATAACAAGCTGATAGTTTTGAGCTTTTCGCAGCCAGTTGAATGTGCGATTAACTTTTCACGCCCCGGAAAACTTTCGAATCTTCGCCAATCCAATGAACGCGCTGCCAGCGGCGACGAGTTAAAAATGCCTGACGTACGTGCGGCGTTAAATTTAGAGAGCCCGATTTTTTTACGGCGCCTCGACGTCGTAATCTCGCGCGGGAAAGTCAACAAATTGCCCTGTTTATCAAAACAAAAGCGTCGGCTGCTTTGAAACAATTACAAATCACGCAATCGGGCCAACCTGTCTCAACAAATCCCGGCTGCGCGCGGTTAAGCAAACAAGTCAATAAATGTCTTCGGTCCGACTTTTCTCGAGATCGAGAGGAGAAAGCTCTCGCTTTTCTCTGATTTAAAAGCCCCTATAAAACGCCGAAAGAGTGATGGGAAGGAGCGAGCGATATCCATCAGTAGTAATGGAAGTTGGAGGAGTTTCATCGCCGGGGGAAAGCTTCTTAGCTGCGATTCCGAGCTGAAAATTAAAAGCAGATTATCGCTGGCCATGAACATATCGCGTCTCTCGCCAAGCTTTCCCGAGCGTTTACCTCTTTCCCCGAAAGCGCATGATCTATTTTCCGCGATACCGGGCTGCGTTCCGACTAAAAATACCCTTCACTCGCTCGCGCTCACTCGTGCTGGCAATGTACACAGTGTGTTTGCGCAGCTAAGGTCGCGGGTTCGATCCCCTTTGGTAGGGAAAACACGTGTCTATTTCGGGCCTCCTCTCGCGCGATTCCCGTTTTAATAGCTCGAGAGCGCATATCGTCTATGCTGTACCTTTTATTTCCGAGCTCTGCGACGCTGCTTCAAACGCGGACATTCGGAGCATCGCGCGCAAACGAGGCACTTGTGTAGTCCAAAAGTGAGGTAGGGGCGGCTCGTTTTCGCGACCCTAATTGTTGCAAGTTGAAACGAATGGCGCGAGCGGCAAACGGCCAGCGTTTCGTTTCACTTAAGCTCTAAGGAGAATTTACGCGATATAATTGCGCTAGCGCGCTCGCGAGCTTTTCTGCGAGCGAGAGTTAGGAGGGGCGGTTTTGTAGAGGTGAAGAGGGTTAATGACGCAGTCGCGAGCTCGAAATTTCGCGTAATGTCCGCGTTCGTCGGCGCGACGATTACGCGGGAGCTTTCTTTCATCTCTCGGACTTTTTGCGGCAGCGCGTAACTTCTAATTTGAATGCGGGTTTTCACGACGGCAAGCCCTGGTCTTAGCCAACTCGGCCGTGACTACTCGCAGTTTTTCTCCGCTTCACTCTTCGATCGCTGATTAAATTGAAACGAACGAGCTGCGCGCTGGAACGCCGAGCTCGCAGTAGAATAATTCTCAAGGCCCCCGTTTCCCCGAGCTGCAGGAACAATAATACACGGAAAGGCAATTACCCGAGCCCCCTTAAGCTCGAGTACTTGCAGCAGCGCTAGATCGGCATCCTTCTAACGTGTATCAGCGCCACATGCTCTCCACTCGACTATATAACACGTAGCGACTTATCCTTGGCGCTGCCATGAGAGCCCGTAGGGGGTTAGTTGCGAACCCCTTCGGGCTGCAGCGCGAAGGCCTGGCAGCGCCAAGGCCGCGAAGCACCTTGTTAATTCGCCACCTTGAAATTGCTCCCCGGCAGCACTTCCGTCCCTTATCTCGCACTCGCGCAGGAGAGTTATGCGCGCGGAGACTCTAGGTCGGCGACTAACGAACCGAGAGAGGAGAGTGGCTCTGCTGTACGTACTGGCTTCGCCCAATTCCCAAATAGTCGGGGCAGGATTAGCGGAAATAGGTACGAGCTAGGCGAGAGCCACTCTAATTCCTCGCCGCTCCTGCATGTTTCACTGGATTAGTGCACTATAATTTTGCCCGCGAGTCGGCCCAACTTTACAGCGCGCCAAGACGGGGGCCGCCGGAGAGACGGAGAAAAAACGCGCAGTACTTCATAACTCGAGTCGCCGAGAAAACTCCATGGCTTCTCGAACAATGTACCGAGCGCAGGAGACGTACCTACGTACCAGCGTGGTGAAGCGAAAGGGTGAATAAGCAGCGAAGGGACGAGGAAGTAATTCGTCGGCGGGCGAGGTAAGTCGAGCGGGAATTAGCTGAGAAATTCATTAGAATTTCGCGTAAAGCTTATCGTTCTACTTAGCTAATAGCACACGTGCGCTCGCTGGAATGAAGGGTTAGATATGTCGTCGCTCGGGGAGATCCGGACGTCATGAAAGATAGGGGTAATTTTTACTCAAACTTGGAGAGAGCGAGCTGGAGAACTCTGGCAGTTCTACCCTTCGAGAGGAGATGGCCCGAGCATTACGCGTTATTACTGCTCGCGCGCATTCGGGGAGATTGCTTCTGCCGAAATAGGCGTGTCGGAATTTTTTTTTTTTTTTTTTTTGATGAGTCATTCGCCGACGACGTTTGTTATAAATTCTCTCTGTTTTCGTCACGTTCGCGGGCAGTTGATAAATCATACGCGGGCGATCATACAAATTCGAGCCACGGAGTTACAAGCTCCGGAGCACGCCAAGTTGAGAAAAAGTGCAAGTCGTCGCCCATTCGAGCGGCATGACGGCGAGAGATCGCCGATTTCACGGTTAGCAACAAGCGAGTTTCACCTCTGGCGCGCTGAATAAGTATTTCAAGCGTTTGCTCGGCGAAGCTCTTGACTTATTTGCCATTCAGCGGTCCATTATTTCGAAAACACGCCGTTATACGCCGGCACTTCTCTCTTCCTCTCGCGCTGCTCGCGACAAGTGGAAGAAGTATGACACCTTATTTTCCAAAGTGTGCGCAAAGAAAGTCCGCCCCCTCGAGGGAGAGAGAGAGAGAGAGAGATAGAGAAAGAGTCGTGTCTAGCCGAACTTTTCGCGGTCGTTTACAATGCTCTAAGTCGCACAATGAGGAAGCAGGGGAGAGAGAGAGGAGGCGGATAAGCTGCTGCAGACGCGAGTAGTGCGATTCATCGTTCTGTTGAATATAAAAATGCGCGCGCGCGACGAGAGAGAGAGAGAGAGAGAGAGAAGCCCTTGACGACAAGACACGTATAGCGCTTGTTGCCGGGTCATCAATTTTCGCGACGCGCGGCTGCAGGTAAATTTTCTGCCCCCGCTCGAATTGAATTACGAGCCATTTTGCAAATAAAAGGGCCGAGAGCACGAAAAGTCGATCGAATAAACTGAAATTGCCGCGGGGGTAATCGAATAAAGGAGATTTCGAAAATAAACTTAAGTCTCTCGCTCCGGGTGTCGCTCGCGCGCGCGCGGGCAGAAAAAAACGAAAGAGAGAAAGAGAGGGAGAGAAGGGCTTAAGCCGGGACTAGCGAGGAAAAATACACAACGCTTAGCATTAGCATACGTAGAAGTGAAGCCCCTGAACGCGACGAGGTTAATCCATCAGCGTAGGCACGTAAACGTAGTTGGAGTGGCTTCGGCTCGGCCTGTGCTCTCTCCACTCTCTCGGCGCCGTAGATTTCTCGATAAATACGCTTATGCGGGGGACACTACATCATGCACACGATTGTGTGCGCATCGCACAGACGGCGGAGGTGTGGGCGTGCGTGTCCAAGCGGCCGTCAATTGATCGGTCGTCGCCGTTGTTGTTATCGTTGTCCCCTCATTGAAATGATTCCTACGGGCAAACTTGGCCTATGCTCTAAAGTTTTTGATGCGGCCGCGTATCATGGTTTCGAGACAACGGCGCGAGGATCAGCTCGCGAGTGAGTGCCGACAGTCGCAGCCGACGTCAACCCCCCGAGCTTTTACGGCCTCGTACAGCTCGGTATACACTCAGCTCCGGAGCGATATAAGTCATACGTGCACACGTACACACATCTCGGAACCCAGATACCCAAATCCAGACGATGGCCTCCTAACCCCTTAACGGCCCGCTCGCCAATCAAAGCAGCCGAGCCGCGGGGGGGCTGTGTACGGGAGCGCGTAGGAACGATTGTAATTTCAAACTTCCCTATAAACGTTTTACGTCGCGTAGCAGCCCCTTGGATTCATTCCGTATGTGTGTATACGCGGGGGCGTGCACGCTAGGAGCGGCTGTGCGCGCGAGATACGCGCGAGTACGTACTTATTGGCAACGCGTGCATAATGCGACCGATGCTCGAGTCGATCGAGAGCTGGCCTGATTTATGGCGTGTCGTGAATTTTATACTCGCCCGGCAAGTTCGCGTTTTATTGATTTTTCAGAGGGAGAAGCTCTTGGGGCTGAAATTCGTACACGCACACACACACAAGGCGGATTTATTTAAAAACAAAATTAAAATGCGGCACAAAGCAGCGCCGCTTGCACAGAGAAACTAAATTAAACGTAATACTTTGAGCAAAGCCTCTGTACCGAGATTGTCCACCTTTGTATCTCATCATTGTTCCGCGTTGTCCCAGCAGCCGCGGCAGCAGCACAAGCTGCCGGGCAAATCCGTCGTTAATTCCGCGCGCTAAAGTCGCGCTCTGTGACAACAGTGGCTGCAGCGCAATCTCCCTCTCTCGGGTACGTTCTACCTCTATCTCTCTCAGTCTGGGAGCAACATGAACTCCGACTCGGCCGCAGCCACTGCAGCGCGAAACTAATTCGTGATGGAAGCCACTCGCGGGATGAACGCTCTCTCCTCCTCTGCAACGCCAAACCGAGAGAGAGAGAGAGAGATGAGCGTAAATTGTTGGTGTTGTAAACCCATTGCCGGGGAAATTTGTTTACGCGCCCGAGAAGGAAATGTAACGGAGCTGCTCTCCGCCTACCAGCCGACGTCCTCTCCTGCACACTGTACTCTAGCGCGCTCGGGTAATGCGCGATTGTGAGCCTTGACGATGAAACTTTTTGGCTTTTGTACGGTGAGAAAGGCGATTTATTGCCTTTACAGTTGCTGCAGGCTGCGGCATATTTATTCCCCGCTAAAACTTGCCTCATTTGTCGGCGGCGAGGCTGCGCGCATATTTGCAGCCGAAGACGAAATAGTTTCGCCGCAGCTATACAGCCCCGAGATTCGAAACACTGTTTGCTAATTGCCTGAGGTGCGACTCTTTTTCAGCGCCGCTTTACGGCCCCGAGGTGTCGTAAAGCACTCGCTCGCGGACTTCCTCATTGGCGCCGATGGAAAAACGCCGGCGAACCGTTAATGACAAAAGTCGCGGAGTCGCGTTTAGATCCGCGGAGGCAGATAGAAAAACGCGCTGATGAATGGGAGATTGATATCGAATCGCGAATGAGCAGAACGCGAGGAGATGCAGTTACGTCGCGTGCGCGCACATCCTCCGACTCTGTGCCGCAGTCAAAGAAGTATAAATAAATTAGCATGCGCGCCTCCATGGACGGACAAGCGACGGCGCATTCAATGGGACATTTAAGGGGGTAGTTAATTGGCGCATTAACCGCGCCGCTAAACGCGCGTCCATTTCGACCTGCTGCCGTCGCTCGTCGTTTCCTCTCCTTTATTCGGCTTCATTTTCTCCTCGACTCCCCCGTCCTCGCTCGCGGCCGCCGCGAGCTGCAGAAGTAATTGCTGATACGGAGCGTACATCGTCGCCGCGGCGCAAAACTGCCTCGAACGTCTGAAATGCTAAAATCTAGCGTGTACACCGCAAACTATTTTAACGATCCTCTACCGAGCTCGAAACATTTATGAGTTATTTACACCGTCTTCGCCGAGCTCGCTGCTGTGTAAGATCAGAATTACGCGCATCCAGATTGCACCTATCAAAACTCTTAATCGGCTTCTCGCGGCAGCCGCTTGTCCTTTAAAAAGCCCACCGCTAAGCGCGTGTTTACAGAGTATAACTCGGCGTGTTTCGAGATTCGCGCAACCGGAATTCAATTGAACGCGCGAGCAGCACACGCGGAGAATCATAACAGCTGCTCCGAGAGGGAGATTCGCGCGAGAAGATTGCACGCGCAGTGGGAAAAATGCTCGCGCGACAATTAATCTCTCGGCGAGTGATTAAGCTTACGAGAGTAATAAAATGCGCGCTGCAGCTTCCTGTACACGTAGATTGGGCTCTGATTCGCGGGGGTTATACAATTTTGCGCGGCCGTTTCTACGAGGAAGGTTTAATCGCGCCGATTTTTGAGGAGCAACAGGAATTTTATCACCGTTTGCAAATCAGCGCTTTATCGACTACCGACTCCGGATTACGCCGGTACATAAATTCGATCGACAAACGTTTTATCGCTATAGCTGATGTTTTCGAGTAATAAGAAACTTTATTGATGGAGCTTGTAGTCGCAGCGATGACCTTCCAGAGCTACACGGGGAACCATTAGATTTTAAAGGCATAAATCCAGGAGCTTTCAAAGCGAGTCCAGCGAGCAAAAAGCGCCTCATTACGGAGAACACGAGTTTCCTCTATAACGAAACAATGCCAGCGCGGAGCGCTTGTGCAAACAACGAGGCGCGAAGAAATGAAAATAACGACCGCCGGGGTAAAAAGCTCCTTGGGCGCCTTGACCTTGAGCCGAGCAGCAGTGGCAAGTGGCCTTGCGGTCCATAATGCGCACACACACGCGAGAAAAAGCAGGATCCCTCGCGTCATTAACGCCGCCGCTCTCGGCGCGACTCCTTGCAAATTGCTAAATTAAAGCCCCCTAAAAGTGACGCAGCAGCGCCGGCAGAGGTTACGCGGGAGCTGCTGCGTAATTAAAGAGGACGTACCGCGGCAGCATCCTCATTACCATCCTCGTAATAAGCGAGTAACGAGTGCGAGCGATTTTAAGCAAGACGGACGAGCCTCTCGCGCGCGAGGCGGAGAAAAAAGAAACGTCGGGCGAGAGCGTCTTTTTTATCGCTCCGCGGCTATAATTGCGCGATTTGTTCGCGTCTCGGGACTCGGGGAATATATATTGCATTATAAATTGGACGCTCTTTACGATCCGGCAAGTGACTACTACCACCCGCTCTCCGCGAGTACGTGGCAATTAAAAAATAATAAATTCGCTCGGCAGCCGACGATTATTAGCTGCCTCAGCCGCCGTTTTTTGCAGCGAAACTGCGAGATTTTTTCCGAGGGTTGTTATACGAGCGCTGCTGCACACTTGCTCGTCGTAAACTCGGATGAATTAAGTGCGATGCAATATCGAGAGCTGGATCAGCATCGGCCTTTTATTTTCAATTTCGCAACGCGCACGAAGATGCTTGTTGCGGTACACGTGCATGATTTTCGCGAGTGTGTGTCTAGGATGTTATTGCTGGGCAATTATCGATCCCGCGAGAGACCGTATTTGTTCTTCATTAAGGCATGATTTACGGCTGTTGCAGTTTTATGACATTCGTAAGTCGATGTGGATTCAACTATATTAATGGGCTACTTAACGATTTTAACGGAACCGCGTTCGCGCTGAATTTTCTATCCCATTCCGAGAAAAGGATTGGATTTATTTCGAAAGCCTCGTGTACTTTTGTAACGCTTGCCTTTAAATAATAAATGCTCACATTTCGCTTAGTAGCCGCACACTCGAGCTCATAAAAAACTTGCGCGCTACTGCAATATCCATGCGCCATCGCCGGAGTCGCTTCGCAGACGTCGTTTCAAAATCCATACGGACGGGGAAAAATCGTCATTCGTCGCGCTCCCACAGCTCTGCTTTCGGTATATGATATCGAGCTAAACGCTCACGAAGTCTCGGCTCTGCGGCAGTTCCCGGGCGTTCCAGAAACAATTTAGTGCTTCTTATAACTTTTGCGCGCGGCCGCGGTATGTCATTTCTCCTCTCGTTCTCTCCTGCCCCGCAGGTGTGCTGTTTTCTTCATTCTCCCTCGTTTTTCGCCCGAATCGTCTATCGCCCGAGTTATTTATACGGGCGTTACGTGTTAACCGATCGTTGGATCGGTCTACCTGGCGGCGCGCGCTGCGAAAAGAAATTCAACGGTACGTTAAACCCGCGCGCCGCGAGAGTTTCGTGCCTCCAGCGAGTAAGAGGCTGATTGAAATTTTTATATTCGATCGTTTTTCTCCGCCGTGTAATTCCGATTCTTGGCCAGTCACTTTTTCCCCCCGTACATTCCCGAGCGAGGTAAATAATTGAACGACGATATCTGCGAGGAAACGTATCTGGCAGGAGGAAACGCTAATTGTGTTGCGAGCGAAAGGCGTTTTTGAAAATTTCTAATTCGCTTTGAAGCACCGCTCGTAATTTTTTTACGCCTCGGTAAGTGGCGATGAAGATGTTCGCTCGACCACTCTATTTCAATTTCAAAACGCTCGCGCAGTAAAAAAATCAATAAACTCAACTCGGAACGCGTTACGATGTTATGAATAATCGCTCGGGGAAGTCTAGACTGGCAAAGAAGTCGTAATTGAGTCATCGGAGTGTTGCAAAATAGCATTTTTTCCGCTTAGAAGAAAACTCGTGTCCAGGAATAGGTTGCGTTAATTTTGCATCACTCGGAGAATTCCGAAGTATCAATGACCCAGCCGGCTGAATAAGGCGTAAATAATTACTGCGGTTCAAAAATACCCGTCGTGCATTACAGCGCGGGATTGCATAACTTTGTTCTAAAATATTTACGACTTGGCGCTGCACTCATGAATACACAATGCAGCTCTCTCTCTCTCTCTCTCTTTTGCGCGCGGCAACTCCTACAATGGAATAAGAAACGACCTCGGAAACAAATCACGGGGCAAAGCACATGCACACACACGTACAGAGAGCAACTCCCACAACACAGCACAGCGGCGGCGGCGGCAGCTCCGATTACGAAAAGTCGATCAATTTAGCCCTATCTCTCGGCAGCGCCACGTAACTCTTTCTTAATTGGTCGCAGCCGCCTCTGGCTGCTCATATACCCGCTGCCTCGTCCTTTTCTCTCTCTCTCTCTCTCTCTCTCTCTCTCTCTCTCTCTCTCTCTCT
>QLSS01000001.1:8032866-8306267 GCA_024372645.1 Trichomalopsis sarcophagae
TCTCTCTCTCTCTCTCTCTCTCTCTCTCTCTCTCTCTCTCTCTCTCTATGTCGGGATAATTCAAACTCGCATTCGGATCACGCTCAAGTCGTCAAACGCTAACTATACGTCGATCTCCGGCTGCCGGCTAAAATAACGACCTGCATTACTATGCGTCTGTGGGGTCGAGACCGAGAGAGGGGGAGGGAGTGAGGGAGAGGATTGGAAGGAAATGGGGTTGCGCGGACCGAAGCTCTCCTCTTCCGCTCGTATATGTGTGTACGGGAGTTTCGGAGACCCCGAGGGTCGCGATGCGAGATCCCCTGTACCGCCGGTGGAATCACCCTCGGGCTCCGCCGAGGCTGGGTCAGGAGTGCTTACGCAACTATCGACTTTGCAATCGCTGAAAATGACCCGAAACTTTTTACGCTCTATCTGCGTGATAAAACGTCGAATTTACGGGACGACGTTGGATTTCGAGAGATGGATATTTATTTACGGGCAAATACGTGCTTTATGGGGATGTATCGCTGGCGAAGGGTCGTACTTGTTGATTTTTAGGACATTTTTATGGCCGGCTGCGCATTCAGATAATATGCCGGATTGTGATCGAGAGTATATTCGTTTCTCAGAGTGCAGCGAGACGCGCCGCGCGAGTATAAAAGTATCGAAGAAAATTGAACGGCATTACGCGGGGGGCTCTCCAATTCGTTCCGAGCAAACTTTTCGCCGATGAGAAAATAATATCGCGTTACAAAGAAATTCGCGAGTACTTTTGTAATCGAAGTTCGCCCTCGACAAAAAGCAGCGGCAGCCTCGACTTCCAGCTCGAACTATCGCGCAGCTTTTCAAAGTCGCTCGGGGCCGGTTCGAAACTTTTATTCATCTCCGACTCTGCCGGTGAACTTTCGCCGACGTATACATAAATTATGTAGACCTGCGTGTGTGTGTAAGAAGAGGACAAAGTCGCAGTCTTTGGAAAAAATATCGATCGTGTCAATAAACAATTGACGCAGCTCGCTCTTGCGTTTTGTGACTTCGAACGTTATCAAACTATTACGGTCCTATACTTGGGAAAAGTCAAGGGCGCGATTGTTCGAATAACAGGCTGCGCCGCGGTGCGATCGTTCGAAAGTTTCTTAATCCTCGCGAGGCGGCAAAGTTTTATTCCCTTTTTTCTCCCTCGCAAGTTGCGCTCCCCGGCCGGGTCGCTTGTAATTTTGATTAAAATCCACGAGCCGGTTCGAGCGCTATATTACAAAGCCATTCTCGGGCTCGTGTATATTTTTGTCGATCCCGGGGGGTGGAGGCATCCTTAACGCCTCGTCGTATTAAGTCGTCGTCCCTTCGCTTCGAAGCCGAGATTTACGCTTTCGATTATGAACTTTTTCCGCCGAGGCACCACCGGGCGCGAGCGATTCTCGGCTCATACTATTCTATTAACACGCGACGCCGAGAGGAAATCGATTTCAATTTACTTAACGCTCATTTCGGCACTGCTGTAATCTAACAACGCAATTAGGATCAAAGTCAGTGGATTTCGCGCGTACGTAATGTTCGAATTACACTAGCGCCAAATTTCGTTAATTCCTATATATATACCAGCTGCGACATCTTCGAGGGCCACTTGACGCATTTGCACCTGGTTGATGAATACCAGGAAAGCAATTACTTGCCAGCAGCAGCGAATTCCATGGCAAATAGCGCGACACGGGCTTCCCCGTCAAATCGCAATTTCCCCAAATCTTGTCGAATTTCGACGCGAGTCGAGAGACCGCCGCGCAAGGGCTTCTCCGGTCCAAAGGCGCGCTTTCTCGCTTTGACGCTATTCACAAAGAGTCTCGCATGCGTATACCTACGCGCGCGCGCAAGCATGATTATTACGAGCTCTGGGAGTCCCTCGCGCGCATTTGATAATCAAGCTGGCAGGGAGAGAGAAAGAGAGGACGTGTGCGCGCACACGCGCGTGCAAACGAATAAGTCCCGCGCGCGCGCGCGCGCTCACTCGTTTTTGCATTTTAATTGCTCTTTCTCGCTCTGCCCCCGCTCGCGCGCGCGCGCCTCTCCTCTTATTTCCCCGAGCTTTTGTGAGCCCGCAGAGGGTCCATAGAATTCCGTGCCGAGCGATCGGCGAGGGTCGGCCCGTGAGTTTGATTATCATGTTTTTAATTCCTTTCAATAAGACGCGCGATGAAAGGAGAGCTTGTCCTTTTCAAGCCCCGCTGCATGCAGCACGCAGTGGGCTCTTTATTTCGGCCGGATCGGTTATCGTCGCTTTTCACGTCCAAAGAAAACTTCTTCGCGCTAGATTGCTGCCGAGAGCCCATTGTCTCGGCAGTCGGCGCGCGAGCCTTTCCCTGGATCTTCGTATGACTGCTGCGCGCACGCAGCTCTCCTCGCTCGTCGTTGGGACAATAGAAGTATTAGCTTTTATGATTTATGGGTAATCGACGTTGAGGCAAACATCGGGAGACAATGGCTTATTTCCCGGAGCTCGCAGACACACACGCGTATATTGGGAAATCGGACGGAAAGATGCAGGTCGGGGGGATAAATCGATCGCGTCGAGTCGCAAAGGTAAATGGCGCGTGCGAGTCGAGTCTCTGTCTTGCGCGGGAGGCGAACATGAGAAACGATTTGGGAATTGCGTAGGAGCGGCTATCCGCTCCTTGGTCAGCTCCCCGAGGTCTGGCAATCAGAAAACGAGGATTTCGCGAGAATTCAGCGTCGTGTACTCCGGCGATTAATCCTCCGGGACGCGCTAGTCCGGTTATACACTCGGCGGCTTGGGTTTTTGCGAGCCCTTCGTTAGAGCGGCCGTGTCATTATCGCTCGCGCCCGATAACCTTTCGATGGATTTTTCTTGTATTATTTCTGCCGGGATGATTGCTTGGCTCCGAGGATGGGAAGAAATATTGTCGAGAACGTCTTCGAAAAGAGTTCGAGGCTCCAATTACGAGTTGGTACACGGCGAAAGAGCTCGCGGGCAGGGTACACGCGCAGCTCCGTTTGATCAGAGAGAAAATTTGCGCACACGGAGAAAAGAAGCGGCGCGTGGCCCCCCCCCCCCCCCCCCCCCCCCCGAGGCGGCTGTTACGCGCTCTGCACGCTTCGCGGGATTGAGCTAAGCGCACTGCATCTGTGAATACGCGAGAACGACGCGGCGGAGAGGGATATAGGTGCGGATTACAATGGCAGCGAGAGGGTAAGAGACTGAAGATGCATTATGAAGCGATGCTTCTTGCTTGGCGCCCCTCGTTACGCGCCCCGCACTCGAGCCTTTTGTGTACAAGCTCGCGCCGCGACACGGGGATTAGTTACTTTTTGCGCCGCCGTCGGCAACTCATCTCTTATTCACTGCGGATGTGTGGGGAGCTGACGAGGCGCGGCCGTGCACGTGGATATAGCTATACCCGCGCTGCCTGGCTCTTGACTTCTAGCTCTTGCTCACTTCGCGAGCGGCGACTCCTAATCTTTGCCTATTTTCGAGGAAAGGGACTCCCGGAGTTTTCCGCTAATTCTCAGCGGACGCAGTCGGGTTTCGTATTCAGCGCACCTCTTCGCGGCGATCAGAGATGCCGGGGAAAAGAATTTAATTCCAGACGGAGTAATTCGCCAATTCAGCGAGCCAAGTGGATTACCGGCCCTCATATCCCCGGCGGCGACGCGACGCCGCGCGAAAATGACTCTGCCGAAGAAAAGGTCATTCAATGGACTCCATAAGCGAGTAAATAGGACGGAATGAAAGCTTTCGAGGAAACTGCGTATTGTCGGAGCTTGAAAGCGTTTCCGCGAGACGAGTGCCGAGGAGATAGTCTCGTCGGGTTTACGCCGTTGTACAATAAGCGTTTGTTTAACTCGGTCGAGCTAAGTTGATAAAAATTGATGAAATGCCCACGGAATAAAGCCAGCTTTCGACGCCGATAAATAATGCATGAGGATCCGAGGCAAAAGTTTATCTTCGCACAGTGAATCGCTGATAAAATCAATCATCTCGGCGCTCTCTCTCTCTCTCTCTCTCTCTCTCTCTCGTGCCGGCGGGACAATATTTCCGAGATGAGCAGCTCTGGTGCTGCAGCTCGCGCCGCGCGAGGGTGGAAGCCATATGGCACTCGTACGTTGGCACTCCTGGCTACTTAAATCAGCAATAAAGTAGAACCGCAGCACACATCTCTCGAAATCGAGTCGAATAAATCTGGAGCGGGAGAAAGAATTTAATTCGCTCCCGAACAATTCGACAATTTGCTTGGCAATAGATTACGCACGGGAACGCGCCGCGGACCTGAGTCTTTTTCTTCGTCTTCTTTATGCGCGGAGAGAGAGAGAGAGAGAGAGAGAGAGAGAGAGAGAGAGCGAGGCTGTCCCCCTGGTATAACGGGAGACGAAAATCGATACCCGCACTCGAGATATGCGCGCGTGTGTGAGAATTCGCGAATCGAGTTTCGTGTGTTGCGCGCAAAATAAGGTATGTGGGCAAACAAGCTTTATTTGTTCTAAGAACGGGAGGACACACGGGATTACGTTAATGGCAACAAGTGTCCGATTGTATTACGCAATTTCCAAGTTTCCCAATTCTCTTCTTGCGCCCCCCACGATGAAATGACCATCTCCATCGATTTATCCAGCCGGATTAGCCGAAGCGCCGAATTTCCATTACATCCCCATATCATTAAGCATAATCCCCCAACTGGCCTGATTAAATCGCATCCCGAATTGCATTGGATGTGCCCCGAATCCCGTGTGCGCGAGTCCAATAAAAAACTACAGCCGAAATCGAATTAGAAGCGCAGATGGAAAAATCGAGCACACATGCAGTCCATTTTTACGAGGAAATAGAAAAAACCGTGTACAATGAACGCGCCGAGAGCATTGTGTATACAGGGGAACGCGCGTGACGCGCAACCTGCAGCAGCGACAAATGAAAATCGATCGGCCTTCTTTTTTTGGATAACCCGAGAGCGAGACACACATACACACGCGCGCACATGTGGAATCGCACCCCTGTTTGTGGGGTGTTTGCGCCGGCGGCAGTGGTACCCTATCCTCGAGCTATATTGAATTCGGTGGTGTAATTGAATTTGCTCTTGTTTCCATGCACTGATCGAAGTCTCCCGCTAAATCGACGACGCGAGCTCTGGCTTTCTTTATTCCGCCGAGAGAGAGAGAGAGAGAGAGAGAGGAAGGAATTCGCCAAGACGCAGAGAGGATCCCTTTCCCGCGGATTCGAGTCCCTTGCGAAGTTTGACCTTCGATGCGAGGGAATTGGAATACTCTATTTTCTCGGGGAATATATTACGCCCCGATAAATTCTATTGTACGGCCAAGTGCCAGCCGAGGCTTTGCAACGGGGAAAAAATAATTGCTTCGACTTAGTTTATGGCTGCTGCCGCTACATGTGTAACGCATACGGTATTTTTAATCACTGTGAAATTCGATAGCTTTTCCCATTGACTACGAAGTCGATGTAACATCGCGCACCCCTGGTTCAGACTCCCGTAATCCAATTCCTCCAAAACGGCAACTGCCTTTAAACCTAATAAAAACTCGCGTAATAAAAGCTCATCCCCCGCATCCCGCAGACCTCGGCGCAAAAAATTAGAAAATTGTTATGCTAATTAACGACTCTCGCGGAGCGATCGTTCTTCCAAAACTCGCTACTCGTCTGCTCGCAATTTCCGCTTCGAAAAAAAAAAAACTCGTCCCTCCTCCGATCGTCCGCGTCGGCGTTTTCCCTCGCTGATGCGAGAAGAGGGAAGAGCAGCAGCGAGTGTATATTCAGCCGCATCGGCCGATCCAATAGCGTCGAGCAGTCCCTCGGGAGCTCTTTCCATTTTATAATTAACGAACGCCGGCTCTCGGGGATACGGGGCGCGCATCCCTTGGCCCTCCTCCCATCTTCCCAGGCGAACGTGTCGGGCTCGCCCGCTTGCCAGAGAGATATGCAAAGGGATCTCGCGGAACATCCTCTCGCTTTGCTCCTCGGCTCCACCGCGCTAATTGTCACGGTTCGCAGAACTGATCCGGCTAATGAAAATATTTCGATGCTGTCAGATGTTGCGGCCTGATGATTTGCGAGAGCCCTTTTTATTTCGTACGCAGCGGATTGCGGGATTGGTTTGAATTTTTCACGACATGATGATTGAAGTTTGCTTTTTCTCTGTTGCAGGTTAGTCCACCGCACAAGAATTTTCGCTGCAATGTTCCCAGGTACGTTTACTCATGTTTTGGCATATTCCAACATTCGATAAAAGTTATCGCTCCCCCGACAAAGTTTATAATTATGCGCCGGCATGGAAAAAACGCAAAAGCCCCGGAGTCGTAAAAAAAATGTTACGCGCACTCTCCCAATCACATGCTGATGCCGACATAAAAAATATTCTATCAACCGCCCCATAAAAAGAAGATAAAAAACGAGAAAGAGAGAAATCCCTCTCCCCCAGAAGAGAAAAGTGCCCGATTCCAAGGCGGAGGGAATAATAATAATCCCCGGCGTCTCGAAGAAAAACCGTGTCAAAGTCAGACGAAGCCCATCAGACGCATCGGAGCAGCGCGCGCCTCGTAAAATCGCAAATTCGCATCCCCCTCCGCCTTTAACGCCCGGATAAGCGCGCGGAATAACGGATCAATTAGCCCTCGGTTCCCGCGCAGCTTGTATCGCCGCTTAATTACATTGATAAATAAATAATGCATAAGTCGGCCGTACGACTGCAAGTCATAAACGCGAGCGGCGGCATCTAACGACGAGCTAATTCCGAGCGGGCAATATCGCAGAATTTTTACGAGCCTCGCGCGCGTTCGGATACATAAAAACCGCGCCCTAACGAGGCGTCCGCGGTACGTATATATATATATATTCCGACGCGTCGACTCAAAACGTGAGGCGGGGGATATATATTGCGTGCCATTTGACCGACTTATACGCGCCGTATAGCTGCACTTAATGCGTACTTATTTTCGGAACTTATAGACGCCGTGCGCCCGATCGCATGTACATACTGTGCGTTTACGAGGCAAGGCCTTGCGTAATTTTATTTTATATTGTTACTGCGGTCAGCGCGTCGTGTGCGCGGAAAACTGTAACGCTTTTACGATTGCGTGTACTCTGTTACACCTTTTATGGATCCCCGGGCGTAATAGCTCCGGGAAATCGGATCCATCGACTGCAGTTTGATGAACAATTATCCCGCTGTGAAGAACTTTTTCCACTCGACGCTCGACAAGCGGCCGTGATATTTTGTGTATCGCTGCGCTGCATCAAAAGCAGAGATTATATCGCTGTCTCTGCAGTGCACTCCGACAAATCAAGCGCTACACGAACCGAGCAATCCGGAATCCCTTTTCAATCGGAGATTAACGTCTGGCCAACTCGAGTTTCCTCGATGGTTGTAAATTACACCCGCTCGCACAGCAGCGAAATTTTCGGGAATGTCTTCAGCAGCGGTCGTTATCTCGTACAGCCGGTCCAACTCTCGATCAGGCCTGTCGGGCATCGTGTACGGCAGCGTGCAATGGACCGATTAAATCGCGAGTCGTAAAAATTTCAGCGACGTCTGTCCCGCTTCGATTCGGATGCTCCTAACAATCGCTGCTGCCGCTGCCGCCGCCGGGTCCATCGGGAACGCCATATGGGCTGTAAACTGCGTTGGAGTGTCTGCTACGAAAAAGGGCCATTGATGCCTTGTTAACGCTTATAATGGCGCTCGATGCACAGCCGAAGCGGCGGCGCAGTTCATAATGCCACGCTTATACGTTACACACACACGTCATCGGTCGATCGGATCGCGCGAGGATTTAAGGGCCGCCGAGAGAGAGAGAGAGAGAGAGAGAGAGAGAGAGAGAGAGAGAGAGAGAGAGAGGACTCGACAGGACCCCGACGCCGACGCGCTCTGTGCACGGATGTTCATGAAAAATTTATCCCTCGTAAATTTTCCCCGGCCTGGCTGCACTCCAGCTCTTGAATCCCCTCTCGTTGTTGCGGATTTTCGATAAATAACGCCGCGCGTTTTTTCGCGCAGCTCCGCTGGCAGTCATCCTCGTTACACTCGAGAATAATTATTCGACGCCAAAAATAAAGCCGTAAAATAATGCGCCGGGTCGAGTTTTCAGTTTAGCTTATGTAAGGCTGCGGGCTCTCTGAAAGTGTGAGCATGCGAGAGAGGCGGATGTTCGGAGCTCATCGAAATCGCCTAACATGCGAAACGATATGCGATTTAGCGCAATGGCGCTGAGTCAGGCGAGAGTGCATGTTCCGCGAGGCCATAAATTGCTCCGGCGATGCGAATGCAAAGCTGTTTTTGACGTGCTAATGGATTAATTGACGAAATATCCACATGCTTCAAAGTATCAAGTACGCGCTACATCACTACCGGGGCCAAGTAGCTCGGAACGCTGCCGCTGAAATGTTGTTAGCGTGCACTTATGTATAACGGCTTATTGGCCACCTATCTTCACTAGCCAGATACAACTGTGGGCCGCTAGCGTGGTGAATTTTTTCATATCGTCTGATTTTAAAACCATAAAGCCCGGGTAGGGTGGCGTCGACGATAACATAATCTCTGACGCGCGCGAAAAACTCCCCCTCGTTCGCATGAGAACTACGTCTCCCGAAGACTCGCGCTGTTTTTGCAATATTTCACCGTGTCAGCCTGTCGAATTAAAATCGGGATTGAAAATTAAAGTATAGGTATAGTATCGCATCGGATTTACATTTTCCCGGCGCTTTATCGTTATTTTACAAGCAGCACACGCTTGTAATATATCGCGGAAAAGTGCAATTTTAAATTCCGAATATTCGAAAAAAATAGCCTTCCAGCTCGTGCGCTTCACGTGCGTCGTATTAAAAAAATCAATCGCTTTTTCAATCCTCCGCTTGGTCGGCTTCAACAAAATGTATCATCCACGGCTCGTCGCGATAGCAATAAATTTTCGCGATAATGTTTACCGAACAATTTTTCCCAGAGCTCTACATACTGCCGAGCAGCGGCGGCGGCCCATTACAATGTCGCCGATAAGGCATAATTTATTGAAAAATCGCAATAACCTCTTTTCCGCCTCGCTCGTTTTCCAATACAGCCACAATCGAGGGCTCTTCAAAAGACGCGCTCGACGCAAGCGCCGACTTGCGCCATAAAATAACGCGTACACCAGTGGCGGCGGCAGCTATATACACGCACGCATGGAGGAAGCCCCTGATATGTGGTCGATGCTTATCGCGGCGCGGCGAAGCCAAGCGCCGGCTGAAGCGCGGGCAATAGACGCGTAACGCGATAGGGCTGGCCATTGTGCTGGGAAATTGGAAGAGGAACCTATTTTCGAATTTATCGGTCTAAGCGTTTACGCGAGCTCCTTCCTATAAGGGCGGCTGGTTGCGTAGCGAGTTTCACGCTGCTCTGAACCCGCTGCTACACTCTCTCAACTGCAGGCTGTCGCAGCCTCGCGGAGCTGTTACTGCGGGAATTTATTTTAACCCCTTTTTTGCGCGAATTGTGTTTGCGCTGGCAGGCTCTATCTCGTTGAAATGCAAATTCCGCGGAAATTATACCGGATTTCGGATTGCATCGCAAGAGTGGGACGACAGCTCTCGTTAGTTTTTAACGTCTCGCACCGATGCAGGCTGGCGGAAGGATTTGCAATATGCAGCAGTTACGATTATTGCGCTCGTAAATCGGAATTTTCACGCTGCCATCCAGTTCTCCTATATTATCTTCGCGAAATAAATAGCGAATTATACCTCCTAGTCTAGAGAAACCACAGACATAATTTTCGGGGAGATGTTTTGAGGCCGGTAAATCACGCTGCTTCCCTATCTTGCCAGCCGTACCTCACGCGCCTCGCACAGTGTTCTCCTTGCCAAGGACCACAAATTGCTGCGTGGAAGAAATCCCTAGATATACGGTAATTAGTGCAGCTAGCAGTTGAATGATTATTCGCCAATTCGACGATAGTACGTTTTTCGTGCAGCGAGGAATTTTTTTAATCCTGAAAAGTTTGAATAGTACACCGCATTCCCGGCAGATCACACGCAGCTGCATAATGTCGAGCATAACATTGACGTCACAGTCGCACCCAAGTCCCAAACACAATTTGGACTTGAGCGGGACATTATTATGCCCGCTGAAAGGATGCTCTGACGTCAACGCGGAGTGATATCCACTTAAAATACGATTCAGTTAATTCAACTTTCGTTACGACACATCGAGTATTATGCAGAGGAAATCAGCGTCATTTTTGTACTTTTGATACGGCTGAAAGGATTACACTTTCGTAATATGCCACGAAACAATTAACAGCGTCTTTAGATATTCATCGAGCCCAAAACAGCGTTTCCCCGAGTGACGAGGTCGCGAAGCTCAGCCACAAATCACCGCGGATTCTCCTTCGCGCAGCATAACAGCAGCAGCGTTTTTAATTGAAGCCGTAAATCATCCGCCTCGTATTTGCGATAACGGGCTTTTCTGCGCGCGGCTCGCGATAGCCTACTCGCGCACGTTTTCATTATCCGCCGACGATTTCTTCGCGCGAAATTAATAATCGTGCGTATATGCACGCCCTGCGCGAGGGAGAGCCGTTCAAAAGCCTAAATCACCGGGCCGCGCGCGTGTACGGGGCGCGCCCTCGTTTTTAGATGCGCTTGTACCGCGCGCGAGATAGCGGAGAGTGTATGCTGATGAGACGTTCCCGGCGCGGGAGAAAAATCGACGCGATTTTTCAGCGCAGACCCTACGACTATGAATAGGAAAATTCAATCGCGCCGATTGCTCCGTGAAGAGCATTAATTTTCCAACTGCTCCTCAGCGCGAGGGCGTTTAGAGGATCGATTTCGCAGAATTGTACCTCATTACTAGTGATTATCGGTGCTTTTCTTCCGAATCTCTTCCATCCCAACGGCGGCGCTCTTAATTACATTCTTTAAAAGGGAGCGATATTACCCGGGAGCGCTCTTACTTAACGCGGGAACTTCCAAATGCCCTCGTATAAATTCAATGATGGAGACCTCACCTCGGTCGGACGACTTTCTTCTCGGAGCGACTATAGCCGCTATTGAATATTTCGCACAACCAGCGATATTTTCGTCGATTTACGCTTTAATTATAAGATCGCCTGCACAAAGAGTCTTTGTCCTTTTTTTACCTCTATATTCGTAATCGACGAATAAAGCATCACGACTTTTTGTGTTTGTCCATTCGGTGAATTGGTCATTTTGTCACGCTTTTCCGCGCCTGTCCATCAAAGTGTCATTACGTCCATCACGGCGACTGCTCTCTTCCGGCAGGCAAAAAAAGCCATGCCACCGAATCGGGGTGCAGGCTCGCTGTATACGACCTGTTTTACACGCATAAATTACTCGAGCAATCTTTGCTTTCGCTGCCGATCTCCGCGCCATATTCTTCCGTTATTCCGTTTGTTTCGCGCGACCGTTTTCCCCCCTCACCCCCTTTCGTTTTCCCGAACCCCTCGCTCCACCCCCTCGCGCAATCGCGGGAAAGGCGGCCGCCATTCTGTCGGCCGGCGACAAAAGTGGGATTTCTTGCGAAAGGAGGCATCGCCGGCGGCGCCCCTCTCGAATAAAGCCCGCACGCGGGGGGAAGAATTATTGTACGCGCAGCACGGGGACACAGGCCTGTCATCGGCAGATGATCCATTGAAACGAATCCACCGCCTACACGCTCTCTCTCTCTCTCTCTCTGTCTCTCTGTTGCGCGTGTGCGCATTCATCGGCCGGCCACGTGTTTCGCGCCAAAAATCCTGTTGGCTGTGTGCAGGGAGACGCCGCGCGCGCGCACAATAGGGAAATGGTGAAAAGCCTGGCCGGGAAATAATGGGGGAAATTGGATTGGGATTATTACGCGGTAAAAATAAACTGCCGTCGCCGACTATTGCATATTGATGCAAACCCGTGGCTGGAGACGGGAGATATTTGGGAAAAGCCGCGGCGTGAAAGGATTACGACGCGTGTGCAAATATTGCGACTAGCCGAGAGTTGAATAATGCAATTTAATAATCGAGATAAGGCCTGAATGGAGGGCCAGCGCTCGCGACACAAAGCCCGCAGGCACATCGAGGAGAGAAAACTCTGGCAAAGAAAAGCGGCGGCGCTCGAGATAAGTAGATTTGTATCGAGAGCTCTAGGTCAAACACGCCGCGCCACCCTCTTGCATCGCTGCTGCCAGCCGAGCGGCTAATCCGACTGGCGCGCGATGACGCAACGATATTTAATAATGCAAAGTAGCGCCTCCGCGACCGATAGAATCTCCCCGCGCGGACGAAAGCTCGTTAAAGCGCGCTCTCTTTTCGCCATTGTCGTGGGATTGAACGAGCAGCACCCGATCGGTATCTCACCTCTCTCGTAGTTTACTTTTTGCGCGGATTGGCGTAAACATGGCTTTCACAGCGCTGACGAGGGTTGACGCTAGCACGCGAGGAGAGAAGAGGCGAGCTTTCAATGGACTTTTCGGGGAGAGCTTCGCTTTGCATGGGTTACCGCCGCCAGTGACTATTAAAAGATAGCGCTTAGCCGGATTGGCTGGCGTCTCTCTCTCTCTCTCTCTCGCGGGACGATTTCGCCTTCAATTTCCTCTCTTAATCGCGCATAGTTCAAGGCGTGCGAGGAGGAGAAAATTTATCGTCTACACGACTGCTAATCCAGTAAGTATTCCGCGCACATCAGAAATATAATATTTTCCTCGCGGTGAGCTGTACATCGCTCGCAACGATCGCTATTTCTAGGGGGGTGCGATTTCGAGGCGTCGGAAATTGCGGCGACGCTGCGGTGAAACGCGAATTTTTTTCCCTTCACGCCGTGCGAAAGCGCAACCGGCATAATCTTCTTCCAGCAAACCCTCCTTGCGGTGATGGTGGTTTCTTTGAGACTAGCTGCGGCTCCCTACTTACTTTTTCCAGCCGCACCTCCCGTTCAAATGATACTTCATAAATGGCCAAGGATATCTAAATGGGAATACCACGTGGTTATTTGTCCTCGTAACGATCGTGTAATCTAGATCGAGATCTCGTTGGTCCGGCGTCGTTAATCAGAGTGTGGGCTCCCGTCGCTTTTGACGGAAAATGTCGAAATAAGGATTATCGACCAACTTTCGGTCCGAGCCAAGTCAGCGTCAGACTTTGTTTGCCGAGACGTTGCGCTGCGCAAGCCAAGTAAGGCAGCTCGCCTTTATCCTCCGTAGGCAAATGTCCCGAGTTTATTAACGAGACAATGGGCCAGGGCCAAGAAAGCCCAAAGTATATAGCGCGTCGTGGTAGTGGTGCGCGGAGTACACAGCTCACGAGGTGGTTGCTCGAGATGAAAAAGGAGGGGTCAACGGATATACAGGCTGCGCGGAAAGAGAGGAAAAGACGCTGGAAACGCCATCGCTCTCTCGACGCCGGTGCTGCGCGAGGGGTTGCTCCTGCCTAAGAAACAAATGACAGTTGGGAAAACTTTTCTCCTCTCCGCGGCGCGCGCGTTCCAGTCTCTGATTTCCTCATTAATTTTTCGGGGATCAATACTAATGCCTTTATTTCTTGCGTGGCTTTCTCGACGGAAAACAAGAGACTCTCGCTATTCTATGTATGGCCACTGCTACGAGTTCGGCGTCTCCCGAGGGCGAGGATCGAGCGTCTTTGTGTGTTCTCTGCTGTGTCCCACTAGCTGCGTCCCAGTTTTTCGCGCTCTTTGTTCCGTATAGCCGTGCAACGATGGAATTCGTTCCCGAGCTAAGTCTCGTGTGCCACCCTCTCGTGCGACGGCGAAAAAAGCTGCGACGCGTGCGATCCTTGATTGGTTTCTTATTTCCATTGTGTAGCTTTGTCCAGTCGCTTGTCACGGAGAGACTTAATAATCGGCGCGCGCTCCGGCCTGAGGAGGATTAATTGCTTTCTGAAGATATCCGCGCAATTTTTCATTGCTATAAATTCCTCAATTATGAAATAGCAGACGGAGCTTTTCATCTGATTAAACATAGTCGTGTATAGCGCCGGCGTAGAGATTAATTGGGTCGTTTGATTAATGCCCGGCCATCAGTCTTGCCGCCGCGTTCCGCTGCAGAGACGGGAATTTGTTCGAATCGCCCGGCGGTGTAATGAATACATTGGCGATTTCCAAGGAGATAGCGCTAATGATCTCTAAGTGTGCCTCCAACTAATTTCCAGCCGGTCGTGTAACAAGTGCTCGCTCCGCATTTTTTCCGTATAAATAAGCACTCGCGCTTCGATTCGGCTTTATCAGCTGCGATAACGTTCGGCCTCGATGCGCGCATTATACGAGTCGAATTTCACGACCTATTCAGCAGCAAAGCCCCGGGAGCGGGGTATAGATCAGGAATCAGTGAAAAAGTAAAAAAAGAACATCCATTCCCGATCGACGAAACTTTTGAATGGGTTAATTCACAAAGGCCTCGGCCGGTCTGTTTCTCTGCGCATCCCCACGACTCGAGCGCTGGAATCGACAAGTGCCACGGATGAATTAACAGCCTCCCCAAATGAGTTTCGTCCCGTGTGCTGCCCCTTGGGGTCCGGCGATTTTCCCCGTGACATTCCGACGCCAGTTGGAGGAGCTAATGTCGTCGTCGATTAAAAGCCTGATCAATCGAACGCTCCCTTTTCTCTCGGCTACTCCCTTTTGCCCGATTCTCTCATTGTAAATAGCCACCGCGCGCTCCATATCCATTCTATCACCGTATATTTTAAAATGATGATCAGCTTTATTGTCCTGCACTGATTTAATTACTTTTATCGCTGATTAAATGTTTTAATTCATCGCGTCCACTCTCGCGCGGATCGGGGAAATCGGGGAAGTTCTTATTTATTGCGCTGGGCTAATCTCACTTTTCATTACAGTGTGTTCTGCGAATCGATATTTTATGTACCGCGAACGCCCCTAATGTTCATCATTTTCGGATAAAGGGGTGCAGCAGCCTCGCAGTGATCCGAGCAATTTGGAGCAAGCGTAACGGAAAATTCGTAATTGCCAAAGTTTTACGAGGCGCTTCGACGCAAGTAGAAACGCAGGCATTAGTCAGTCGGGCTCGGGCATAAATATCTAGTAGATTCTCGCTCGATTTATCGAGCGCGAAAAACTCGAAAAATGGCCGCGGCGCATTATGTACTCTGCGGGCGGCTGCTCTTCGCCGGCTGATGAAAAATTTGCATCACAAATGCGCTAATTCCCGTGGCAACAGCTCCAAAGTCTCTCTTTCCCGACTCTCGCAGGGAGAGAGAAAAGGCCGGCGCTGCGGAGACAAGATTAATGAAAAGCCTTGGGAAATGGAAGAAATACGGAGAAAGAAGCGCGTCGCGACGCCCCTTTTGTCGAGACAAGAGAACACTGCTGCGCACAGGCGAAATAAAGACGCGCCGCGGGTATTTGCATTTTGATTTTTGAGCTCGGCACTCGGCTGAGAGAGCTTGATTAGAATATTGTTTGAATTTCCCCAGGCTGATTTAGTCCGTTAAGCTGTTGGCCTTGATTTCGCGGCTCTATTGTTTCGCTCGGAGTAAAATTAATGGTTTCACCCTTTGCCTCTTGATTAAGATGAATCGCGCCGTCGTTGTGCGCAAAATCTGCGAAATGAATCCTCTCCGTTGTGCCGGATTCGGGTAAAAAATTATTCGCTCCTGAAAAAAAGACTCGAAAATTGTTCGGTCGAGAAAAATACTCCTCGAGCGCCCTGCCGACTTTTTGCCGCAAAAGAAAAACAGAGCAGAGAAGAATGAGGACAGACAGCGGCAAGTTGATTCGTATTGTTCAGAATCGCTGTCCCTCTTTTCACGGCTGCTCCGCCAAGCGAAGAAATTCAAATGAAATGCAAACGAGCTCTGCGCGAAATTAAATATCTCGGTTAAGAAGCTCTTATTCTCGAACGGCGCTCGGAACGTTAACAAGAGAACGGCGTGTATAATACGCACACGAAAATATCGGATATAGCGAGGGAGAGAATAAGACGAGGCGTATTTTCTTCGATCTCCGGGGAATCGCCTGAATTGTGCACGATCAAATATGGGCAAATATGTCGATTTCCCGTGACTCTTGCATAGTGCTCAGCTAACTTTTTACTTCAATATTTAAACGCGCGCGAGAGCGGCTCGAAACGAAAAATCCGAATTTCGCGATACGGAACTAAGACTGTGCTCTTTCTCGAGGAAGCCGAGCCGTAAACCGATATCCCTCGCGCTCTCGCACCCTCGCGGCCCCTCGAAAAAGCGCTGGCTTAGCCCTCGCCGAAGAAAGCAGCGGGGGGCGAGCCTTGCAAAAAGACGAGAAGCTCCGCGCCGACGACGCCGGGTAAAAAGTGAAGTCGACGACGTCGTCGCGGCGATGCAGAAACGGAGTACAGCTACTGGCGCAAGGGCAAGCGCGGCCCTGTCACGCCAGGAATTAGTTCAGGATTAACTGGTGGGGCTTCGAGGTGATTATTGGAGCTTTGCCAGTTGGAAGACGATAAGACCCTGTTAATCAGCCTGGCTCCTTATTTCGCCCTTCTCTCTCTTCTCTCTCTATATCTTGCGCGAGAGCAAACAACGCTGCGGAGCGCTAAACAAGGAATCTTAACTGGAGATCGCGCCAGGGTCCACTGTGCTCGCCGTCGACGAATCCATTCCGGCCCGCACCTCCGGATCTTTTCGCCGGGTGTGTATGGCGAAGGAGAAGCCGCTGGGTAAGATAGCGGAGAGAAGCTAATGCTCTTAGGCCGTTAAGACGGAAGTCGGGCGGCTATTGTGTGTTTTCGCGTCTCGTTAACGATGTTCGCTGCGTAAAGGTAATCGTTCGTTGAATTGATTCTTCGGCAAATACCGACCAACGATACGTAATGCTACGATATTCTGAGAGAGGGAGTTTTATCTCCAAAACTGGAAGGCGGGTTTTGAAACGCAAGCTCGACCAAAGTCGCTTCAGTCTCACTGCGCTCACGATTGACCAGATGCGGAGGTTCGCTACACACGGTATACACACGAATGCAAGATCAAAGAAAACGGCCTTCTTAGAGCAGTAGACGCGCCAGTGCTTGGTTTGCCGTGCGCGTGTGCGCGATTTGCTAAGGGAATTTCAGGTTTGATAGCTTAACCTGCTTTGAGCCGCCGCCACTGCTGCGCCAGAGGAAATTAGGGTTTGTAAGCGGATTCGCTTACACGCGAGCGGACGTATCTTTTCTGGGATTACACTGAGTTATACGCGCCGTTCTGTTCTCTTTTTCCCCGACTCGCCGTACCGCGAGCAAAGTAATGCGTCCTGGGAAAAAGGGACTCCACTGATATCTCTCTCTCGCGCGCGCGCGTTTAGAATTAAAGCTTCTCGCTGGAGTGAGACGAAGATCGATACATACACGTGCGCGAGAGACGCGTGATAGAGGCATTTGCACACAGCCGGCCATTAAAGCGCCCTTGAAACGTCGCGCGCAAGGTTTACGCTCTATCCGGGAGAGACAAGATATTCCTGCTCGCGATCGCGTTTATTTATCGACGACGCGTCGCACGCCCGGCTATAAATTGAGCTCAAAGCGTCCGTGGCACATAGCATGTAAATAACTCTCGCGATTTTTGCCTCCTCGGCTGCTGCTGCCGCCGCAGCTTCTTCAGTATCAATAAAGAGATAAACCGCGCGAGGAATTGTCCTCGTCGTTGGGGCATGAATAACGAGAAAATGACGAGTAGTTTCTGAGCGAGTGAAACACTGTGCCAATAAATAGGTTGGCCTGTCGGGACCTTGGCGAGTGACGGATGGCGCTGTACCGCGAAATATCGAGAGCGTCATTTCGAATTCCCGATGCCGCTTGTTTTGAATGCAGAGCCGCGATTATGCCGCCCCTCACGGTCTCCGTCGATGCAGCACGAAAATAAGCAGCGACTTCTATACGGTCAGCCACAAATCATGTTACGTCGCAACGAAAGCGGCCGCGGGTTTCACGTACTTACGGCAACGCAAATGGGTAATGAAGTCCCCACGCGAAACCGAGTCCGCGAAGCCCCAATAGAGAGCACATTCATACACTCTCTCGACATTAATCCAGAGCGATGGCAATTTTTTCCCGTCGAGGGCTCGAATTGGTCGGCGGCACTACACTCGCGGCGGTGGCGCACGTGACCCGCATCGCAACGCCGTCTACGATCCCATTGTATTTGCGCGCAGATGTGGCCCGGGTAGGAACCGATGCCGATAGCTTGTTTTGTTGTCGTTGCGCTACAGGCCGGGAAAGAAAAGCATAACACCATAAGGAGAGAGAGAGAGAAAGAGGAAAATTCGTATAGGAGTGCTAGGCGTCGTCGCTAATAACCGAATAAATATGGTTGCGGCTCTGCGAGTGTATATGCAGCGAGGAGGGGAGAAACACTTTACCGAGGAAAGGGGGATAAACTGATTAGCATGGAGAAATATTTGATCAAACAACAATTTGTCAGCGCTTGGACGCAGGTTTTCCTCGTCCTACCCTGCGAGGGGTGCGTTCTTGTATTTTCGGAAATGCCTTAACTCCGAGCGCAAATGTTGTCGGTCGTCGGGAATTATTCCTAAGGTACACTCTCCGCTCGCTTTGTGCTATGGGATAATAAATGACTTATAAATCCGCGTATATTGAGTAACTTATTATATCCCATCGGCTTCGTCGCACTTGCCCGTTTCACGTATTGGGGGAATAGCAAGTGGTTTTTTTTGGGCGACACTTTTTTCACCCTGCACATAGAGAAGCGATAGACAATCAAGCTATGTCGAGAGAGAGAGAGAGAGAGAGAGAGAGAGAGAGAGAGAGAGAGAGCTCCAATGAGCGAGTGAAAAATTCGGAACACGTCGCGGCAATTCTGCTCCGGCGGACTCTCGCGTGGCGTCGAAAAATATCACCTCTCGGCCCTCCTGTGAATCGAGGCTCCCGCTCGCATCGATTCCAGCCGCGTCGTAAATTGCATCTCCGACTGTAAAACCATCTCGCTCACGCGCCGGCGAGACTTACGCACGCAGCAGCGGGAGAGTAAAAAGCAGAGCACGCTTCCTTCGCGAGACAATTCAATTCCGAGGGCAATAACTAACAGAGCCTCCCCCAAAGAAACGACTCGTGCGAACGGCCGCATCGAGGATCTCGCGCATAAATTACGTATCGAAATTTCGCGAAGATATTTCTCTCATATTCAATCCGCGTAGGAGCGATCGAAGAGAAGAGCATACGGAGGCGACCCTCGACTCGGCTCTCCGCAATGACCATCGATTGGTCTGGTGCTAAAACTGTCGACGGAAGTGCGCCTCGTCGAGGAAAGTACAGCGGGCGCCGGACCTGTATTTTCCCGAGCTCCCCTTTTTTTCCTCCGTTTCGTCTAGTCTCCCCGAAGCTGTCTTCGTTTTTTGTCCGCCTCGCTGACCGAGGGTCGTCATCCGGTCCAGGTCCACGCCTTAACCCAGCCGCGAAATTAAAGGAAGCAGACTGTGTGGTCCAGTGTGTCCACCTCTGGGACAATCTACGCGACCCTTGCGTAAATTTTCTTCCTCTTTGCCTCGCGTTATGCGACCTCTCGCTTTGATGTGCCAATGCGCTATGAGCGTTATTGCCGCGTGCGTGTGCGTATAACCTGCTGTTCGCGGCAAAGTAATTCCCATCGGACGCGCGCTTCCGTTGAAAAGCGCTCAATTTATATCGAGACGGAGGCGAGCGTATACGTGGCCATCTAAAAGTAGTTTCGCTTCCGGGGGTGGAAACGTCTAGTCCGTTTTATCGAGGAGCCGTGAGGAGGAAAGGAGCAAATACCGGTAAGTCGATTTTATTCCTGGATGCAGTCGACGGAAACTCGATATGTTTACCGAGGATTACAGTCAGCGCAAAGCCGGAACCGAGGAGCTGTTGGTTTTTCGTCGGGAGCTGCAGCCTCGAGTCCGTCTCTTTCTCCTTATTTTTCCTTTTCCGCTCAGCCGATTCAGCGGTCGAGTCATTGATTTCCGTCCTTAAAGACGACGAGCACGACGAGATATCCGCCGATTGAAAGCCGAGCTCTTTGAGTCGAGCGGAAACGCTTCGCCTGATTAAAAGCAGTACTCGTATCGGGAACGTTGAGAACGTTTCCGTTCGAGCTGCAGCAGCAGTTTATCCCTCGCGATATTAAAAACTGAAGTTCTACTGCGCCGCGAGGAGAGCAGCAGCCGCATTGTACATATGTAAATCCCGTGTCTTGATATGCATTTTAACACGAGGCGGAATCTCCCTGGCGGCGGTGCACTTTATACACAGGCCGCTTTTGGGCGCAGAAATTGTCTGGAATTTCAGGAAACACAATGGGGATACGATAGCATCGTATCGTGATTCTTCCGTGGTTTTTTTGCGCCGCCGCGCCGTCGACTCTCTTCTTTTTTAATTTTGCGCCGCTCACGTTTTCTCCCTCGCGCGACTGTCCGCTGGCCATTGTTCCTCCGTTCACGCGTGGCTGCCACTGCTTTTCGAGTGTATTCGGCCTCGCGCGCCTTCGAATATTATATTCAGCGATGCACGTACTCGATTTCAGCCTGGAATAACGCAATTTTCGAGACTAGTCGAAACATGCCGTGCCAAGAAGTTCAAAGGGCCGGTGGGCTTGCGCAACGCAGTCGCGGCTAGGCAGTGATTAGGCGAGGCTGAAACGCAAATTAGCTCGCGTCGAAACAAAACACTGATCAAGCTACCTCGACACACTGGGTGATTGACGTTTCTGGCGCGGACATCTGCGCGCGGAATATTGCACAGTGCAGCCGCAGACTGCGCGTACGTTCTCGCGCGCCATATGCGAGCGCGGCTTTCGCTGCATTGTGAGTTCTCTCGCCGGTTATTAATTAAAAGGCCGAGCTCGGGTTTTTTTTTTTGTTTTTCGCGCGGGAGCTTTTCTCGCCTCGACGAATGTATTGTCGAGCAGGCAGTTGAGTTAATGAATTATCGATGAATGTGAAGCGGGACAAAAACGCGCGGTCGGAGTGCTGCCGGTGTTTGATTATTTTGAGGAGTGACGAGTGCGCTGCATGTGGCTTGTCGCTCGATGTTTGATTTGCGAGGTATTGATCAACAAAGCGCGAGGTAGCGTCGAACGGTTTGGCATATCGCCGATGGCATATCGTGGCGAAACTCAAATTAATGAAGGCGCGTATTGATTATTTCTTCCCTATCCCTCACTCAGAGTCGGAGCTGCCTCGAGTTTCAGTCGCGCGGGTTTGTTTCTCGAGTCCGGACCCTTATCTCCGTCCTCCCAGCTCGTTTCTCTCGTCTCCGCTCGATTTTTCTCACAGACCATCCTCTCGCCGATCCTAGCCATTTTTCCGAAATCGACGACAAATTCTAATTAGTCCAACTATTTTCCGCGCAAACTCCGCGCAACATTCCACCCTCGCATTCAATTCCAATCCCTCTCCCTTTAAAATTCCCTTTCTCTCGAGCCAGCTCGGCTCTATCTCGCGCGTAAGAGCGCCGTCGTCGTCGTCGGTTGCCCCTCGTAAGCCTCTCACTGCTTCTCTTGCCGAGGAGGAGAGAAGTACATAATCCTGGAGGCCTAATAACATATTCCTCTGGGGAAGAAGGCAGCCAAGAGCGAGAGAGAGAAACAGAGGGCTGCAGGTAAGAGCTACGCGAATCCGCGAGGCACTCGCACAGTAGCACCCTCTTCGCGGAACTCGCTCACCCTCGTCCGTCTTCTTGGCCTACCGATCCAATTCCAGTCTGGAAGGGACGACGACGCCGAGTCGAGTGGAATTTACGAAGAGCTATACACGTACGCGCTCGGCGTACCTTTTTATCAACAATAATAGCGTCGTCGGTTGTTTACGGCTGCATGTGGTGGTGTGTAACATGATTTCATTAAAGCTCCGAGCGGTAAGTGCATGTAACCGTAGCTGTAAGTAATTTACAGCACGAAAAATATTAGATTTCGGAGTAACGCGATTTTTCGCGCGCGCGCTGAATTTTCTCTCGAGAGTTTCCAAATCCGACTCGCGTTTCCAACATCGCGCGTATATAGTTTATGGTTACAGCGCTTTTTTAAAGTGTAAACCCTCACTCCTGCCCTGCCCGTGTAACAAATGCGGGATCTCGCGTTACCTTATATTCTCATTTCTCTCGCGTAGCCCTGTTTATTTTTTTACGAGGATACAATATTGAGAGCACAAGGGAGGAGCTCCGTTGCTCCGCTGTATCAATCGCGTTATTTTTCAAAATTAATCCAACAGAGGAAGCAGCCGGTTCGAGAGCGTCGGACAATAACACGCGACAGACGCTACAGATGCTTTTCCAGAACGACTTTTACAATCGCGCGAGCGCGACATTAGTTCCGCCGAGTAATTGAAAACAAAAGTGCCGCATGTGCGCGCTCCAACAAAACAATGCTAATATCCCGGCGCTTCGGTGCACTCTGCATACATTCACAATTACGCCTTCTCGCTCACTCTCTCTCTCTCTCTCTCTCTCTCTCTCTCGGTCTCGCGCACCGGCAAAAGTTCGCTCGCCCTCTCGCGAGCGCGATATCCATAAAAGAAGTTAAAGCGCGCAGTAAATTGCGGGCTCAAAGTTAAGTAAACTGGCGCAGCCGCGAAAGCACATTACGGCTCTCGGCGTCGCGAAATAAAACTCGACCGCCTGGAACTAGCACTTTGCTCGAGTAGTAGCAATCGTTGCAAAGTGACGCTCGAATCAATTGGGGAATATTCTGCACTATATATCTGCTCGCTTCTCTCGGCTGTCTTGGCAGGAGCGGAAAAGAAGAGTTTTGCACGACGGCGTTAACTAACGAGACGCCGGCTGATCGCACTCGTCCGTTTCCACTCGGCTGCCTCTCCGAGCTTCGAGAAGCTACTATACTTTAATTGGCTGCTGCAGTAGCTTCGCTAAATAGATATCGAGGAAACGCTGTTCGAGAAAGAGAGTGAGACTCGACGGAGCTCATGCATTCTTGATTCGCGGAATAAATCGATATTCATGATGTAACTCATTCTCTGACTTTGATTAAGTGGTCCCCACTACATGTACGAGCACAGCAAGTGCATTCGTTCGGAGCTCATGCATTTCTGCCACGCCGCTCGCAAATGATAAAAGCGTGTATTAAAATTGGAAAATGTGACTTCTAAGAGGCTTTTAATGTATCTTCGCCGTGGCGTCGTAAAAAATCATTGTCCCCGTACGGCGTACTCGAGCGACCCTCCGTTAAAAAATCCAAAATTATTAGCAGAGCATACGAGACGTTACTACATGCCTTCGTCGAGCAGACGAGGATTTGCGATGGCTAATAAAAAAGGGGCTCGGAAAATGTAAATTCTAATATACCAGTACAAGCTCGTGGTGTAACGCGTCTTCGGCTAATGTCACTACGCGGAGGTATAGATATATGGTATAGGTGCTGCTCTTTCCGAGGGTTGAGCAAGGTGATATTAAACGATATATTATTAAAATCAACCCTCGTTCCAGTCGCGTGTACGAGTACGCTCGGCACGCTTCCAATAATTTTCCCTCTTTTTCTATCGTTCGAGAGATTCGCAGAATTTGGCGAGACGTGCGCGTTGAAGGAAGATTCACGGACATTATCGCGATTTACGGCATACGCGCCGTCGCCGAATGAAGTTATTAAAAGGCATCCTGCCAAACAGGATACGTAACGGTGCGCCTGAAAAATATTCACTGTTCCGCGAAGGAATCGTGACTCACGAATAACGAAATCAGAAAAAGTCGCAACAATGAGTCCTCTGAAAAATCGACTCCGGGCAGGAGAAAAAAGAGACTGAATGAAGCAGGCTCGACAAACGTTGAATAATACGCAGGTAGGAGGCTCATTATCATATAAAGTAGCTCATTCGAAATGCACGAATTACCCGATTCACGCGCGCTAATGCGGCCGCGGCGGCGCCGGCGCGAGAAAATTCGAATCATCCTTCTCACCGGGAGAAAAATCGCGTCAAAATTGCAGGGCGCCGCCTCGGATTTATTCCTCGCGGGCTGCCGGGCACGATTAACATTCCGTACATATACCGGCTGTGTAAACTCGTCGAGATCCGTTAATCCGACTTCGGCTATACTCCCATACCTCTCGTTAAGGAGCAGCTCGTATTATGCATACGGCGAATATTGACACACTTATATTCTCGTCTTCCTCTGCTTTTTCTCTCCTCTACCTCGCGGAATTACGCGACTCGGTTGCTGCGTTCTTTTTCTTCTCTCTTCAGTCTCGCCCCGGCCCTCTAAACGTATTTCCCCGGAGGATACTCCCTCGCGAGGAGTATCCGGCTACTGCATACACGCGAGATTAAAGACCGCTCTCAAGGCTTTCCTTTCTACTATGTTTATATACTCGGTTGCAGATCGAACTCTCCCGCAAAAGAATAATCCCGAAATCCATTGTCCGGGGCAAAACCTCGTCGGTATTCAAAGAAAGCGAGCTTTTTCGAGTGCACGGGCAAAAAGGCGCGCTCGGAAAAGCACAGCGGCCGGCCTTTTTCCCTCCGTTAACAACCTGTCGATTGAACGCGCGCGCATACGCGAGGATCGACAGAACACGTCGGGTATAAATTGATTAACGAGAGCTCGATGCCCCCGCCGTACAGTTGGCGCACAATGCGCCCGCCTTTTCCGTATACATACTTGCTCTCCTCTTTTTTTGGGAAAGCTCCGCGTTGTTGATTCTGCGAGTTCCAAACTTTTTTCTCGCCGGCATTGTGCGCGAATTACACGCTCCATACGCGCGCGCGGCGCAGAATAAAAGCGAGAGCTGCGCGAGAAAGGAAAAAGAGTAGAAAGAAAATCAGAGGGGGAGAGAGCTGAGCGAGAGGCCTCCGACACCGTGTACACAGAGAGCGTGTGTCGGCTACGTGTAGCGGCATCGGTGCATTCAATTTTGTTTTCCGGCACACTTGTCCCGTCCATCTCGCTAATGGAATTGGGAAGCCAGCCGCCGCCGCCGCCACCGCCGCCGTTGACGACGACTGTCCCGTGTGCTGTATACGGCGCGCCGGATCGCGAGATAAAAAAAAGAGAAAGACCGGCGGGGCTGCGCGCAAAAAGAGAGAAAAAGCCGAGCGAGGGGCGCTCTGCGCTCGCCCTCGTCACCGCGCTCGCCCGGGAGACAGAGAGACGGACGTCGATTTATATTTATTAGCGATTCGTTAACCCTCGAGTTTGCCGATCCCGATTGCCGGACGAGAGCTCGATACCTGCGATGCGTAATTTCTCGCGGACAGTCCGGTTTGCAGTAATGTTGCTGCTCGGAGCGTATAAATATCGCTCGTAATAATTCATTAGCGAATAACTCATCAGATTGACTCTGCCTTGCTCTGCTCTCCCCCTGCATAGCTAGGCATCTGGAGATCAAAAAGCATTACTTCTAATCTCTCTCGCTTCTGATGGTCCCCGGAAAAAGGAAAAAAACTAGGGTGGATCCTCTCCGCTCGACCGGTGCACACGCATAGACGACACACGCACAAGTCCTCCCTTATTTTATTCATTCCAAGGGTCACTGCTTGCGCAACACGTACACGCGTGCCGAAGTCGAGCCACATGTTCGTTTTATTTTTTTTTCTCCTTCGCACTGCGGCACGGGAGAGAGTGTGCCAAGAAAGGATTTATCGGCCGCGCTAAATCACATTTCTCGAATAAAAGTGAGCGATACCGGTTAAGCCTTTTGCCAGCGCTAAGTGCCGGGTATTTTTCGGCCTCGAGTGCGCGCAGGCAGGCTCGTGATTCAACGTGTTGAACATATTGGGAGATGAGGGCAGGCAAGGGGACGGGGCAACAGGCATCGGCAGAAGCAGCAGCCGGTGACACAATGATTTCGGGAAATCGCTGACAATGAGGGTCGACGTTTAGTTTTTGAGAGAGTATGAGTGCTAGTGTGCAGTCGCGCGCTCGGGGCACGGGGTAAGGGCCAAAGGGAAAACAAACTCGCACGCGCTGGGGAGTAACGCGCACCCCTCGGCCGCGGCGCGGGTCATTTAGAAATGCAATAGCGATTGCGAGCGTCGCGATAAATTCACGTTTTGAGTTTTTCAAAGGAGAGAAAAGATGATTTATCGGGGTTATTACGCTGAGATATCGGGGTAATAAACATCGATGTTGCCGCTCGATGCAGTACTAATTCCGGGATCGGCGGGAGTTTGAGAAATCGCGCGGGACGAATCGATTTCGGCTTGAATTTGTAACTTTAATCGTCAAACGTCAGCCCCGAGAGAGAGAGTGCAGAAGCAAAAAATTTTCGACGGCTCATTTATTTGGAATTTTGAAAAAAAAGTACGTTCGTTCGATGTATCGCCGTTTAACGATGAATATTTCATCGGGAATTCGCAAGGTACGTTTTACAAGCGCTATCCTCGCCTATCATCCCGATAAGCTCATCAATTATTCAGCCGGCCGACGAGACTAAACAACTGTGCTCGTCGGATGTTTCGCCTTAATTAACGACGGAGGAACATCGTCGTCGATTGACAGTCCCCTCCGGCTTTTCTTCGCCGAGCCAAGTGACGCCGGAATCATTCCAAAAGCAGTAAATACACTAAAGACATTTCTAAATATTTAATCGTAACGAGGGTTCCCTCCTTCGGACGCCCGATGTTTCGGCGTGTCCTTTCGCCCCGAGGGACCATATCCGAGATCTTCCATTTTCTCCTTGTACCTTTACGCTTATTATTTATATCATACACCACCTCTATATCGCTGGTCACTGCTTCCTCGTCATACGGATATCTATGTTACTTAGGTCATCCGTGGAAAAGAACACATGACGTAAGACTCTCGCCGTACCTATAACTTTTTCGACGCTCGTACAAATTTTTTCCGCATATTCGCTCGACTCTTTTTCTGTCGCGTTCTCGCTTTGCTCGACTGCGTTGCCGATCACCTACATCGAGTTGGCAATGGCCGCGGGACATGCGTGCGGGCTACTGCTCCGCTACTTTGCGGTTTGTTTTTTTTTCCTCGGATCGATACCGCGAATTCGCGAAACGACTTCACCTCCGAGCGAGCGCGGAGCAGAACATGATCGAGGAACCTACGATGCCGCGGCTGTTGCCGATCGATGCCGTTACGTAATCACTTTCCCTGGCTCATAAATTTGGTCATTGTTTATACTTTGCCCGATGTGCAACAACATCGAACAAAGGACAATAATCGCGAACGTATCCGACTGTTATACTTTTCACCGAAATTCCCAGCTGTATTTACGCTCGTAAACTCGAGCAGAAAAAAAACGCGTAACATCTCTGTCATTCGGGTGTCTTTTACAATACATACACACAGCTACCCTCGTTTTTATCGAAGGGGGGACCAGACAGCCGCGCTACTCTTCTGCGCGTCTTTCTCTCCCCTGCGCGCACGCACTTATCGACGCTGACCGAAGAAGAAGACGAAACGCCGACAATCAGAAATTCAGAATGGCCCGTTGTCGTTTCAATTCTCCGCGGCGAGGCGCTCCTCGTGTCCAGCAAATTGCGACATAAACTAAAATTCGCCACGCTCGGGGTGGTTTTTTCGCGTCCCCGTTATTATTATGATCATCGGGGCAATAGAGCGCGTCGCCACGTGCGCAACAGCTTCTGCGGTGGAGCCGGCGAATATTGCGCGCGGCGGGGACAGTTTTCCTGACCTCGAAGGGAGCCGAGCCGGCGCGGATGCTCCAAACGGTTTCTCCGCTCCGCTCTGAGATATGCTCCCCTTTTTGCGATAGACAGCGAGAGATGCTACTTCGACACGCTGAGGTGGTGACGAGAATTTCGGGAAAAAGCCGCTCTGCTTTTACCGTTACTGTTATTGCCCTTGTTTATGGTGACTGTAATGACTTTAATTTTAATCGAATGAGTCACGCTAATGCTTTGTGAATATCGCGGCGGCTTTTTGGCTTTGTCGCGTTAGTTCTGCTTTTGAAAAAGAATTTTTTTGGAGCTCGTGAATCAGTGACGAAACGAGGCCGAGCGAAAAATCTCTGCCACCTACTCGGTTGAGCCGTAAACGTCAGCTGTTTCCAGGCCGTTTGGTATTACGCCAAGCGCATAAATATCGCGAAGCCAGCCGAATTGGGCAACAATCAGCCCCCCTTGTAATTACCTGTTAGATCCAGCCCGGCAGCGCACATACACAGGGACTATCTAAAGGGCTCGCCACGAGTAATTAAGGGGAGTGCGCCGCAGCTCCGAGTCTTGCATGCGTACAAGATTTGTCGGCCCCCTAAACTCCTTGCGGGAAGCGGCGGACGGAGACGGCTTTTCGCTTAGCGCATCCAGGAAACTTGCGGGAAACTTGGCTCGGCTACAATCGCAATTTAAATACGCGCCCCGGGAGCCCCGGCCGGTTTTGCATAGGAAAAAGTCATTTGCAACTTGCGTTAATATGAAGTTTCGCGATAAAAGAACGCCCGTCGGTTTTCCATCAAGTCGAATAAGCTCGTCGTGATTCCGCCATCGGAAGAAGATTCGTAGCACGTCTCCTCCCGCCGTAATCCACTCGAATGATGTGGAACATTTGTCGCACGCGGGCCATTATATCCCGAAAAAAGGCAAACTCTCGATTTCTCGCACTATTTACCTCGCATCCAGCACCGGCAACTGCCCCCTCGCGTTTTTTTCTCTCTCTCTCTCTCTCTCTCTTTCTCTCTCTCTCTTTCCTTCTACTCTATCCGCCTTCTGTGTTTACGAATGGGGCGCACTTGTTACAAAGACAGACGGCCAATGCATAAATGGGCGTATCCCGCCGCAGAGGAGATATTTGACTGGCGATCCGATCGCATGATGAATTCGCCCGTCCCTCGGATTAATTTCCCGGAAAACGTATTACGGTTCGTCCGCCGCCGGCGCGCAATGATATATACCGATTCGTATATTAGCTCGCTGCGCGGAAAAATTTCGGGGACACTTGTCCGATCGAGCGAGAGATGTACAGATAGAGCGTATCTGTCCGATTTTTTCTGCGCCGCACCGCTGGATGGATCTGCGCGCACGTGTATCTGCTGTGCGATTTTCAAAACTCGACCTCTCGCTCTGGGAGGTTCTAAAAGTCAAGTATATTTATTCGTACTCGAAAACTGGAATGGGTATAGACGAGGGTCTGTCGAGCCATAGGCGCGCGGGGGTATAAACGATGTTCATGGGCCATCCCGCGCGTCTGTGACCCATAACTGCTGCCCTAAACTGAAGTAACGGCCCCGTCGCAGCTAATAAGCAACATTCGCTCCCGGCCGTAGTCCTCTTCCGAGCTCTCTTCTGCTTCTTCTTCGCGCACTCGAACCCTCGCGAAATTACACGCTCCCCGAGAAATTATTACATACATTTTTAATGGCCCCACGCATGGGCTGTTCGCGGCGAGGTCTTCCCCTTTGCGATTGCAGGCATCACTCGCCGTGGAAAATGTGTCAAGGGAGAGTAAAAAGCGAGCTGCGTCTCCTTGTCCGTATTTCCCCGCCGCCGATACTGCTGCGCCTCTTTTCATTTGTACGTGTGCGCGCGTACTCTCGTCAACGACGACGACGGCGACTTGGCTTTTCAAACGCACGCACGCTTTGAATCTCTCTCTCTCTCTCTCTCTCTCTCTCTCTCTCTCTCTCTCTCTCTTTTTCATCCTCTCTGCCCCCCGAGTTTCATCCTACGCTCTTATTACCTTTACGTCCTACTAAGCTTTTAAATCTTTTCCTTTTTCGCGCTCCTCGTGTTTACTGCGCTACGCCGAGCTGTCTTCATCTTTCTTTGTGTAACCTTTATTCTCTGAAGCCTGTGTGACTGCCTGCTGCAGCAGTGGCTCGCCCCCTACGGGCGAGCGGTTTTACTTTCCTCTTCGCTTTTTGAATATTCTTATTATGACCTTTTTTATTTTCCCATTCAATGTTTTACAATCGCGCTGCTGCTTTGCTCTTTCATGCCGACGTTGCCAGCGCTCTTTGGGCTGTTGCAAAGCACCGTTGTTATCACAAAGTATAAACTTTTTTTCGTTAAATTGATCGCAGTCTGCGCTTGCGTTCCACTTTTGCAATTTCAGCCCGCGTCTTTCATCTTCCCCTTTGCCCGATGCACACTCGGCGATTTCAGGCGCGCGTACCTGCCTCTGTCACGCGGCCGTTTTTCTGTCTCGCAGTTTATGTGACGAATATCTCGGAATTGCGCCAGGAGTCTGACGTCGACGACGACGACGACGACAATGCCTGCCGGCTCGCGGTGTACGCCGCAACCACTGCTGCAGTGCCGGATGTCAAAAGACGGTGGCAAAAAAACAAGCTCTTAACCGGGAAACGTCGCGGTGGATTAAACCTCCGCAGGATTCGCGAGAAAAATAAATATAGACTGGGTTACATCTGCGCGTACCGAAATATTTTTTTATAACACGGACTAAAGGAGCAATCTCCGCGTTAACGCGCCGGCTCCGCCTTCGAAGGGCCTATAAAAGTGTTTTATTACGCCGAGAGTTAATTAAATTCTCAAAAATCTGTTCGGGGAGGCAGGAAACGCCGAAAAGATTCTCTCTTCGGCCGAAGCAGCCGTGCTAAGTCTTATCTCGCCGGGCATAAATCGAGGCCTCAGTTTCCGCACAATTTAATAACGCTCTCGCTTCCTGGACTGCGGAGCAGACGCCACCGCTCGCCCGCGCTGTATAATGTACACCCTCGTTCGGTTATATACCCGCGCCCGTACACAACGGCATGGTGCCACGCCTCGCACACGGCCACTGGGTTAATCGAACAGCATACGTTTGTTTAAAAAGTAAATCGAGAAAGTCGTCTTCATCTCGGCCGAGTTTCCCTCGGCACGGGCGCATCTGCGTCTTTGTCTCCGCTACATCGTAAAGTGCTTTTGTGCGCTCGCGTCTGGGGCAGTCGACAATAATCGTGGTTCGTAAAGTTCGACTAAATGTTACGCTCTTGCCTGTACAGCGCGCAGCGTCGATGCGGAAAGAAGGGAAGCCCGACGAGAGAAAGCCGAGGAAATTACGATACGGCTGCCGGCGCGGCGTCGTCGTCGCGATGGGGAGGCTTTTCCATTCTGTTGCCGAATTTCCATATTTATACGGCCCGAGACGCGTCTTTTCGAATTCGCCTGTTGTGCGCCTCGAATCTCGATTTGGAGAACGAAAATTTGTACGACTTATGAGCCGTGTTATTAGGTTTATTGCAGCAGTCGCCAGCTTCAAATGAGGAGATCCCGATGTAAATGCTAATTCTGGAAGCTTCCTTCATATTTTCCTCGCCTGATCTTTTGATCCGATTTTACGACGACGAGATTGTTCGCCCAAGACGTGTATTAAATTTCGAAAAGCTCGAGAATTTTTATTAATTTCGAGAAAACAATGGTGCAGTGCGATAGCCCGCTCTGTGCTCGGCCAAGCAGAAAAAAGTCGACGACAAAGGAAATAGCCGATCTCGTCTAGTAAATCAATACGGAAAATCGTCAGAAAGCTCGATACACGCGTCTGCGGGCGAACAATGGTACAATAGCCCCGGCGATAATTGCAGCGTCTCTGAGCCGCGCGGGTAATTAAAAAGCAATCGAGGCGCGATCTCCACCTCCTACGTGTCGCTCAATCGCGTTCGGGCAGCTATCTCTCACCTCTCTGATTTACGCCGCGCTTTTGACGATGAATCGATAACATTATGTTCGCGAATCCATCCGAGGACCCAGAGGAATATTAAATCGTGAGAATCTAGCCGATTAGCCGAGGCCCGGCGCATTGTGTGCATACACGCATATATAGTACAAGGGATTCCCCGCGCTTACCCCTCCCCACCGGGTTTTCTTTCTCCCTCGCTCCCGCGTCTGTTTTCCGCAGCGCGGCGTCTCTCTTTGTGCTGTATTTTCGGCTCCGTGCGCATTGTTGTGCGCGTCACTCTTCGTTTGACTGCATATTAACTTCGTATCTCAGGTACGGATGTCCCCTTCCGCTTGTTTGATAAAGTAAAAATTTCAAACGCGCGACAGCCGAATCATTTGACTCCATTTGACGGCGAGAAGCAACAAACACTCGTCTTGCTCCGCATATGTTCCTCGTCCAGCGAGGCGAGCTCCTTGGCGCAGACACCGGCGTCTTTCCCGATGTTATTGTTGCGTCTCGCTTCATCGCCCAGCCGATATCCATCTGCACATCTCACTCTCCTCCGCGGCATGATAGCTCACGAGCTCCGCACGGCGGCGCGCCATTTAAATGCTCGAGCCAGCTGTCATGTCCTCCGCTCGGCAGCCGCTGACTAGTATCCAGCAGCAGCAGGAGAGTAGCGCACAATAGGTATATCCCTGTTTCGTCACCGGGAGGTTTTTAACAGCCGTCAGCGCTTGACGCGGCCGGCTCGTAAACCTGCCACATGTCCCGAAAGTGGAACGTTTATTCGGCGCGAAATAATAATAAAAAAGTATGCAGAGATACGTGGAAGTATGAAACGCGACGTTGACGCGCGCGAAAAAATCGAGAGCGGCGAATATCTCGCTAAAACGAATCGGAATTGTAAATTAAATGTCGCGCGACGAGAAAGGCGTTACGAGCGAGTGTGAAATCGGTCCGATTTTTACCAGCTCGCGTCGCCTCGCGTTTCTTCCGCGATGATAAATCGACTCGCGTGCGCTTTTTGTACTCGGAGTCGCGAGCGCGCAGCTTTCTTTGTGCATATGCATGAAAATGCAAATAAAAAGGGAAGCTGCGCGCGACACCTCCATAGCTGAAAAGAAACGACGAGTCCTTTGTCAGCTCGACGATGACTGACTCAGGGCGTGTGCGGCGTGTGCACGCCTCTCGCGGATTAATATGCCTCTGCGTATAATGCGTGAGTTACAGGCGCAGAGAAGTAATTCGAAAGTGGGTCAGCGGAGACAACGGCGAGCCGCCTCGGAAAAATTGCCGAACGGAGCATAAATACGGGGATCGGCGGCCGGTTCGCAGGAAATGGAATCTCATGTATAATTCGACCGCGCGCAGTATCAAACGCGGGTTTCCCCTCGATAATGGCTCGGCTCTTCCTATCGGCGTTATTCACGTGTGCCACTGCTGGGGGACTGCAGGAGAAAGAAGCTCGCCGAGCCCAAGGCTTCCGCTCTAGCTCGCGCGCTTGATACCCAGGGAGAATTGTTAATATCGCGAGCTTGCGACGCATAAATCGGCGGATATCGCGGAGACGGGAAGAGATTGATGGGCTTCGTTCGCTTCCTCCCGATGCAACAATACGCTTTATCTGCCGGCAGCGATCTTAATGGTGTACTGTGTGATGAACATGATTGAATAACTTGAATTATGCTCATTTGATTGCGCGACGTTCGTGATCGGATCTCGTTAGCCCAATCGGTCAAATCAACGGTGGTACGCTCTCGCGAGCGAAAAAAGCGCGCACATGGTTGCGCCGGATAAATTTTCACACTCCCCCGCAGTCGATTATCCACGCCTCTTTATCAAACTCCGACGCGTGGTACAACGAATCTCATTAATTTTCATTTCGATTTAAGCGTGAAATAGCTCGCGCATTGTGTCGTTCCTTGTTTTTTCAAGTACCCGGGAATGCTCTCACCTGACGCTGGGCTCGCGCGCGTATTATCGAAAACCATCATTCACGCGCTCCAGTCCATCGGAAACATCGAGTTTTCTCATTCAGCCGGTGACGCGTTTATATTACCGGCATTTTTCGCGCCGCGGGGTTCCGAATTTCGGGACGAGCGCGTTTTTCTTTTTTTTTCCCCCCGGCGCTGGCTCTGCCAAATGCTGTTTTATACAGCAGCCATATGCACGCAGTAGATAAAATGCGCCGACAATGAAATTCTTTAGCGAATTTCCACGCGCGCGCTTTCAATGGCTTTTCGTTTAGAGAAGCGGGCATTGAACAACTGCTGCGCACGGAAAAGTATGGGAGAATATGGAATTTCGGCGCGATGAGTCGTGAAATGAACTTCCTGAAAAATCACCACGCGAATTCATTGTTGGAATGAAAGAGCGGCAAAAATGTTTTGCGCATTTTCCAAAAAGGCACACTCTACGCCGTGCTGCTGCGCTCAAGTTACCTCCTTATTCGAAGCGTTATTTTCAATTATAGCGATGTACGCGCACAAGCGCAAGAAAAAAAGATCGATGCACAATATGTTAAATGAGGCATTGAGGCGATCGATTAATACAGCGGCGATACGGATGTGCACCCTTCACGATGCATATGCTTACGCGTGCTGATCGTCGGTGAAAAAAAAAATCAACGAGAGCGGGTTTCAATTAAACCACTCGGACTATTCATGCATATGTCCCGAGGAGAGGTGCAGTGACCCAGTAACAAAAAGCAGCTCCTAATGTCGACAGTCATCGTGACTGAGTTGATAACAATGCGTAAAAAACAAGCCCACGGCACAATGCAAAGGGCCTCTCTCTCTCGGATTTTTTCTCCATTTCAATAACAATAAAAGGAGCTCACAAAAAATTCGAGTTAGCAGCAGCAGCCGCCGCGACCGGAAAGGCGCAGAACTAGCGGTACTCGCCGGTTCCGCAGCCCCGAGGGTCTCTCCCGCTTCGGATTTCGGCAGCGCAGCCCCGCGCTGGTCTACGCCCCCGTGAGCGCAAGAATTATTAGCGGTTATTACGAGCCGCGGATGCGGGAGAAAAGCAGGTCAGCAGGAAGTCCCTCGATAATATTAAGGATGCGCTGATGGCCCCTTTTAATGAGGCTCCCAAGCTTTTATGGTCTTTCTCATCTCGCCTCGCTTCCTCTCTTCAGCATGGATCGCGCGGTTTTCTCGATTCTGCCCCCCCGCGACGAGCGGCAATCCGCGCGATTACCATCGCTCTCGACGGCGGAAGCTGGATTTTGCCCCCGCGATACTCGATCCGCCGTAACTAGTTCTAGAAAGTTGGCGCGTCAAAGCTCCTCGACTCGACACGTGCTCTCGGTGCATTCTATAAATAAAAGGCTCGCGTGTGCGTTCTCTCCCATCACTTGCTTCGCAATTTGCCGCAAATTGAGCGAGACAATGGGCCGGGCTTGCGCAATGCGCGGCCGCGCGCTCGTGTAAGATGCAAAAAAGGGCCGAGAAACAATAATACGCAAACACGATCGAGCGCGCGATTTCGCAAGTCGTCACTCCCGCGCGTGGATCCGTAGAAAAGCCGTTAAACGTAGAAACGAAGCGCAAACAGATTGGAGCGCGGTGGCCGTAACAATGGAATATCAAGCCGATAACAATGGAGTATCAAAGAGAGATAACCGCGCGTATATGATCGTCGCGCCGACTTTCACATTCACATTTATATTTTATGTACACCCAACTAATGTATCCCGCCGCCGCCGCCGCTTCTCGTCTTCGCCTGCACCGCGCACATGCGCGCTCGAGCGATTTTCGGTCACGAGCCGCGCGCGATCGTTCTCACATTTATCTTCCACTTTGCTCTCGAGATAGAGAGAGAGAGAGAGAGAGAGCCAATTTATACATATAGACACACGTTTCGACCTAAGCTTCGCGGCTATTGTTGCGCCGCTGAATTTATAGGGCCCGCGAGTATATAGTACGAGATGACGATAATTAGACCTACCGACGCCTCTACACGATCGCTCTCGAGTGCGAGTGGAGGCCATACGCGCGGATAAGATCTCGCGAGAAAGTGCGCGAATTGGTTCCCGCGCACGATTCATGCATCAAAGCGGCTGTTATCGCTTTTTCCGCGGATATCGGCCTGTCTCGTGCGCGCAGGGAACGGCGCGGCTACCGGACTACGCGGGAGTCAGAAATCATATCGGAGACGGCTCGGTGAAAATGTTCGATCCTATCGCCGCGCGGAGACAAAGAAACTATCCATTTAGTCGGCACAGCGCGCGCAGGTACCCATAATATTACGAAAGCGAGAAATTATTCCGCGCTGTAGGCATAAACGAGGCTGAATTGAACGCGCTTGCCAAAATATTATGAAGAATACGAAGATAGCTTTATGCGGCGGCTCATGTCCTCGTAGCACGTAGCTTTATGTCCCGAGATGGCTTATCGCGCAAAGAGCACAAATCGCTGGATTTGCATGTGTGCAAAAGGCCCGTAACGTACAACATAAACAAGCGCTTGCGCGGGCTCTTTTATTTTCCTTATTAAATCCGTTATTACAGCTCGGCGGCGTGTCGAAATATGAAAGTCGCGGCCGCGAGATGTATAGATATCCATTTACATTTTCAACGCGGGTTTTCCCTAATTGGGCGAGCGATAGAAATCGGCGCGTACACTGCACTACACGGGCTCGCGCGCGGCGTTACTTAAGCCTCTCCGCGTAACGCTCTCGGCTGCAGTAGTGCCACTTTTAGCGCAAGCTCTCGCGCGGCTCTCCCTTCGCTGTGGCGCGCGGCACGTGAATACACACGTGAATCACTCGGCCACTGGGATAAATGACCCGCGGACTGCCGCGGGAAAAAAGGGGCAGCGAGAGCGAGGCTGACGGAGTATTTTCGTTATTCGAGGATTTTGTAAAATTTCCCTCCTCCCGGAGAGATGCATAATACAGGGAGACGCGGATGAGAGCAAGAAATATACCATGGAGATGAAATAAGACGACGAGGAGCCGCAAGGCCAGTGACATCTCGGGCAACAGCTGCTGCGCGCAGTTATCGCTCTTAAAAATTGACTCGAGCGCGTATAAGGCGCAGCGGCTCCTGTTGCTCGTATTGTCCGCGCACGGGGCGTTGACAGTAGGCGCGCGCGCTGTTCTCTCGATTTTCTCTCGTGTCGATGCTCTCTTTCTTTGCTCCCGTAGGTGCATGAAAAGCGTCGGTAATATTGTCGTCGCGCTAATGTTTACTCTATGGGACGAGGCGCTGAGGGCGCGCCTTTTCGACGTGTATCGGCTTTTCCAACGGTGTTTTGCCGGCCGAGGGGTGTGTTATGACTGTAACACAATAACTCGCCTCTCTTTTGATCGCTCGCCGCGAATCGTCGTTAGTTTGATTGGGTCGTCGTGGCAGTATTGTTCCACGCGGATTTGCCACGATTGAGCGAGGAAAAAACCAAAGCCGGGCTCGATTTGCATAGCGGCGTAACGGAAAACCCAGTAGCACAGTGAGAGAGACGCACAAAGGCGGAGGGTGAAGGTAAACAAAGACCTCCGCTGGAGAAAGAAAGAGAGAGAGCAACCTGCTACAGCAGAAATCCGCGCGCGCGCAGTTGCAGCAAAAAGAGGAGAAAGAAACGTCGCACACCGCAGCAGCCCTCGCTATATTTATCTAATTCTAATGGCAACAACACGAGGGAGCGAAAGGCACTCGAGCACGCAGCGGCACATACATTACGCGAGAGAGTTGGGGCTGGGGGGAAGAGGGAGAAAGAGAGAAAGAAAGCGCCTGTGCGAGATGCGCAGGGTGGAAAGGGAATACTGAGTTTCCCAGTGTGTCACGCCGCGACTTCTCCTCTCTTTCTTCTTCTTCTTCTTCTTCTTCTGCTGCTGCTCGCGCGCGAGCTACTGCGCCGCGGTGTACTGCGTAGAAGCGCGGCGATGATGATTTTCAAGGCGCTCTTATGAACCGGCCGGTTAACGCCCGAGAGGACCGCTGAGCTTGATTAATGGCGGCCGAGATGGAGAGGCAAGATGAATCGGGCATTATTTTTGGCACAATGAGAGAAAAGTCTCGCGACTCTGTTTACCAGGCGGTATAGAGAGGGACTTTTTCTGATGAGACGAGCCTGTTATACATATACACGCACATGTAGGTATGGGAACGCGCGGTAGTACCCCTTCGTCTTTTGTTGGGACGGCGTTTTTTCTGAGCGTGTACGGCGGGTGCAGGCGTTAATCACTTCGACGCTGTGAACCATGTGCGTCATTAGAAAAAAGAGCCCGATAATTGTTTGGGGGAGCGCATTTTTTCTCCATGCCTACATTGTCCCGCGCGGATATTATCAGTTCTATGGGACGTGAAGTAGTTATGGAAATTGGGAGCGTAAAAAGCCGTCTTTTTTAGCTGGGAAATCCGAGCGACCGATGCGTGCAGTATGATATCAGAAATAGATGCCGATTTCACAAGATCCACTTCCCGTTCCTTTGTCGCGAGCCAATTAGCTCACTGAGCTGTATTTTTACCTTCGGTCGCGCATGCTCTGAATTTTTTCTCCGCGAAACCCCGCCACTATATATAACCCCATGAAAATAAGGAAAGACGCGTGCGCGCGGCAGGCATTCCTCGCCGAGAGCGTAAAAAATTGATACCAAATGTAAGCTGGCGCCAGAGCTGTCTAATCAGGGACGCGTCCAATTTTAAAACTCGCACGAGCCTATTACTCATCGGAGCCCGGAAGACGACTCTTTCGCGGCTGTTGCCCCCCGCGACACGAGAGATTCATCTCGCTGTTACGGAGTCGCGCGCATCACCTTTTTCGCTTTTAGCGCGACTTAGCCGCCTCAGTTATCCCCCGCTTGGTATGATGCATCGCGCCGGTAACGAGTCGCCGCGATGATTGGTTTGTTGGGCTTGCGTCATGTGGGCCGCGCTTCCTGGCTGCGATGATAGCGCATTGACAGGTTAATTGCCGCCTCGGACTGTATAACCCTTCGGCGAGGGACGATTTCCTGCTCAGCTGTTACGGCTGAAAAAATTGATTCGAATTATTAACTGCCGTTGTGGAGAAAATCGATACTCTCGAAAAATACCGCTGATCGGTATTTTATTCTAATGCGAAAAGCACAAATCTTGCGCTCACGCGGCACCACGCATAATAAGGCGCTGTTTCAACAAAATTTTATTGCTCCGGCATAAAATTCGTAACAAAGAGGGGCATATGGTTAGTACGTGATACCGAGCGCATGAGATTTCTCCTAGTTATTGCGCGGGATCAAGCACAATGCTCGCTTGACGATAAATTAATTCACATCGAGGCCATAAAATGTTTATATTCTCCCCGCATTAAAATTCGGATCCGCGAGAGAGAGAGAGAGAGAGAGAGAGAGAGAGAGAGCGCAAAGAAAACACGCATAATTGGATCAGCCCTACGCACCGCCCCGGCGGCGTTTAAAACTGTCACGTTCGGAAGCTCTTGAAATTTGACAAGGCCCCTAGGCTCGATTTGCATGGCTGCCATCTGTTTCTGCCGCGGCTCGACCCATATAAAATTCTGAGCATAATGCCGCAACTCCGACGAGGTCGACGAACTCGAGTCGTATCTCTCTCTCTCTCTCTCTCGCTCATTCATCGCCGATAAAAAAAAGTCGAATTTTTTTCCGCTCCTTATTCATCCGAGAGAGGGAAATTCAAGCCGAGCCAAAGTATCGAGTTGCCGAATCGGGTATCGCCGCATGACGCAGAATGCCTGTTTTGATTGAAATAAAAGTTTTTGAAAATTCCGAGCACAAGCCCGATTGTAGCGATATTGATCAACGGCGAAAGTACTCCTCCTCCTCCTCGAGATCACTTAGCTGGAATGAAAATTTCAAGGAATCAAATACACGGCCCCCGGGCTCGCGCGCGGGTCTCTATAATTTATACATCGAAAAGAGAGATCGCAACAGACTCAACGCTAAAAGCGTGGCGCATATAAATGAATCCCGCTCGGCCCGCTATCGCTAATAAAATCGAAGTCACGTATCGGGCGGCGCTGCTGCTGATGCAGTATACACGCGTCGGAGCTGAATTATTGAATATCCGAATTCGTTACGCGCGGCGGCAGATCCTCCTCTCTGGCTGCGCTGCCGATATGGCCGCGATAGGGGAGCGTGTAGTAAGCACTTTCGCGACCGTTGCATTCCACGCGACTCATTACGAAGGACACGGCGGCGCGTGCCCAATCTCGGCCCTTATCGCTCGACCGAGAGAAAGCCCGACCCTCGAAAGATTCGGTCCTTTGCTCTCGTATTCCTCTTGATTTCGCTCGACCCCTTCGGCTCCCGCTCTCCCATATGGTTATATCGAAAAATCGTTCCTGGCATCGGGTATATTAAAAAATCTAATCCCAGAAAAACCAACGAATCAACTCGGTCTCTCTGCTGCTTATTGCATGCGAGATTTTGTGTGCATTAGCAGCCGGTACGCCACTCGCCTCCACGCGGACCGGTTGAAAAGAGAGCAGAGAGCTAAGCCGAACGCGCGTTGCGTCGCGTATTGTGCGGGCACAATTGGGCGTGAGAGGGCTTCGCAAGGGCCCCCGCCGGCCGAGAATTAGGAAGCTGCAAGGGCAATTATCCACGGGCCTCTGCCTCCCAAGAGCGGACACCCGAGCGTAATCGATTTGCCCAGTGATTTTCTGGGAACCGCCTTGCGTCCGTACTCGCTGACGCCGCGCTCGGGGGTGACGAGAGGTTCGCATTTTCGAGCCTCTTGTGATTTGTGTTACGACTTCCAACTTGTTGTGTATGTGTGTGTACCTACGGTGTACCTGATGGCTGCTAGAGTCTGTTGTTTTCCGAATTTATGGTGCAGGGCCGCTTTCCAAGATAGAGAAAAGAGCTCGATGCAGTGTTTAGGCACAGCCGTGTGAATGGACGTGTTGCTCCCGGGGGGAAAACGCGGAAAGGTAGTAAAGTATCGAAACAATGCAAAATAGAACGAAATTATGGTGATCAGTGTTTCCAATCGGCGCAGCAACAGTCGCAATAACGTATACTTTTCTTCCAACGATTTTCTCAGAGCAGCCCGCTGGGTCACAATGTTTTCGGGATTTGAAATAACAGTTTTTGTCACAAAAATCTGAGTTCGCTCCGAAAAAAGGTTGAAAAATAAAGCGATTCACCCCTCAAAATATAATTCCCGACGCCACAGATGTATTCAAATGAAAACACGCGCGGGATCTCAATTATTTTTTTAACAAACGCGCTCGTCCTTCTATGAACCCTATGAGGGATTAAGCGGGGACAAAAAGGTCTCGTGCACAATTCAGTGGAAAAACTCGGGTCCATAAGCTTCGCGAAAAAAAACCGTCGGATATATCATACAAAACGGAATTAGAGAGGCGCGCATCTCGGTCTTCGATTCAGGCGCGACTTAAATCTGGGTCTCGCGTGATCCGGCCGGCTGCCATTCAATAAAAATAAAAACTCTTGTTAGCGACTTTCTATGGCTGCGGTAGGTTCGTTTACCCGAGGGGGCGACGCGCATCTACGATAACACGATCGGGGTGTCGCACCGTGCAGTAGGTTGAAAAATCTGCGTTATCTCTCGGAGTGCGGATGACCCGAATGACACGACAGCTCATCTCTCGCGAGCGGGGGATACGAAGCCGAAAAAAGGACTCCGACCTCGCTGCTCTGCACATGCACGCACTCGTCTCCTCGAGAGCCCTTTTCACCCGGGAGATACAGTGCTGAGCCACGTCCTAGTCTCTGTATAGGGACACACACGCGAAAGATGGGGAAAGACGCAACGAGGAGCGGGAGAAAGCGAAAGAGTGGTATAGACCGTGAGCTGAATGGGCCATCCAAAGGGTCTTGAGTTTCAATGGCTGCTCGCATACAGAAACGAGACGACGAGCCCAGACAAACGGAACGACGAGGAGAAAAAATGTACGAGAATGCCAGCTAGCGACGGAGGACGCGTAAAAACTTTGGGATTTTTCTCCTGCCGCGGCTGCTGCTGCTTCGCCGTCTTTATAGACGTTATTATTCGCCCGCGGACGAACCCGGCCAAGGAGAAAAGGCTGCGAGAGGGACAGGCAGATGAAGCGAGTTTATCAAACGAGCTGAGACAAGTTTTTCCTCGAATCCTCGAGAGGAGCCTCTCTTTACCCCGTCGATGTACTCCATCCGATAATGCGTCTTTATGCGAGAGCCGGGACAATGCCGCTGCTTGGATTTCTTTTTTCATTCATCAAATTTACTAAGAAATTATTCCTAGTTTCGTTTCGGAATCGGAGAGGCCTCAATCATTGAGTGGTACACGCGTAATTTACCAAGACCGCGCACGAAAGCCAATCAAGTCGTAAATGAAAAGTGGGACACGCACTCCCCGAATTGAATCCTCCAATCACGCGTGATCCAACTGCTGTCAGTGCGGGATGATTCTTTCAGCGGGAGCTTAATTTTTCACGTGTGCCCAAAAGGCGATTCGAGAGAAATAAAGCCGGCACGCGCGCGCTTGATGCGCGCATCTCAATTAGACATCGTTACCCGATAGCCGCTCACTCGTAAAACTCCGGCCCGTAAAGTTTCGGCTCGGCCCACACCTCCCAGCGGACTTGGGAATCACGGCAATCACGAGAATGCGGAATCTCGCATAATACGCGAGCGAGAGGGGAGACAGCGAGACGACAGACGGAGAAAGAGAGAGAGAGAGAGAGAGAGAGAGAGAGAGAGAGAGAGAGAGAGAAAGAGCTGTTGCGCCCTACTCACGGTATTGGGGAGGCCGAGTAAATAGAAAGAAAAAGGGGGCTGGCGGACGGGGGATTGGGAAATGAAAAAAGCGCCGTACACGGAGGTCAGCGCGCGCAGTCGATTTGTAACAAGTGTAATCGAGTAAATGCCATTACGCTGCATTAGGTGAGTGCTACTACCGCCGCTTCTGGGGTGGCAGCGCAGCTTGCTTTTTTTCCGCGCTAGCTAAGAAGGAGAAGAAGCGTCGGTAACGATGAAAAATCTCCACGGCAGCTAACTACCCGTGATGGCCTCGTGTCGAGACTTTCCTGCCGAGAGCGTTATTTTGGTTTACAATACGCGCGATTTTTACGAGGAGAAGCTCGCAGCAGTGAAAATAAATGATTCGGAATCTCGGGGCCGGACTCGAGTTGCTTCTTGACAAATGACGGAAAACGCCGCGGAGAAGGAAAGAATCGGATCCGGCGTGACGAGGCTTTTGACGAGCGCGTCCCGTTTTGAAGACTGCACAAAGGACCATTAGCAGAGGAGACTCACTCGACGATTCAAAGGAGCCGTAGACGCGTCACAAATTTATTAGTGCACGTAGACGCGGCGACGGCAACAAGCATTAACATAATTTCCACATTAGCCACGCGCTTCTGCGATATTGGAGCGAGTTTCATTTTTGACTCTCGCGTCTCTCTCTCTCTGTTTTGATCCCCGTGCGTACGCGATTCAATTTGTCTTCATTCTCCCGGCGATTTCCATAAAATCATCGTGCATCATCCCACGCGCGGCAAAAGGGTGAATTCGATCCTCGTCTGCGTTCGGAACACGCGTTTAATTGTCATTCGAAGCGCGGGATGAACTCCCGTCCTACGATGCCTGCTAGCTTTACGACGCGTTCGTGTGTGTGTGTGTGTGCGCAGGGGAGCTCAACAAATAAGAATTCAATTTCTGCCCGACATTCGAGTGTCCCGAACGTGGTGTTTTAGATTTTTTTCTTCTCTTCCCGCCCCCCTTTTCGCTACTTTTTAGTCTTTTGAAAAGGAAGCGTAAGTTTGTCGCTGACGGACACTATTAAGAAGCATCCAAAGCTCTTAATCAAGTCCAGCAGCGCTTCTCGCGAACTGCGCAATTCATAAAATTACCCCTCAAAAAGCCGGCGCGACGTATTCTTGGCACGAGCAAGTGTCGTAGCAGTGCGCGCACTTCTTGCTCTCGCACCCGCGCACTCGCTGTGCGCTACATTATGTCAAGCCCGCTTCTTACTCTCTCCAGCTCTCGGCTTTGACATAAATCGTCACGGGGACCTCGACCACTTGCCGTCCAGATGACAGTCGACTCGTCGGACCACGTGGCTGGTTTACCCCCCTAGCTGCTGTTACGTTTAGGCAGTGCAACATTTGTCGTCGTCGTGTTAGTTCTCCTTTTTGTCGTGGCCGATGCTTCGTCGACGCGAACCGCTTCGATGTCGCCGCTCTGTTTGTTTTTCGGGTGACGCGCTGGGCTCTCCCATGCGCTTGATACTTTTACCCGCGAATTATCGCTCGGTAATAAAATCAATCAGGACGGATGATTCACATTTCACGCTGACTCTTTGTCCCGTCTCTCATTGCCCACGCATTAGTCGACAAACGCTCCAAATAGAGAGCTTGCAAGCTCGTGCATCATCGGGCTCTACCACCCAAAAGAAGATATAAAAGCTCGGTCCGCGGTCCCCCGAGTAGTCACTCCTCTCTCTCTCTCTCTCTCTCTCTCGGTGGCGTGGACGTTGACACCGTTGGGAGCGCTGAAACTGCGCTTTTTCTTCGGCTGTCAAGCTCCTCCCTCCCTGCGTGTCTAATTGCGGTTTCTACTCTCGCGTTTAAATTTAGGTTACCGTATTTATAACGATTTCGTCACAAAGGATTCTATCATTTCGCGCTGCGCAGCTCTGATGGGAGTACCGAGAGAGTGAGAGAGAGATGCGCGCCGTCCTTCTTTTGCCGATGGAAATAGACTCCCGGGGACAGGAGCCGCTTCGCCAGGGAATGTTTACTCGGGGTTCATTGCTATGCGGTTACCTACATAGCTGCGCCTGTTACGCGTTGCGGCTATATTCGGAAGCGCGTCTGATTTGTTGACATAATCGAGTGGATTTCATGTTTTTTGTCACGAATTGCAAGCAGGCCAGGACAAAGAGGCGATTGAAAAATGATTTGTTTACTCCAGCCCAAAGCGGCTCCTGTTTGCCGACAGTTTTCCAGCGCGCATAGAAGGCCCCCAACGAATCAACGAATCAATTCAGCTGCCGCCTGCCGAAATTCATCATGCAAATGGCCCACCCATGCGCGGGGATTAGAAATTCCCTCGTTCCAAGCCCTCCGCGGCGGCGGTAGCGGCCATCAATACGAATTCGACACCGATACATCCGCGGGAAAATCCCAGAGAGCAATTGTCAATTGTGGCTGCGCTTCCGACCGCGGAAAGTCGATCGAATTATGCGCGCGCGAAACGTCACGTAATAACCCGAAGCGCTACTCGCGCCAATAAATTACGCCTATAAATCGCGCGTGCTGCTGCTGCTGCTGCTGGCCGGTCGCGTGCGACATTTATTAAGCGCGGAAATCGCCGACTCCTACAATACGAGAGAAGATCCAATTTCGGGGCCGGCCCATAAAGTACGCGCATGCATACATCGCGCTGATTATTGTCCCCCTGCTCACGTGCGATGAAGACAGGGGGAGGGGGGCGTCACGCTCATTCGCGCCGCCGGCACGAATTAGGAAAAGCGCAGCGGAAAAAGTGATGGAAATCGCGTCGCGGTCCGTTGAGTGGTCATGCGCTACTGTCCCCTCGGAGTTTCACTTTCTCTCTCCGTGTTTTGGGATGCCCCGGTATTGTGAGCCCGACAAAACCCCGAGGGCGACATAAATTTACGCGCGCGCGCGCGCGCAATGTACGTCCCGTCGAGTTGCGGACTGGAAGAATCCTGCACCTTTAGCTCACTCTAGGGCTGAATGTGATTATACTGCGTCGCTTTTTTGCCGCTGCCGCTGCTGGTCTTCTTCTGTGTCTTTTTTTTGCTCCTCTTTTTTTCCGCGGGAGAGCATGACACAATGGTCAGCGCGTAATTTCACTTCGGGACGCTCCGAGATTTCGTATGCACAAGCGAGAAGTGGGCCGACTGATTTACGGCGCTCGATAACGCTCGATAATTACATCGGCGCAATGCAAGTAATTGGCCGAAATTTATCGTCACGATTGCTACGTACCCGCGGAGCGAGTTTAATTGCGCGTGAACGATTTTTTTTCGCAAAGTACTCTGCCGAAATGAAATTTCCTGTCTCGACACGCGAACGATAATCGGGGAATATTAACAAGCGGGAGGGAGCGACGAACTTGCGGCAGCGAATGAATTTCTCGGCAGCTCGAGTCAAAGGAAGCGCCGCGGGCGTAACAGTTTGAAAAGTATCAATTGGCACATTTGCCTAAACCGTATTGCAGTTGGCGCGCAGTTGCGCGAGCACTTCGGGGGCTCATTAAAACTCTTTCGGGCCTCGCGCCGAAGACAGGCGAAACTGCAATGAGAATAGTTGCAATAACGCCGGAACAAGTCGCCCTCCCTCTCGCGCCAATAACAATAAAAGCATCTAATCTTCATAAAGCGCCGCGTCTCCAAACTCCCTCCGAGCTACGCCGTACTCTCGCGCGGCGCAGAGTCGAAATTCGGAGGTGTAGCTACAAAGGCAAAAGTTGGAGCCGTAAAACATACAGACCCGGGGTCTAGCAGGAGCGAGAGGGAATATAGCCGCGTGCGGATATTACTCGGGACCATATACGCGCGAACATCCATAGAAATCCGGGATGGCAGCCAGCGGCTCGTAATTGCTTTTAGCCGTCTGCGTGTGTGCCACTGTCAGCTGTTCCCTTATTACGATGATACACTTCTGCGTTGTGTTACGCGAGGAAGAGAGAGAGAGAGAGAGAGAGAGAGAGAGAGAGAGAGCGTAATAACGCAGTGTGCGGGCCTTCGCGCGCGGCTGTGGACACAGAGAGCGAATTATGAGCGAAGATGAGAGCGTGCGCGGTGAAAAGGGAAGCGCGTGTGTCAATATATCTCCTCGATATGTCCCCAATAATCGCGAAAGCATTCGGTAAACAGTCGAGCTTATCGCCCGAGGTTCCGCAGAGCCTCGGCTCGTTGTGATAAATGTCAGAGCGGATGATGAATACCCCCGGATGCGAGAGCGAATTTTTTTAATTAAATTCTTTTTGGCCTATTGATATTAGAAGCCGCCCCTGCACTGTCTGCTTAACGCGGAAATTAGAGACAGGCTGTTTTTGTTTGCCGTGCTCCAAGAGTACATTTATTGCGCTTTCCCCGAAATTCGCCCGGACACGGAGCCGATGCCTCGGCCAAAGGGGTTCGTCGCGTTCATCAATCCTCCATATTTCCCGAAGAAGCAATAAATCCCACCGCAGCCGGCGAGATTTAATTGACAGAGTGACTCTGCAGCATCTCGAAAGCCAGCGCGCGCCCCGTTAACCTCAAAACATCGTCGGTTCATTTTTCAAAACTGCCAATTTTGTTTGTCTTCGTGCCAGCAGTCGCCCTCGCCAACCCCTTCGAATCATCGAAATCTCCACCCCGCAGCCTAACGATCCGCTTCGCCTCCGTGATTTGTGGCCGCGGCTACTTTTAACTCTCGATGGAAAAACAGCGGAGCTCGGCCTCCATTAAAAGCTCCAGCGATTCCGCAGCTAGGATCGATTGATCGTTTGTTTAATCGGAGAGTGCGAGTGTAATGTGCTAGCAGGCGCGCAACCTGTCGTTCGGCTTGGATTCGCCTCGTGCAGCTCGGATTTTGTCCACCCCCTTTTCTGCGGGCCACCGTTGAAAATCATCGTCGTTACGGCCGTCAGCAAGAGAAATGAGAGAAAGGGTGCGGCCTGTATGGAAAGCGTCGTTTCTATGGATGTTTGATTTCGGCGTTTTTGCGCCATTTGCCGTCCATTTGTCAAGATAATACACAACTGTCGCTTATTGGTCGTGTTTGCCTTTCGCCCTCGATGGGGTGTGCAAAAAACCTATACAAAATTTTACGAACGGTCCTTGGGGATTAATCGGAAATTATTTTTAATAAAAGAAGAAAGTCCAAGCTAATTAAACAAGCAACCACCGCGCGACCCCCGAAAAAATCGCACACACCCCTACGCGCACGCATCCGAAATCAAAGACTTAATCATCGGAGCGCTCGCGCATAAGTTCCCAGGCCCGGAGAGGCTGAAAGGTGTGACAGTAGCACCCGTTGACACGTGCGACCGTTTTTGCCGAGGGTGGCCCCACGCGCGTCAACGTACACACACAAAGGAAAGGGAGGGGGATGGCCGCGACCAACAGTCAGCCCATTGTGTCAGTCCTTCACGAAAATACGACGCGAGCGCGCGCGCGGGGGGATAATTATTTTCCGCGGAAAGCTTCCGCCTCTGCGGAAAATACGAGGCTCGTAATTTCGGCACGTGTGCGCGCTCTTCTTTCCGCCGGTTGCACCACTGCGGACCTTCCCCTTTTTCCCTGGCCCGTTTTTCGGCCGCTTGACGTTCGATCGACGCATCAGCGAGTCGGCGAATTTTATGGCCAGTAAATTACCGCGACGACAAAAAATTGGAAACTGTCGCAGCCGAGAGAGACGTTTTTATGTGTTTCTGGGGAAAAACTGGTGAAAGGGATGTTGTTTTTTTTTTTACACCGTCGCCGCCGCCGCTATCTCCGCGATGCGAGCCAACCCCTTTTATGTAGGCTGCAGACGGGTTTACGAGCTCGACATATGGAATGAAGTCATTTGCGCGGTAATTGCCCGACATTGTGTCGATGCAGGCCATTTCGTATTATTCCGCTAGATTGCTTCCATAAATCTTTAAATAACACTTTATACCGCGTATGGAGCTGCTATTGTGATGATAAGTATAAGCCGGTGATTGTGTATCGATGGACTGCTGGGCGCAGCCAATAAACCTTTCGGTGTATAATTCAACAATTACGTTCTCTAAATGGATCTCGCGTGTGTGTGCGGAGAACGTAAATAAAAACAAAACTCGTTCGTGAAATCGAAATCGCGCAGACGCTCAAACGTCGACAATCGAATCTTTTATACCGCTGTCAGAAGCAGCCCTATAACTGCATCGCTTTCAAAGCGCTGGCATATCGAGAATGAGATACACTGCGAGCATAGCAAGACTGCGGGATCGGTTTCTCGCGACTGGCTTCCGATGTTCCAGGCATTGGCTTTCCTCACTCGTTAACTCCCAAACTTTCTCTCTCTTTCCCTCGAGCACGCGACACGTCAGTTTTCTAGAATCAAATAACGTCCGATTGGCTCTCGAGGGCTCGCTAATCTGGCCTATATACATTTCGCTCGACTGACCGTTTTCGGCGAAAACGAGGAGGGTGGACGCTCATTGTTCTGCACGATAAACGCAATTTCATCGATTTTTCCGGCACACACGGCACGCGCCCGCCTGGCCAATGGTCCATAATGAGCCGGCGCTGCTTAGCGTGAGATCAGCTCGAGATTAGGAGGAAACAATGCTCCTAATACTATGCCGCGGCGCGTATATTTACGTCAAATCCGCCGCCGGCAGCGGCTCTTAATTAAGATTTCACCCTCGCGAGCTAGCGGCCGACTCTGCGGGAGCGTAAGCGCGGAGTGGAGGAATACTGTAGGGAAAAGAGGGCCTTTGATTAAGTGCGCTTTGTTCGGATTTTTCCTTTTTAATAAAGCCGCTGAGGAAATGGTTTTCGCCAAAAATGCGAACACGCGGGGTGTCCGGCATTGACGCGCGCAGTCTCGCGATCTCGAGTCTCCCGAAGGCGCATCGCGCGAGAGATAAATCAGAACGGCGCGCGTATGACTGATCGATGAATAATGGCGCGCGCAATCCAATCTGTCACTTGTTAGACGCCGTCTAACCATGATGAATGCACTGCCGCGCGACGCTGCCGGCTGACATTGGGATCACCGCGGGCCAAGTCGGGACTTTGTTTGGTTAATTACCGGTAGCTGTACGCGCGATTTGTTTGCCGATCTATTAACGCTTGTTTATTGTCGGGCGCGAGAGTTTATGCAGAGTCAGAGGGCGAGCGGGGCCCAATTAAACGGAACAAAATGCAGACGGCGGCCGATCGTTCGATTGCTTTCTTTTTTTGCGCTCGGCAGCGTTATCTCTATCTGAATTGGCAGCGTCTCGTCCGGCTTCATTAATTTCACCGAGCGTCTCTGTACCTACAGCCGTGCCCTATCTCTCTGGCCCATCTCAGCGCACGATTCGACTTTGCCTCCTCGGAGACTCGGAGAGTTTGACCTATTCGCTCCTTGATCCAGCCGCGAGCACGTCCAATGCAAATCACCCGATGACTGCTTAATACGCCAGCTCTTTCTCGTTCGTGACCGCCTTGTGCACTAGAATCCTATCACTATTATTGCTTCCCGGATGAATTTCGATGCGGCGGAGAACCCTATCGCCTTTCTCGTAATGGATACTCTCTCTTGCCTGCTTCTGCACATGGCTACTTACCAGATGTGTGTGCGGAATATGCTCTCGGCTTTTTTCCCCGATCTGCGTGCTCGCTAATTTCATTATTTTGCTAGTTCTATTCTGTTGTTCCGATCCCCCTCGAATGTATGTCGGCGGTGCTTCTTCTTGTTCTTCTTTCCTGTCTAGCTGTATACACACCGCTGCTTTTTGACTCCGCCGAGGGTTCGAGTGTGTTATTTCGGGCGGAAAATATATAAGGTTTTCTTTTTACTTGATTAAACGGAGACTCGCGGCCAGATGCTTCCACGCTACTCGTCCTCGGTAACGAAAACGCATCGAAGTATCCACTTCAATTACCGAACAATAAAGCCAGCGTTCAATTAGCTCCGCGCACTAAACTTCAGTTTTGCCTTTTATCAAATTCGATACTGCTTTCACCGATACGCGGCCAGCACGATATTAAAGCCTTCTAAATAATGCTCGCGCGTTCGTTACGGCATCGCGGCGAGTTATGCAGCGCGATAAATTAACAGCTAGGACAACTTAGCCGGCGAAAAAACCGATCGCATAACTTCTCCAGCTCGGACTCGTAAATACGTGAAAAATGAGCGTCGCCGCATCTCTCGTTAAGTGTTTTTCTCGATAAATCCAGGCCTTAACCAGCGCTGCATGTAGATGTACCGTTGAAAATCACTTTTCGATCCGGTAGCTCGTCGTCGCGACCAACAACGCGCCGTATCGCATATGGACGGAATTTTTACCTCGGCAACGTGTCGCGCAGATTATTCGCTCGGCCAACAAATCGACTCAAAATTACAGCGCTGCATAGTCTATAAATCAGAGACAGCGCCTAGCGCCGCATCTTGTGCCGGGCTTGATTGAGACAGATTTAATGCCCCCCCTAGATCGAGATCGGCAGGTATATGCAGCGTGACGCTTGTGACTCATTCTCACGCAGATCGCTTTTCGCTCATTTTCACACGATGCTTTTAATTAGATAACCCCGTCGCGCGCGCTCTTTGCATGCTAATTCGCGCGAGGCGCCTCCGGCCGAGATTCCTTATATAGGCACTTCTTCCGCGTGCTGCTGCCACCGCTGCAATGAGCAATATCGCGGACAAGCTGTACGGAGTGCCTCGGCTCCCATGATGTTGCGTCATCCTCGTTTTCGTCGTGTTTTTCCAGAGGCTTGATAGGGTAGTAGTCGAGGAGCGACAGGTTCACGCGTGTGCTCGTATCAGCCGGTTTGAATAATTTTCCGGGCTATTTTTATGCTCGTCGTGTGTTATGTAAGGAGATTCTAGACCGAGACGATCGATCGGTATTTATTATTATTGCGCGGCCGACCGCTAATTGGAGTATTTCGATGTTTATTGGACTGGCCGTCAGCCTGGGATCCGTGATTTTTGTGCCCAACGAGGCTTTCCGTTCGCTCTGTTGCATTATCGGCGAATGATTTATTACCCGTAAAATTTAAAATATTTCAGCCATTGTATATCGAGAGTTGATAAAAGTGAAAGGTTTTGCGCGTAAAATTAACGATGAACGCTGCCGTTTTCGCCGCTATCATGAGAATAATGCACTTATCGGTGTTCATGTGACGCGAAGAATGCGCGGCTTCTGACGCCGGGCTGGCGTAATAAGCAATAAAGTAAATATACGTACTTTCGCGCTTTATCTCCGCGAAACGAAACAATAGCTCGACTTGATTTATCGCGCGCTCGGAGTAAACGAAATTTGTTGAATTTCAACGGTCGCACACCAAGATCGCGAAAAAATTCGATTCTTCCGATCGAAGGCTTTAATTTGCCGATCCCCAGATCGTTAAGTGGCGAAAGTGTCGCGCGGCGAAGTAATTATATCGGCGCCCGCGATCTGCAAGAGTTTCCTCGCGGGAGACGGCATAAATAGCCCTCCTCCTCTCCTTGAAAAAAAAGGCGAGAAATCCCATGGAGGCCCCATTAAATTAGCCGCCTTAAGTCGGTCAGAACCGAGCTCACCGATCGCCATCTGTCCTGCAGAGGGGGGAACGAGTCGAAAAGAGTGTACGGGAGAAAAAGACGCGGCGACTCTGCCCCGCCGGGAATCTTATCAGTCGGCGTCCGGTGAAATGCCATTTTCCCCGGGCCGTAAAACTCGTCGGGCGCGGATTTTAAAGTTGTCCGTTATCGCTCGGCGATGTGAATCTCTCTCGCGCGCGATGTGTTCTGGATCCCTGAGAAATGGCGAGCGTCTCTCGAGCGAATTCACGGGACGACACGCGCTCGCGAGGCAGTTATATATACGTCAGCACCCTTGTCAGAGGTGCCGGCGTTTTCGGTCGTTCCAAAATCCCGCTTATCAGCGCGCGTTATACGGACCGCGGAATATATTTTCTCCTGCGAGCCTTCTCGGACGATGCATGTGCGTGTGCGTGCGTGCGTGCGGCTGACACCGCGCTCCCCCCTTTGCGAGGGTGCGAAACCAGTTCGGCCTGTCAAAGGAATTATGGCCGCACGCGCGCGCGTGGGGGAGATCGGGAGTAGATGCGGGGACGCCTCGAACTGTCGTCATTATCGATGCCTGTACTTGGCTTCTCTCTCGCGAGCGTCCTTTCTTTTTTGCCTCGCCGAGAGGAAAAGCCTGTTGCAGCTCGCCAACGTTCGCTAGCACACTTACCGAGACAACGATAATCGGCATTCACACTTTGAATGCGCCACATCCGAATCCCTATCGGGGTCCCATGAATAATTCCGCGAGAGAGAGAGAGAGAGAGAGAGAGAGAGAGAGAGAGAGAGCCGGAATCCGCACGTCAGGCTGCCGGACAAACGCACAAGAAAAGGCGCTATCAAGCTCCCGACAGCAAGAAGCAGCCGGCCAACTTACCCCTGTTAAATATTCAAGCTCGGAATCAGCGCACGAAAAAGCAGCGGAGATACACGCACACACTCGTGCGCGCGAGGAAAATCCCGACAGCCTTTGTGCGGCCTTGGCCCGGAGCGGCGCCGCGAAAGTGACGAAGGATCCGACAAGGACAAGCGGGATTTTATAAGGATTTGTAGCGGCAGCGGCAGTGGAGTGTAGGTCCAGGACGTCAGTCGAGCCATCCTTCCAGGCGCATTAACATGCCGTCTCGATAGCCGCGGCACGCGTAAACACGTTTATGCAGATGAGCCCGCTCTCGGACCGCTCTCTCTCTCTCTCTCTCTCTCTCTCTCTCTCTCTCTCTCTCTCTCGGCACTGTTTCACTGTTTGCCTCTGTACTGTAGTTGCTGGCCGTGCGTCCGCGGGCTGGGCTTCTTCTCAGCTCGTCTTTGAGCTTTCCACGCGGATTCGAATTAATTTCAATAAATTAATCGGCCAAATGTAAGTTTGAAATACTTACATTTTTGGTTCGAGTGTACAGCCGGTGTGTTTTACTGAATCCCGAGAAATTTATTCGAAAAGCTTTCAGTATAATTGGATCGCGCCCGCACGCGGCCGAAGCTTTGCCCTCTAAACGCTGCAGCGTTTTGAATAATACAGAGCAGTCGAATGGCATTCAAGCTGATAGAACTCGGTTGCGCCGCCCGCGTTGGAAAATTTTCAATTTTTCATGAAACTCGAGCAAGGCCGACGATAGCGTTGAGTTTTTGGAAAACACGAGTGCGTGAGTTTATTAATCTCTGAAAAGGCTTGGTTTTTATAGACGAATATTCAGTTATCCAGCGCAGAGGCACACGCGGTATCGACGTGAACAACTGCAATTTTTTCACTCACTAAAAGGTAGATTGTGTGAGCGGCGATGCAAACATTTTGAAAAATAAACAACACGGTGGTATGGTTTGTAGAGAGTACATCGCCGAAATTAAAACAGCCCGGAACGTCATCAATCTCTCCGAATCCCAATCCGCGATAAATTACGTTTAAAAATCCCGCGCTCATCATCCACCCAAATTACATCAGCGCGCGCGCAGTAATTCACGCGTACAACAAAGCGAAAGCCAAGTTATTTCCACGTCTCCTGCTTCCCTCGTCGCGCTTATGTTATGATTCATCGCGAGAAAGATATCCTTCTCCCTTCACCTCCGACGATATCATCATAGTCTGGCAGTCGGGCTTATTCCTCCTTCGAGGTAGAAACATTGAACAGCTTTATACGCGTGTACAAACCCCGAAAGCTCGCGCTAATTTAAAATTCCGAGCGTCGACGCGGAACTGACCGGCCGGAAGCTCGCAAGTCATTCGGATGACCGAATGCCGGGCTTGATTCGCATGACGCCGAGGGATGCGGTGGCCGATATGCAAATGGCCGAAGCGCGCGCATGTAAACACGGTTATGCAGATCGCGGAGGGCTGCTGAGACTGGGTCCGATAGTTTCTCCAAGGATGAACCTCCGAATTCGTCGTCTTCCTCCCGGCGTGTTCTCTCGTCCTCCCGACTCTATTAAGGGAACGCAGTCGAATATGGCAGGCTGTATAGGTCTCCCACATTCGCGGATCAGCATACATCTCGGCTCCTGCTGTACTCTCTCTCTCTCTCTCTCTGACCGATACGACCGGGGATAAAGTTCGATGCAGCGGAAAAGCCCGCGCTCACGAGTTGTACCCAACGTGTCCGATGTATATTCGAGGATCGAATGCATTACACAGCGGGACGTGGGGCGATGTACGCCGACTGCCTTAGTCATCTCGATGACCAAATAACCCAGATCTTACGGGATTTGCATGCGGCGGGGGCGGCGGGACCGCTCGAGGGGGATAAAAAGGGAGAACGCCTCTCGGTCCGGCGTAGTTTCTCTCTGTGGTCGGGGGAGAGTTTTAAGCCGTTTTATTGCCGGAGAGAAGGAGAGAGAGAGAGAGAGAAAGAGAGAGCTGCCTTTGTAACGGGTGATACTTTCGGATAGGGCGAACAAAGGTCCTCGCAAAGGTCGCATAGCCAGCAGCGGCGGCAGCGACGCCCGGTCGTCAAACGTTTATTTCTTTCGCCGGAGTTGAAGTACAATGGAATTTTATCGCGCCCCGTCTTTTATTTCGCCCAAGTGCGTGTTTCTGCTTCTCCTTTTCCGACGAGTAAGACGATAAGTTTAGAGCGAGTTAGAGCCTCGTACATCCGTTATGCACTATAAAGCGAGCATTTCGTTGGAAAAAACGGGGCTACCGGCCCGTTTCTGCGAGCGTTCGCGGAAGCCGTTAGCATACAATGCTCGAGAGGGCGAACACCTACGTCGGGCGCATACGCTCGCGGGATGATTAATTGATTGGCTGGCGGGCCTTCTTGCGTCATGCAGATGTGCAACAGATGTAAATCGAGCGTCGAAGCGCGCGAGGCGCCACAAGAGCTCCGGAATAATTTTCACAAATATCGCGCTGCCTTCTCTATCAGGATCCAGCCCGTCCCCAGAGGAACGACGATCGACAGCTCGGAAAAATTACATCGCCGAATCAGCGGCAGCGCAGCATCATCAAAACGGTAGTAGACAAAGGAAGCCAGCGTCGGAGTAGCATCCACCGGTGTAACAATGACGACGAGTGACGGATGAGTGCGAGCGGTCTTCGGACAGGACACCTATATAACGTATCCCCTTCTGGGGATCCCGCGGAGATTGATGCGTTATGGGAGGCGATCACAACAAGCCATGCATTACCAATGACGCCTCGGCCGCGCCGTCGACGGGCGACTTTATGAAATTTAAACCGCCCCGTGGAATTCCGCCAACAAGAAAGCTGCATAAGCGTATGTACAGGGATTTCGTAATGACCCGCTGTGCGTAGGCCGAAAATCCCCGGAATATAAGATGCGCATAAAAAGAGTTCGAGGGCGAGGGGTCGTTATCGGGACTATGTCTATTGCTCTTGCCGGGCACATTCGGGTTCCACTATCGAGGGGGTTCTGAAAAATCGTAGCGGCTCTCGGACTCGGCTGAAAAATTCCTTATTCGCTCTTTATGGCCGCTGGGGTGGATTCGAAAGGGGATTTGCGCGCGGAGAAAAAATCGCTCCCGGAATGTTGCGCGCCGAATTTGTACTTCATTACTCTTACCCTTTTATCGGTGCTGCAACAAAGAGCCATGTGTCGGCAGGCGAATAAATGATGATCGAACCGAGGCCGGGATAGGGAGCTTTTCTTTATAAATAGCCGATGATCGGCTGCCGCGAAGGAGAAGCTGTTACACTCGAGAGCAAAATGGGTTATGCGCGTCGACGAAAGGCCATGCATAAGCTAGAGATTTATTGGAAATTGATTGATTTCTCCTCGGCGAGACGCTCGATCACGCGGCGGCGGCGGCGTTGGCTAGAAAATCCCGGCAGCCTTTCAAGCAGTCTTCGACGGGCCGAAATTTCATGAATTTTTCACGGAGCACTTGCAGTAAAGCCCCCGCGGAAGCAAAATATCTATTTCCCCCCCAATTAGTCCGCGCTAATACGTCCCCATTAGGCGCCCTGGTCCGAACCCTCAAAAATTTAATAAACCCCCGACGAAAAAAGAGAGAGAGAGAGAGAGAGAGAGAGAGAGAGAGAGAGAGAGAGAGAGAGCTTAGCGCGGAGGAGAGGAGAGCAGGATCGCTGCACCGCAGGCACGCGCGCACGACGTCCGCCGTAAATCTCCTACAGGCAGACGGAAATTAATTATGCAGCGGTGGCACAGCCAGCGCGCGCCCGCTGCAAGTTTCAATGGGATGCATTAATACTCGATGCCTTAATAACCGCGAGGGAAATTCTCGCTGCTCGCAGAACTGGCGCGCTTGCGGGTAAAATTCAGCGCAAGCCGCACATCTGCGCGGCGGCGTCAAAGGAGCTTGCGTAGCGACGGGGTAGCTTTGCGAGCACCGGCCTCGCAGGTGAAGAATGATCCGGCCGGCCTCGCTTCAGTCAATTAGTTCTTCCGCGGCTTCCGGTGAGCAGCTATCCCGTTGTACGGCGCTTCGTTTCGCGATCGATTGTCGCATTAATGAAAACGCGACTTTCGGTCGTTGGTACGCGCGCACACGATGGAGTAGGTAAATTTACGCGGCAGCTGACGGGGGACAAACACTTTCACACGCAACAACCCTTCAACGTCAGCGTCTCAGTCGAAAGTCGCGGTAACAAAAGAAGAAGTAGAAGAAGAAGCAGAGAGCGGACATTAGTAATAGTACACGTGAGAAGGAGGGCGGACTGCAGCGCGCACAGCGAGGAGAGCAGCGTGAAGGACTCCACGCCTCGGCTCCCCGGCGGCTAATCATCGAGATTTATGTACGCTCTCCTCTCCCTCTCTCCCTCTCTCTCTCTCTCTCTCTCTCCTTCTGCCTTCTTCCTCTTCGCGGGCCCTAATGAAGCTATTGCCCTAATCGCTCTCCCGCGCCGTTCGCACCGTTCCATCCCGCCTTTCTTCCTTTCCTTTCTTCCTCCATCTCTCCTCCGCGATTTTTTCTCCTCCCTCCAGTGCAGCTCGTACAGTTCGCCGCACGTGTTTCACTCGCGGTTCGGAATTAACCGCGCGCATCGCCATAACACAGCGCTGAGTCACTGCGCACAGCCCGAGCTTTCGGAGCGAAAGAGAGAAAAAGCGCGCTCGAGGCCGTTAAAAAGTCGGGCTGCGTGAGCAAGAGAAAAAGAGGAGCTTGCGATGGATGGAATTACACTTCGCGCAGATGTGTTACAGTCGCACGTGGATTTGCATATCGGGAAGTAATTCGTCGAGCTGCGAAACGCGACGAGCTTGATCTATGTGACACCGAGCGCGCAAGTGCCGGAAGGTGCGTAATAAGCCCCGCTAATTTTATCGCCAAAGATCAGAGTCCCAAACTCGTCGGAACGCGAAATCACGTCTTACGCGAAGGCTTAATTGCCCCGTTTCTTTTTCTCGCTCTCGCCTCCGCGAAGCCGCTCTTTACCCGTCTATTTCTGTAATTGCTCGCCGAGACTTTTTCCTCCTGTAATAAGCTCGTATACGAGCGCACTACAAACATCGCGCTTTTATCTGAAAACGCGAGCAGCTTCCGTCTCCGATGTAGCTCTTTGTGCTTGAGCCGGCGCGACGATCGTGGGATCAAAGTGACTCAACTCTTTTTTCTTCGAGGTTTACACCCGGAAAATTTACGGGTGCGTCTTCCGAGCATGTGTGGGGTTCCCTCGTAAACACAAGAGTGTACACTCTCGAGAAGTTTAAATTTTTCGAAAATCGCGATAACCTTTATCCCAGCGATAGAAGTCGAGCGTTGAGAGCGAAATAATTGCCTGATCGGCCGAAATCGAGCCATAAATAACGAATCCCAGCATTTCCGTAATCATCAGGGATTTCTCGAGTGCACGAAGCGCGCGAGAGAGGCACGTGCCTGCAGTCGCGAGAAAGTGTCGTAAATCCCGAAATCGTCATTGTTATCAAAAGCGAGCGGTTCGAGATTCCGCGCAATATACATAAATCAGAAAAAGAACAGAAGAGAGCGGAGTAGAGATCGTTCAAACGAAAGCGACCCCCATCGTCGATAATTCGAGCCTTTAAGAGCCATTAGCGCAGACATTGCACGAATAGGCCGGACACGAGCGGCGGGACCGAGGGGGAGTTGGAAAGCGACGTGCACAACTGCGGCGCACGTACTCTGTTGTTCCTCTCGCCTCGTCGATTACTTCGGTGTACCGTTAGCCGAACTAAAAGTCGCGCGGATATTTTCGAGAAGGAGCCCAAAATCCGTTTCCTAGTGCTGCAGGAAGTGCCAATGGGGCAGAGAGCGAGCTCCCCGTTTCAATAGCTCACTGATTGCGATCGAGCTGACGCGAGCTTTCGTATAAATCCGCGACGGCTAAGCGATACTTACGGCACACTCGGGTAACGAGCTCTCGCACCTGCACTAACTCGCGGCTGGGAAGAGATCGCCTGTGGATCTCCTTAAGAAGGTTACCAGCTGCGTCGTCGTGAATCGAGGAAACAAAGAAAGCGTTGTCCAGAAGCTCGAAATCAATTCATCAATCGCGCGCGGCATTAGCACTCGAGCACTCGAGCCGAAAATAGAGCAACGAGCGTGAAAAAGCCCTCGTCGAGAGTACGATGCTCTCTCTGCGCGCTTCTGTCTCACGTTCGTAGAAGCCGACAGGCTGATGCGCGACACTCGACCGGTTTGTGCTCTCTCTCTCTCTCTCTCTCTCTCTCGCTGTGAAGAAGACATGATGATGCGCTGGCGTCGCTCTGAAAAAGCGGCAGCGAGCGTATAGCTGGAAGAAAACACGCCTACCCCATAAGAGCGCATCTCTCGCACACCTATAGCGAAACGGCTAATGATCCAACTTCCATCGTTACAATGCTACGGAGCGACTCTCTCGACATAATGCCGAGGCTTTTTCCTCTCTCAGAACTCGATCCATCAATCGTGCGACGACATCGTTTCGATTATTGTGCGACTAATGCCCCTCGCTGTATTTACATCGTCGGCCGATTAGCCACGAGACTTTCCAGAGTTGCGTAAGCCTCCGGGGCTGGATTAACACGTGTCGCTGGCTCGAGAATTGATGACTCCTTATTTGTTGCCCGATGTTTCGCTATTGTGTTTGTGAATTCTGACGCTAACTGTTGCGCGATTACGGAGGCTTGACGCTCCTCTATCGGCGGGAGAATTGATACGTCGCGCGATCGATCTGTTTTCGCGCCTGCGGGATGCGAGACATCGAACGGTGGTTAGCGAAAGAGCGATCGCTGAATTAACGAAAACCCATATTGCCTATCTGGTCACTATAATCTCGTTCGTAAAATTAACCGAGGACGAGTCACGAAAACCGAGAAGCAGCGGACAGTCCATAAAAGCCCTCGACGCACTCTTTCGCCCATCTGGGAGTGTAGCGTTAATAGCCGTGTCGGCTCGATATAACGCCTAATGTCGAACCTCTATCGGGAATACGCTTTTCCCAGGCAGAAACGCATATAAACTGCGTCGCTCGAAAGAAAGGGCTTTTCCTCGGGATTTCGTATCTCGCGGAGATCGACGTCACGTCCTCGCCCAACCGTACACGGGCTGCTGCGATGGCTATCTGCGCGCGGATCGCGATTACGGCTCATTTCGTCTGCCGAGAGGGTCGCGAGAGAAGAGAGGATGATGCCTGCGCGCGGCGTGAAACTGGTCACCTTTTCTCGGAGAAGTTTGTTTGGCCCGGAGTGCCTCGTTTTACTGCTTCTGGCTAAATCTCTTAAAGCAGCTGCTGCTCCGAGCCGGAGCTCTCGATTGTTTGATGAATTTTTAATTACCGGCGAAGCGTTACACATCCCCCCGTCCTCGGCGAGCCGGCGAAAGTGAAAAAAGACGCTCGAGTTGAAAGTTCCAAATTAATTTCCCACACTCGGTCTTAGCCGCGCTTAGCTCCTCGCTCTCCTTTCGGCCTCTGCTGCAGCTCTTTCGGGCCGATGCTATCGGCGACGCGAGCTGAATACGCTAGCAGGCGGAGCTGCTTTACACTCCTGAGGTCATCATCGTGCTCTCTTGCGTTTTGTACTATATATAGCGACGGCGAAGCAGCGAAATCTCGGATTAAGAAGTTATGAGGGCGTCTCGCTGTCGCGCTTATTATTCGATTTCCCATAGTGCGGCGTAGAGACTGGCACGGGCGGCGCGAGGTGTCGGCTCTAGATATGGATTTTGCCATGCGTCGTTTCAATAATTTACACAGTAGCCGCGGCGCAGGTATAATGCTGCACAAAGTGTATACAGTAACAAGACAGTACGTGGCGGGGAGCAATTTCTGCGTTTGATTTAAGCTCTGAAAATAGTCGCGCGAGGCGGCGCGCAAAGTACACAGAGGTACACAGTGCAGCAGACAGCCGCAGAATCCTCGCGAGGTTTCCAGCGAACCGCGGGAGATCCGTAAATTTCGTATACGTGTCATTAACGTCCCAGCCCGGGAGACCTCTCAAAGGCGCGCACGGCGCAGCCTATCCGAGAGCCTGAAAGGAGCTGTCACTCCTCTGTCAATCAGCACGTCGCTGTCGTAAGTTTCTCTATCTCTCGCGCGCCGGCGCTAGATGTGTGCGCGCGAGAAGTCGTTGCGTCGTGTGTTACACATTCGCGCCTTTCTCACGGATTCTGCCGTCTACATATAACGTTCGAGTGTATACTTTGACCACTTTTTCTCGCTCAGCATCTATCTCTCTCTGGATGGAGAACCGATAACGCCGACGTGACACCGCTCCTCGAGATCTATACTCGGACCTTGATTTACATTCTTTTTTCTCTCCTTCTCGCGGGAGGTGAGGCGCGGTTCGAGTTCTCCGCGCATTGGTCGGGAATCGTGCAATCTAGAGAGAAGGCTTCGCGACGCATTTAGCACGTGATTCAATATGCAATAGACTTTTTGCGAGGGAGCCGCACCGCCTCACGGAGCAAACCGCGCTCTTAGCAAGAAAGACCAGATGGAGCTTTTTAAAGCGACGTATTTCACGCTGCTATACTGCGCGCCGGTATATTTTTATCTAACGAGCCGAGCCGTTGCAATATACTTTACAGCCCTTTCTTGTTTACACTTTTTCGAATCGCGAGCGCCTGGCAAAAAGTGAATTTATGCTGCCGTAAAGAGGAAAACTGACGCTGAGCAGAGTCGGTTGGTTTTTCGACCGCCTCCGACTAGCGCGCGCATTTCGAATATTCGCGCTAATTAAACGAAGAGGAAAAGGCCTGCTTACGATTCCGATTGACAAACGGACAGACAGCCGAACGTAAACGCGCACGCCCCCGGCATCAAAAAGGAGAGCCAAAACGCAGCTTCCCCTTTGAAGCCCCGGAGCAACCACCGTGACATTCCTCGTTCGGCTCCTCCCGCGAGTGCAACGGCGGGGGCATCCGAAATATCTCATTAGTAGCCGCAGCGCTTTCGAAAACAAACGTAAAGCCAAAAATACAGGGGATCATCGTACCACGCATCTCCCGCGGCACACAGCCTCTAGCGCAGCTCACGAATAATAAACTCGCCGACAAAGTGGCGGCTGATGTCTCTTCTGGGAAGTCCTCGAGCACCGCGCGCCGCACGCGTGACCCGGGCGTTTTTACGCGGCTGCAAAGGTGCGGGATTGATTTTTAAAAAAAGCCACGGGTGGTCTTTATATGAGGGCACGCGTGGAAAAAAATACGCCAACGCGGATGTTCAGCTGGAGTAACGCTAATGTAATAAAACGCACTACTCCGACTGATGAAAGCTTTTTCATTAACAAAGCAAATTTCCTGCGAATAGAAAAACTCGCTCAACACTCGCGGCAAATTGCATTGGCCGAATCAGCTTTTTTAAAAAGAAAAGTCTGTAACCCGTGTCACTTTTTCTACGCTGCATTTTCCCCGTTACAACGACAAATCGAATAAACCGCACGCAGGTATGTGTACATACGCCAAAAGAATCTCCCCGAGCGCGCAGGGCACAGTCTGAATTAATAATCAAACCGCGTATCCCTTTTTCGAATTCCACGGGAGTTTTTCATCGGCGTCGTTATAATACAGCCGTGGCCAAAAAAGGCCCGCGATTTGCATCTTTATGATCTGCAGGCAGTAGCTCTGAAAATTAACGATACACAGATCCCGATTCAATTACTTGCCGCGCGCGGAGGGAAAAAGCGCTGCAGCCGCGACAAAGCTAGTATAATTAGCAATAAATAAGGCACCGAGAGCGCTGCGCCGATAAATCCATACACCTCTATAGCCTCGTCCCCGCATTAACATACCAATAACAACATCCCGCCCATATTTGCCTAATTTATCGACAGCCGCCGCGTTACACTTCTCTTGCTCTCGCGGGCATTTATTGCGCGCTTCCGATCCCTTCGCCTTGCGCTCTATGCTAATGACACTCGTATACGCGGGACGTTCACTTTGGTGGATCCTTTTATGCCTGCGCGTGATTCATAAGCGTCATAAAAAGTTCTAATCGTCGACGGGAAATCGTGTGCGAGCGCACGGACGCGCAGTTGGCCGACTAATGCCGAGCAATATCTTTTCCGCGCGGGCTCCGCAGTAGGTATACGTATGCGCAGTCTGTGTGTGCTCTCGACTATACTCCCGCGATAAGCCTACCATTAATAAGTAATAGTCGCTCGCGCGGCCCAGATATATACTCCACAGTGCTGTAGGGCTGAATGCTAAGCCCGAATTTGCTGAGCCTAGTGACATCTGTGGTTCGTCGTCGTAAACGCCAGGGATGCGGTGCTGTTGCTCAGTAGCTGCTGCGGGGAAACTGATCTCGATGGCCGGTTTTTTTTTCCTGCTTTTCGGAGGGTGGACACGCCTGGTGCTCCTGCTGATCAAATATAATTTGTCATTCGGGTGTGATGCGGTTTTTTGTTATCGCGACGAGGAAATATCGAATTGCACTTTTAATGAAAGATACAGGGGTTTGTTTGCTCGCGACTCGCGTCAAATATTTTTTTACTCGCTTTTCCAATAAAGTTTATCCGTGCGCGTGCCCTTTGTTCCCCGAATTTACGAAAACATTGCGTTTCTTTTGACAGACACACATTTGAAAAAATAACGAAACAAACAAAAACAGCGAAAAACGTCGAGCATGAATTCCGCTGTAGCTACGCATTTTTTGTGCTCCAACGTACTTTTTTTTTTCGTCGCCCGTGCATTAACCTTAATTGTCATCGCGTACAAGGCAATAAAACAGCTTTCGCATGACCGCGTGTACGATGAATCCCGAATGGCGTTTTAAAGAAACATCCCAGTAATAGCGTTCCGCTGTACGCACACTTTTTTCCAAACCAGTCGTTTTCCGCCACACTAAATCACGCTCGATTGTCATCGAATGATTCGCCGGAAAAATGCCCGAGTCACTCCGAGGATGAAAATTCTGATTAATTTCTCATTAGGAGTTTAAAAACAGCGCCGAGGAGTCCATTGTGCCACAGCCTCCGCAAACATCATCCCCGGCGTATCTAAATGCTTTCCGAAGACTCCGCGCGGGCACTTCAATCGATCCCCTCGCGTGCACAAAAGACTCTCGCGAATCACTCGGGGGATCGAAACTCTTTTTTTTTTCCTCGTAGTCGTAAACGGGGGAAGCTATCGAACATTAAAATCCCGATTTTTCAGAGCCGATATAATTCCCCCGCATTCAACAGCGCGAGCGCGTTAGAATCAATATTTATACGCGAAGCTCTCTCGTATAATTCACGACAAGGCGGCTTCGCTCGGGCTTAATCCATGAGCGCACGTGAATGGCCGCCGCTGCACGCATGAATGCCCGCCGGTTTTGGATATGTGCGCGTGTGTATGCACCGCAGCAGCCGCTCCCGCGTGTAATATAATGGCCTCTCCGCTTCTGCTCGAGAATCGACGAGTTTCAAAAGAAACGAGAGCGCCGAGAGCTCGGAACGTATTACGATTCGTACTGTTGTGGGGGTATTAATTCGAGCAATTGGCCGAATTAGCGAAGTGCTCGGGTCACGCATTGACTCGCTGAAACACGCGGGCGTTCATCGTAGTCCTTTGAAACATAAATAGACCCGAACGGAGCCTGTTGCAGACGCCGGTGTAATGAGTAAACCCTCGGAGCGCCGCTAAAGCTTTATTTATCACTGTATCTGGTCTGTGAAAATCTCTGCGAGAGGCACAAAAGGCCGTTCAAAACGGAACTTCGAAAAGGCCATTCAGGCCGTAAACTTCAATTGCTAAACAATCGAAAGTTGAAGAGGCACGGGAATCCGACGCGTCGATCTCCAGAATTTAATTACGAGAAAAATGTATAAGCCTAATGCGCGCAAAAGGTCTCCCTGGCTTCTCTCTTATGTAGCCGGCCGACAAAGAGGATAAAAGAAACGTAAGAAGATTCACATGGGGCGCGCAACAGCGCGTCAGCCTGCTGCCCCCAGCGCTCGACGCGCCGGCTAACAAAGAGAAAAATACACCGCGGATAAAAGACAAGGACGAGGCTCGCTCGCTCGCGAGGGAAACTGCGGGAAAAGCCGAATAAAGGAAAGGGGGGGTCGATGCGAGCGAGAGCGCGAGAGAGAGAAAGAGAAAGAGACAAGGGTGCTAAGCATGTGAAATCGATGGGGTAGCCGAGGGGGAGAGCGCGCAGCCAGGCCGCGGGGGGAGGGGCTCCCCGTATGCGCGCCGATTCAATTCGATACAATCGGGAGTAGATTTCCACGCTTCGAGGATATATTGCTGCCGCGCGTTCCCCGCGATACACCCCGGCCCTGCGCACATGCGCACTTACACTGCGTTGCGAGTCTTGCGATTATTTTGTTTTGCCTTCCGCGGTCATCGGTACTCGTCGCCGCCAACGTCGTCGCGACTCCCTTTGTGTCAGCGTGTCCTGCACAGCGCCGTCCCTTATCTCGGTCGCAGGAGCCCTATAGGATAAGTAGCCGACTCTCCTCCCACCCCATTCCTCTTGCGCGCCTCGATAAGGCCGCGCGTATGTATGTGTATTAGCGGAATGAGATACGGATACAATCGAGGCTCGAGGGATGATTGATCGGTTGACTTACATTTTTACTGCAGCGCCGCGCTGCTGCTGCTGGGCTTTGCGCCGAGGACGACGGTGAATTATTGCGGCTGCGTGCAGAGAAGCTTGACCACGAGGACGTGTACACATAGGCCGCGCGGAGCAGCAGCCGGAGGCGCCGCATACGTAACACGTGCGCACGCCCCCGGTGATGAATTCTGCGGCCGGCGAAATGATGAAAGGATGCTGCGCTGTCCGAATTTCGCTCTCTCCCTCTCGGCCCGACGCGTATGATGTGTCGCCCGCGATGAATGTGACTTTCGTTTGGCAACTTCCATTCCACGCAGATGTTTCTCCAATTAGCAACTTTTCCTCCCGACTCCGGGAAACTGTGACATTCCTTGTGCACCGCCTCGCTTTATCTCTTGCTCTCGCGTATAGTAAATACGGCCGATACAATAACGCGCTCGTAAAGGAGGAAACCGGTCGATGCGGTATTTATTAAGCCGATTCCGCGGAGAACACCGCACGGCCGCTGCATTGTTGCTCCTCGCGCGAATTCACTGCGCGGATGATGCTAATGCCTTTATTATGCAATCTCCGTAAAGATCGCTTTATTCCCCCGACCAGCCGTATTTACGATCGGCCGGGCGAAAACACACCGATTTTCGGATAAAACGATATTAAACAAACCACTTCGAGATTTTTCACGGATCCGCACAAAACTCGGGCAATTAATTTATCCGCCCCGCCGGGAGAGCGAGTACATTTGGAGCCAGCTCGGCGGTTCATTCGTTACCGCGTCGCGCGCGTTTGTATGCAAAGCCGCGCGGATTTGCATAACAAGTCCCACTCGCGCGGGCATTACAAATACTTACGAGTTATGCGGCGTTATACGGAGAGCTGCACTAAGAAGAGTCCGAAACCCAATTTTCTGGCCTCGTGGTCTAATTTTTCGCGGCTGCGGCGGCGACGCGTTGAATTGGCGATTTACGAGTAGGCGCACGTATGCGCGCTGGATTTGCACAATTCGCGCATTAGGCAAGCGACACGCGGAAGTGCAGCGGAAAATTTGCATGGCCGTGCACGTCAGTTCCGGTAATTCCAGCTGTCAAATATTTGCGCGTGACCCGACTCGCCGGCATAATACTCGAGACACGACGTACACTCTGGCTCTTAATGCGCGACCGACCGCTTCCTCGTGGCGCCGCTCGCTCTCTCGAGAGCACGATTCGTTCGTTGTTTTGAAACATCATTTTTGTTTTATTCAAACGACACGCGGATGCGTCGATCGGAGTTTAATTCGAAATGCAGATCCAGCTACACGGTACTCGTTTATTCGGCAATATCGGCGATATTCTGCCTTGTAAAAATTATTCCCCCGGTGATTATCGACCGGAAAGCGCGTATCAGAAAAAAATCACAACACGACGCGCGTGGTTCGAGCGTCGAATGTCCGATATTAACGGGCGCAATCGTAAAAGCGAAATTTTAATGAAACACGTCCTTAAAAAACGACCAAAAGAGCTCAAGCTGCGGATTTTATAACTTTTATGCAATCAAAGTGGCCGTAATTCGAAGCGAATAATTGCTCGCTCTCGCGGTCCTCTCTCAAAAGGTTTTACGGTCAAAGGCTCGTCGGCCTCAATTTCGCCCGGGCCAAGCCACGCAGAAAAGTCGGCCGTGACCAAAGAAGTCTTTTGCTTTTGCATCAGCCCTCCCTCCGCCTCTGCTCGTATTCATAAGTAATACACGGAGTCGTGAATATTTATCGCGTCGATTTTCGGCGAGAAATGAGTTTGCGCTATTGTTTCGAAAAATGCGAAATAAGACATCCGCGTGAAAGAAGCATTCAACACGCTGCTCAAATATCTGGAGCACCGAAAAGAGGAAGCGAAGGCGGCTGCGGTGACACGGTAGTCGATCGATGACAAATGGCGCGCAGCAAATCAAAGCCCTCGACGCCCGTCATTCCCACAAGTGTCGAAAGCTCGGTCCAGCGGCAGCAACAGCAACAGCTACTCCGTGCCGAAAGACTGCAGCGAGCAACAGGCCCGCAGGCTCGCACTCCCGCTTCCAGTTGACATCTTACATTAGGTGGATTGTCACCTGTCGGTAAACAGTCCATCAGCGGCCGAGTGTACACATCGGAGAGAAAAGCGAGACGGGGAGTCGGACCCCCGCCGTCTCGCATCCTTAGAGTGCCCGCGCGTACCTCGAATGGCGTATACGCTATATATACGCTATTCGAGGCGGCTGGCTGCTGATCCGCCGGTCAAACATCAGCGGCGCATCTCGTATTTATGCTCGGAATTTAAAATCCCGGCCGGCGAATGGGCCCGACCTAGCGTGAAAAGGAGGGAGCGCATGTGTGTAGACAGCATGCACGCACCCCTGGAGCTGGCTCGTCGAGTCGAGGGCGGCTTGAATCGCGATTAGTTTCACTCGCGGCTCTTCTGTCACGCTCCGTCGGCTGCACCTGGCTCGCTCGCTTTCTCCCTCTCTCTGCCCGACGATTGCTACAGGGCGAGATAAAGGATGTAAGGAATCGAGGCGAAGAGGCAACGGGAGAGGGATTTAAATTTTAGACCCGATGAAAGCCGCCGAATGAACGGAGGAAGTCAGAGGGAAGTTTCTTCTTTTCTGCGTGGGCTGGAGATTTAATCCTTTGATGTTCGAAGATTACTCGCTAAAAAATATCCGGGCTTATCTAATTGGAAATTCGAGTGGAGATTCCGAGCTCGCATTTTGTTGCCTCGACAGGCGGGAAAATTGTGCTTTGCTGAAGCATAGAAGAGCTGATGAGTTTGACCTACTGGCACAGTTTCTTTATTTCGCCAGCGAAATTATACACTTCATTACTCGCTATCTCGAATTACACTTTGTCAACTTTCCGCGTCACACTCGCAACTATTTTAAAAAAGCAGTTCGCCGCCGCGAAAATAAGCACCCTCTGGGGAAACGAAACTAATTATCGGGAAATTTTAACTGCGGCGTCAACCCGAAAATCGCGTGCGTGTGTGTGGGTGTGCACATGGGGAGAACCGTCCGATAATTAGGGACACTTCCGTCCGTAAGTGGCTCTTCGAAACACGCGGTTTCGATTTATTTCGAAACGAGGCCGTTTGCGGGGGATGCGAGCGCGGCACATATGGGCGTATTTTTCAGTGCTCCGGACAGAGAATGGGATAGCCCCGAGCGATCTCCCCTTTTTCGGTACACGCCGCGCGTCGCGCGATTATATCGGGAACGCTTATTAACGCTGTTGAACTTTGAGCTACGACACGAGCGTGGGCGTTCCGCTACGCGCGCGTGTTTTCAATCAGGCCCGGGTTTTATTTTCGAGTTTGCCGTGAAATTTAATGACGTAAAAGGCTAACCGTGAACACATCTTGTTCGGATAACTAGGACGCATAAATCGCAATTAAAGAGTTAAAACTACGATGAAAATATCGCAAACAGCTCGAGGAATGATAAATGCGACGGAATAAATAATTCATCGCACACCCGCGCAATAAACACGTCCGGCCGCATAACGGGGCGAAGTTTTTTTCAAATTTGCCGCGTGCCCGCGCGGGAACATCGGCTAATTTGCGGAGTAAAAAACGGCGCCACTCAGCGCACCTGCGATGAACAATAAATCCAACGCTTTCGCGCGCAAACTACGCCGTGTACCGGCCGGTATAAAGCACCATAAACTATCATTACGAAATTACAGCGGAATGGAATCGCGCGCAGCTTGCCGCCCGGTGTTTTTTGTTGCAAGCCCCGCGCGCTCTCCCGTTTCCCGGATTTATTCGAATCGAAACTTTTTGATTGGGGCCGCCGATTGCGCCGTCCTCCCGTACGTACAACCGTGGCTGCTGAGAAGCATAAAAAATCCCGCAGCGGGCGTCCCGCTTTTTTTTTTTTCAACGCTGCATGCTCACTCGCGCAGAGGAGTTTTAACTGCGGCAGTTAAATTCATTAGGGTGACACCGCGGCAGGCTCTCCACGCGGAATACCAACGACTCCGCGCGCCTGGATTCGTGCACTGGATAGAGAAACTCCGTCATTGTTGATGCAATATTTACGTACACCGAGTGCACCGAGCGCAGTACGTGGGTTTCGGTAAATTACGATAATGCCTCAAATATTTACTCGAGCGATCTGCATACGTACAGTGCCCCCCGTGCTCACTTTCTCGTACGAGTGTAATACGGAAGCCATAAAAAATATCCCTCGTGTTTGCTTAGGGCGCATCAATCCTGCGGCTCTTTGCGTGTAATGATATACTATGCAAATGTTTGAGTCCGGCAATTGGACTCGCGCGACACAATAGCAACTTTTTCATTCTCGTCACTCCGCTGCTGTTCTCCCGAGATAGCGCGCTCGGCTGTCGATTTTCTAGCTCATTACGCCCAATACTCCCTTTTTTTTGGCCTCTTATTTATCGCTTCGTATCTATCATCACGAGTAGCTCAAAAAAAATCTACATAGAACTTTTTTCCGACGGCCAGCACTCGAGTTGCCAAAAAAAGGAACAGCGTGTTTTTCCCAAAAGGATCTCTTTAGCGGCATGAAAAGGGCACTATTTCACCGTCATACAACGAAACGGCCCGGAGAGGAGAGAAGAGATCACACTGTATAGCCGCAGCGCGCGCCAAAATCTAAGTGTTGCCGGGCCATAAATAACGGGCCCATAAATCCAGTAGCTCCCTCTGTCGCACGACAATGAATCCCGCGGCAGTCCATACACACACACACACATACGCGCAGCCGCATAGAAATTCGCACTTTGAAAAATCGCCCGACGTGTGTACACACCGAAAAAGGTGAACACAGGCCGCAGCAGCGGCGGCTCCATTGAAAGCGCGCACACGGCGTACAAAAGTCGGCCGTCGGGGCCCGCTCGAACTGGACGTATAAATCGAGAGATGCTTGATAAAATGGTCGAAATAAACAGCCGCTCTCGCCGCAAATGAACTACGCTTCCTTTCCTCCCATCGACCGCGCTGTTTGTGCCATTTTCTTCGGAACTGACGATAATGGTGATAGGGCAGTCATGTCGGGGCGCGATTCGCCATCGCCATCGAGTCATCGCGATAAAAAACAGCAGCGGTGGTAAATCAGTCGCCGGGCGTCACAGATATCGCCGAGCAATTTGCTAAAACATATCCACGTCCGTAGAACAAATCCCGCGCATACTCCGTTGTCTCACCCATCCACCCCTGTATGCGCTCGCGATTTTTCGGCGGGAGCCGAAAAAATATTCGCCCCGGAAATTTGCTACGGCCTCCCTACGATCCCCAGGCGGATTCTTCTCGGCTTTTTTTGGACACGCGCCACGGCCCACTTTTCACGTGCGACGCTCGGCGCGCATTATGTATTTACCTAAGTACCCGGCCGCGTGGATGTATGTGTGATCACAAAGCCGTCCTTTCAGGCTCGCGCTTCTTCATCGCCCCACGACTTCCTGTACTTTTTCCTCGCTTTTTGTCGAAGAGAGAGAGAGAGACCACTCGACGGTCAAAGCGCGCCCGTGTTTTCATTTTCGGTCCTTTGCCTGCGCGTGTATACCATTGGCGGGACATGCCTCTTTCTTTTCTCGACGCACCTACGCGTTCATAATCGGAATACGCTCCGAAATGTTTGCCCAATATTTGCCGGAGGAGTGCGGCAGCCTCCCCCCTTTTTCTGAAGCCCACTGCAGCTCGGCTTTTTCTTTATCCCCTTACGCACGCTTTATTGAGTGGCAATGGGCTGAAATTATTTTCGGCCCCGCAGCCGGTAAATGTTGTTTTCTTCGAGGACTTGAAGCCATTACGCTGATCCCCCGTGTTCGTCGGCGTTGTTTACTGAAAACGGCACACTCCCGAAATTAGCCGTGCAAAGAGCTCATCTGCAAATTGGAGATTCCGACGAGTCCCCCGCGATAGCTCGCCTTATCTCCCGCTGCAGGACGCGTGCTCGCGCGCGGAACTGCTGACTCCTCAAAGTCGTTTGTCTTGTATCGCCGGAGGCTCTCTGCCGAAATTTGCCCCGGCAGGAGGAGACGCCGAAAGCTCGAGTAGCCTCTCGAGGAGATCTTTAACTCGAGCGTTCGTTCGATTCTTTGAATTTGCGAAGAGGCAATTTTCGGCGCGATAAACGCGGGCTCTGCTAGGCTTGCTAAAATATAACGACAAAGCTTCGCTTACAAATTAAGCATGCGTCAACTGGGAGCCAGCAAAGTCTGCGTTTCCATTCGAGACAGTCGTAGTGCTCCGACAAAGTTCGGTCTGCAAAGAGCTCGCGATTCCGTGTCTCGGGGGCTTTCCCCGCCGAGCAATACACTTCATCCCTCGGTATATGCACATTGCACATACACAGGCGAACATCTCCTCTGGAGGAGGGCATAATGCTTATTCACGTACGCGTGGGGAGGTCGTGTCTGCTTTCGAGACTCGAGAGTGCAGCCTTGGCTCCAGCGCACAGACGACGGCCGGGTGTATTCGTTGCTTAAGTCGCTCCTGCTTCAGCCGAGACTCTCTGTGTACTTACTATACATTCATTAGGTCGCTCGCGCAATTACTCAAGTAAACGCTTATTTCGCGTCCTCGGTGTAACCGCAGCGCACCGCAGCTCGAGAGGCTTGTGTTTGCGCGCGCGCGCATTGATTGCGGAAATCGTTTCGCGTATTCCGTCAAAAGAATCGAGTTACATTCGCACATGCATCGAGGACGACTGACGTGAAATCGTATTCGAGAATTTCCCCGGGGGTATTTTCCAGTTTCCAGCAGCCTTTTGTCAGAAGTGCATTAGAATAATCACCATACAGTCGGCAATTCAGGCAAAATAGCAGCGCAAATTAAATCATTTCAGCGATCCCCGCGCGGCAATTTCGAAATTCCCATTTTTCCTCCGGGCGGCAAATAATTAAAAGCTGCACACACATTTTATCCTACGTTCGAAAAAAGCGAAAAAAAGCTCTCGGTGGGGGCGGAGGCTTTCAAAATATTGCAGCGTGCCTCTCTCTCCAGTGAGTCGAATAAACCGGCGACCAAAAAGCTCACCGGCGTTTTCATTCAGCGGCATTTTTAATTAAAACTTTCTGATTGAAACGCCATCATTATAGCAGTGTAAACACAGACGCGCTCGGGGAGTTTGTACAAAAGCTTAAGCGCCTCGCGCACAACACATCAGGCAAACTTTGTATGTGTGTGTACATTCGTAGCTATATGCAGTGAGAGCGAAAGAGAGAGAGAGAGAGAGAGAGAGAGACTGTCCATATGCGCCGCAAAACATACAGAAACTCCTCCGACCGCAGCAAGCTCGTATATCCTCTCGACCCACGCGAGCTGCAGCAACATTCGTTACTAAGCGATCTCTAAAATGGATACCTTAATGCGCGCGCCTCGGCTGCATTATCGCCTCCCGAGAGGATAGAGCGTCAAAACCACCTCGATCGCGCGTATAAAATTGCCGTAAAGTGCCTCGCCGCGTATACGTGTGCGCGCGCGAGTGTGTGGAGGAAGAGCGAGAGAGAGAGAGAGAGAGAGAGAGAGAGAGAAGTGCGGAGAACACGTGCGTCCGGCGTTAATTATTCACGGCTTTCCAACCCTTTTCCACGCTCGCACAGCGACGATATATTCGTATCGCTGATAATTGCGTGCTCTCAGTTCTCGCTTTTACTCGCACTTCGGTAATTACTTTCGCGCGAATTAAAAATATATCGCGGCAAACACTCGCTCGTGCAATTTTTCTCCTGTTAATGGACTGCGAAGAAATTATGGAAATACTCGCGCGCGCTTATGGGAAATCGATTAGGGATAATGCAGAGAATTGATAAATTCGCTCGGATAATGTGACTCGATTTTGCATTTCGGACGCGGATGGCGTAATCGGCGCGATGGAAATGTGATTTATTATCGTATTACACACTCGTAAAAAATAAATAGAAACATGGATATCAGTCCCCGCGAATGACTTATCGTAATCTCCATACTGCATTTCTCGTGATGACGCCATATTATAATACAAGTTTCGACATCGCTCGATAAAAATCAACACAGCTACGCGACGTATTTATGGCGACCGTACTGTACCTCGCGTCCTCCTCTCCTACACTCCGAATAACTTATTGCGCAAATTTATGTACCGCTCGGCGGCAGCGAAAAGTTTCGCGAGCCATCGATGAAGATATAGATTCCGTGACACACAAAATGAAATAAAAGAAAAAGCTGCGCTGCCGTGCCCCTCATATACATCGCGCTTATACTCTCCGAGATATCTCTCGCTGCAGCCTCGCGATAAAAGATATTTTCTTGCGGTGACCGGAAGCATGAACACTGGATCACGTTTATCGAGACCGAAACTTTTTTAAAGGCGGCGACTTTTCCACTTGGCTTATATTCTACACAGACGCGATAAATTCCGTTATCAAGCGAGACAAATTCATTTTCTCTCGAAAGAGAGAAAAGTTTGCGCGAGCAAAGCTGCCTAAATCCTGTTTTACTTCGGAATCCCGTGCCCGGATTTTTCTGTATTTTAATACAGCGATAAAGTGCTTCTATCTATTCCGCGCTGAAAATGGGGCTCTCGGTGCTAAGCCGGCGAATTAAAGCGTTCATCGATACCAATTTGTTTGCCTCGCTGACTCGCGTATTGGCACACTCGATTCTCTTCACTCGGGCGAAATTATCTCTATAAACTGTGTTCCCCTCCGATATTTCCTCATCGAGAAAATAATACAATATCGACGAGGTTGATAACATTAAAAGTGGCAATGATCGCGACGATGTTGGCGGCCGCGATAAAGCGAAGCCCCCAACGAAGCGAAATTCAAACGGAATATTCAATCGCAATGATGCTAATTTACAAACCGCGCTCGCATTCATGACCTGACATAAATAGAGTACATTACTTTGAGCATTGTATTGCCAGCTCTTCCATTTGTGTGAAATTCATACGTATTCATACTCTTTCCGCTGATAACCGGGCGCGGAGAATAACATAAAAATGCCCTCCGCCGAACAATGTTTCATCAAGCCGCGCTTCGCGCAATTCCGAAATCCCGCTAACAAGCTTTTAATCAAGCCCGCGGCTAGCGTTGGCGCAATAGTTGCGCGCCGTATAATTTGATCTGTTGGAATGCAAAAGAGCGGCGTAATAGCCGCGCGCATGCAAGACGAAAATGTATTTTCGCGCTGCAGTCGGCCCGTCTGCCGCATCGATGGAATGTAAATATTCGCCGACGATACGGATCTATACTACGCCGCCGCGGCGTTGTATAATGCCGTCATTTGAATCGCAATGCCAGGGCCATTAAAGGGACAGAAATAAGAGAGGGAAAATTGCGGATACGTGATGCACGCTCTCTCTCTCTCTCTCTCTCTCTCTCTCTCTCTCTCTCTCTCTTCCGACAAACGATGTTATACCTACACGTTCGCGCGATATTTCGGATCGAATAATGCGGAAAAGTCCTTCGCTGTGTTATACATGCATGCGCGCGCGCGACTCGCCGAAATCACGGACTGTATACGGGAAAATGAATTTTGCATCAGCTGCCACCGCGCTACCGGCATGGAAAATCGAATTCACGGGCTTGATTTTTTTAACGAACACACGCGGCCTGCTGATTTTTCGACAGCGCAGCGTAATTCGGAGTCGCTTGATTTGGCTGATTTTTTCGTTATACGGTTCATTAGAGTGAAAAAAGCGCCGGCAAACCTGACGAGTTGGTGTACTACTAATTTGTTCAACGGTGTCGCAGTGGCACACGGTAGCCGACGACGCGCGTCCCTTTCAAGGGGCACACGCTATCTCTCGGCCGCTCTCGGGACTCCACAAATCATCTCGGCCGCTCTGTCGCGCACACGCACGCGTCGCGGCGAGATCAAAGCCACGTAATGATATGCGATCTGTCGGATGATCAAGGCGAAATTTCAGGCACGTATGTAGTTCCGGAGGACAAGTACGAGGCGGAGCTGGGATCTCTTGCGAGACTTCATAATTACGGAAAGGCTTGCTTACTTGGAAATCGCGGCTTTCATTTGATTGAAATCAATCTCGAGGTGCGAATCGCGAATTCCATAAAAGCCGCCTTTCACTTCATCAGAGCGTTATTCAGATGGAGAAGTACAATAATGTGTGCATCGGCATTGTGTGAGTGTGTTGCGCCGAGGACGGAGTAACAGAGCGAGCACTTTCAAAATGCAAATGCGTTTCCCATCACATTCTTTAAAGTTGATTGTACAGGAGTAGTTCGCTACCGTACAAGCCAAAGCTGTCTCGCGCGGATTTCGCAAAACCGCATACTCGCTGGATTGTAAATCACATTAGGAACACGGGAGTGCAGCAGCCGTATCGCTCGAGCATCGGCCGTTAAGCAAGCTGAAATTGCGTTTGCCTCGCGCGGCCAACAGCGAGAATAAATCAAACCGAATCCCCGGTGATTGAAAAGTGACAAAAAACAAAACGAATGGGCTGGATAATTATTCCGCAGTTGAGTCCAGCAACAATATATTCAATTCCCTCATCCCGGGCTCTCGGAATAAGACACATTTAGCCAACTCACAGCGAAATAAATCATCGCGGAAGGTGGAAACGAAGAATTGCCGTGCGCGGGAGCGCTAGCCTTGTCTTACACTTGCCTATAAATCTAAGCAAGGTCCTTATAATACCCCGCCGCGGCGTCGCATAAATTTATCATTTCTTGCACGCCGAAGTGCGAGCCCGCACGCAGATTTCAGCCGCAAATTAATGTCGAGTTGCTCAACGCGCATTTAATTGCCCAGATACGCAACTCGGCTTTTCCAGCGCAGTTCGGAAGAGAAAAATAAATCATCACCCAGATCGTCGCCACCGCAGTTTCTCTCGTCGAAAAATGCTTGTCTTGGAGAGACGCCGACGCCGATGTAGTGTGTACACGAGCCCCCTCGAATCCGCGACTACAAAAGCCTGGATGCTTCAATAGCTCTGGAGCCGCGCGAATTACCGTGCCTCTGGCGCCTTCTCCTCTTACACATCAAAGGGAAGGCGGTCGACGTGAGAGGAAAAAGCTAAAAGAATTATGTTTTACATCGAAATATTGATTTTTCAGCTCCGACGTAGCACGTCGTCGAGTGTAAAAAGAAGGAGAAGGCCAGATCGCCGAATTACCTTTCCTGCCATTAACGATAAATCCTGAGCGCGTCGCGTCCACGGGCTGCAATTTACTCCTGCGCACACGGGCACATCGGCGGCGGAGAAAATTATACGTTTAGGTGTGTTCCTGCGGAGCGTCTCCGCGCGAGCAGTACACTCGTCGAAGCGGCAGCTTGTTTTCGTTTCGCTTTCGCAGTTTGCGCGCGTCCGATAAATCATCGTGTTGCATGTGTGTACCTACGCTTCCGGGTTCGCAGCGCGAAATCTCGCTGTGCTGATTCGCTGGAGTTATTGTCGGTGCTGTGCGCGCAGTGCGAGGGCGATGCTGAGAGAGAGAGAGACAGTATGGCCTAGTTCCGCTGGCTTACTTTCGATACTCTCGTGCTTCGATGAATCGATGCAATATTTTCCTTGTATACTCCGGCAAGTCTCCCTATTAATATTTCCCCGCAGATTTGCGCTCTTCAAACGTCAAAATCATCCGAGTGCGATGACACCCCGAAAGTATATAACCCAACAAGTTTTAAAGCTTACAGCTTCCGGTTGAAAAAAAGGAAGCCGCTGCCGTCGCAATTTGCCGGTGAATAACACGTCGGCGCAAAGTACATAGCGGGGCGGACTGCGTCCGCGAGCGAAGAACAAACAGGAAGAGATCGAGAGCTACTCGTTCATCCCACTCTGGAATCACGTAATACCACGCGTGTAAACACCGCCTAAACAGAGGAAATTGTTAATTTTCGCCTGAGCCGATCATTACTCCCGATCATGGCTCGCGGCTCTTCTTTCTCTCGCTTGGATCGTCGGAGAGCGGAGGAGGCGCGGGTGCGGCACGAATATGAAAGATTCGTTCGCTACCACATCAGGTATACGCGCTGCAGCGGATAATAACGACGTGCGGCCGGCATAAATGGATTTCCCGAGTCGAAAGATGGGGGCCGCGCGGGGCAGTCTCCCACGGTTTGCTTAATTGATCGCCTTATGGTTAGCCTACCATTTAATTGTACTGCAATTAAGCCAAGGCCTCGTATACAGTCGATCGTCGTCGTCAAAAAGCCGAGCCGCGCCTTCACCGCTCGTTCTCGGCGATGCAGCCGGAAGGCAGGATCGACGCGGTAGAGGAGGAGTGCGCGTGTGCGCGCGCGAGGATTTGTCCGGTTTAACGGTGCAGCCTACTCGTCGATTGTCGATTCGCGAATTATTTTTAGATCTTTGGGCGCAGTCGCGAGAGCTCGAGTGAAATATGCTAATCGCAGCGGCAGTCGCAGTAATTAATGCAGGCGGCAGGAGTCAGCTCGGGGGCTGTAAATTCCCGGCTCACCAAATACTTGTGAATACGCTCTCTCGCACAATCGGCCGCGGAGAGAGCTTCGTGCATCAGTAATGATTTATGGAAGTTGAATAAGTACATCCGTCACGTCGCGGCGGCGGAAATCGTTAGCATCGCTCTCTCCCCCCCCCCCCTCTCTCTCGAATACTCTGCTGGCATAGCGCGCAAGTCTAAATCACCGCGGCCGGGCTGTTTGCTCGCGGGCTCAAACCGCGAAACACTTGCACGTGAAACGTGCGTCGCCCTCTCTCGCGCAGCGACTCATCGGGCATTAATTATGGAGCGTGAATTATTAATTGTCTTCGAAGGGTTGCTCTACTGCTGCTGCTGCTGCTGCTACCGCGGCGTCATCAAAGCTCCACTGGCTCGTTTAGGTACATCCCTTTTGCGCGATTTCGCTCGACGTCGTGTTTCAAAGCCCCACGCGCTCGCTTATGCCGAACTCACCCCTCGCGGATGTCATCACTTAAGCGCGGGCTTAATAATTTAAGCGCTCGATGCATCAAGCCGGAACTTTCATGCATGAGGAGAGCTTTTTTCTGTATATTAAAAAGCTTGTCCCCCGTGAAAGTGTAATCGACGCGATTCGAGTATAACTAACGGTTGCTCCTTTTTGCAGGTGGCCATTAAAATCATCGATACGAGTCGTATTACGCAGGAATACGTCATCAAGAACCTGACGAGGGAGGCTAAAATCCTCTCCATGCTGAACCACCCGAGCATCGTTAGACTCTACGAGACCATTCAGGTAAGCCAACTTTTTTTCTCAAATCCGCCATTTCTACGTGAAAAAAATACCCATGAATATTCATGGAACAAATGTAAATTTATCCAGCTCCGATAACCGCGAATACCTCTTGAATATATTCATGGCGAAATTGCAATTTGAAATTTATAACGGGCATAACAACGCAGCTGATTACCAAATTGTTAATTCGAAAATGTATAGTGTAAATACAACGCTGCACGTCTACATGCATTTGAGAATCAATCCATAAATGAATACCTAACAACTCGTTGACAAGCATCGACGCAAAAAGCCTGATTAAAGCCGAAAAATAAAATGGTTTCGTCAATATGTAGAGACAACAACGGGAAAAGGTATACAGGGCGGATTCCGCGAGTTCGAGCGATTCTGAAAGCCATTCAGAAAGTCAGAGTACGGGGTATAAAAGCGAATCAAACAAAAGCTCGCTTTAATTAGCTTTGACGTTTTTGCAAGCTTTGAGCGTCGAGATTGTTGTCAATCCCAGACTAAAAAATGCGGGCGAAAAATCCGTGGCCTCTCTTTCTCTCTCTCTGTTGCACGGGACCGGCAGTGGCGGCAGCGACGCGTGCCAAAGCGTGATGGGGATCCGCGCTAAAAAGCTGCTGCTGCTCCCTCTCGTCCATTCTTTATACACGATAAAAGTCCGGCGAACGCGAAAGATAGAAAGAGACAGAGAAATTACCTCTATTCCCTTTTCCGTTCGGCTCGCGCATGCGTGCGAGTCGCTGCTTTGACTCGCGCTCGACCTTTTATTCGTGGGCTAGCGGGCGCACTCTTATTTCTCGCGCAAAGTGGCGCTAGCTTCGTAATTAAAAAAATTTCGAGCCACCGCGGCATCATCGGGGTGCAAACGGCTGCGCGGGATGGAGCGTACGGACTCTTGCTCTAATGGAGCCATCATACGATGCCTGTACGAGAGGGAGAAAGAGAGCCGAAGTGTGCCGCAGCAGCGCGATGGGGAATAATAGAGATAATAGCCGGAGATTGATGTTTACACGAGCTTGCAGACAATGTACGCCATTTATTCCCTTGAAATATTCGAGCTTTTAATTAAAATCTGTTAACGGGTGCGAGCTGCGTTATTTTGCACAACTATGTACGTACGCGCATACGAGCGAGAAGTCGTAATTAACTGTTCAGCGCGAGCGTCGGGAAATATTCTCGTGTGTATAAAGCCCAAGTGGGAGAGAGAGAGTGTGCGATGTCAACGACTGCTGAAGTTATATTACCCGTCAAGATCAGAGCGTATAAAAGGCAAGTATGCCGTATATACGCGCGCGTGGAGCGCCTTTGCGCGCGAAGTATATAAAGTTTCCTCCGCGCGTTGCCCGAATGAAAGCATTGCGTGTAAGTGGATATTTTGACTTCCTCCCAAGTCGAGTCGCTGAATGCGCTTTGACATGACGCTCAATCTTCGCGAATGAAATTATATTAATTTTCGAGCATTTGCGTTTTATTGTACTACGCACTTCCGTGCTTTACCGCTTCTCGTTAGTGCGGCTTTCCGAATGACTTGTCGAAATCTAATATGTAGAGCAGCGCGCGGTGTTGTGCCATTGATGCATGCAGCCAGCTGCCTAGTCAATCAAGCCCATAACAATCGAGCTTTTGTCTCAGCTGCCTATATAGCTATTCTTCGACGCTTCTCGAGTTATACGATATCAATTTCATGTTTGCCGAAGTAACAAGAGCTACCAGTCGACGCGCCCGTTAGCGACTCTGACATACGCGAGTTTTCGACGAAATCCCGTTAATTACGCTTTTTCGACGACTGATCAGTACAGTCTGTTCAATTCGCAGCTTCCAAATTAAAAACGGACGTCACGAGCGAAAAAAGTTGTCTCTCAATTTCCGATGCGACGACTCTTCCTGCGACGAGACTGTTTCCGAAAGCCTTTTTGATTTCCGCCAATCCAAAGAGAGAGAGAGACGGAAGCTCGACGTAATTAGATCTACACCGGATCGTAACGCGGGCGTTTTAATCTAGTCCGCCGACCGGAGCACGAATCGCTTCTCCGAATTTATTTTCCCCTCTGTTTGCGACTGCTGCGGGCGAATACTTTCTGATGCCCGGAAAAATTGTTATCATGCCGTGCACGCGCGCGTGCGCGCGACTTCGTTAAAACGAGTAATGCGCGAAATTTCATATTCCCCGCGGTCCGAGCGAAAAGCGAAATTCGCAATCAGTCGGTGGCAGGTCGTTTCGCCGCGCGAAAATCGAGGTTCGATGTTTTCCCAATAATCAGCGCGCGCTTATTGCGAGTAATTTTTAATTGGATGTTTACCGAGGGATTAAAGGGCTCAATGTGCGCTCCAAAATGAAATGAAAAGACACTGACCCCGACGGCGCTTGAACCGAAGCGAGTTGATAATTTGTCACGTCTCGCGCAGTGCGGACCGGTCTACTACCTCGTGACCGAGCTGGCGACTGGCGGCGACCTCTACTCCCACGTAAGAAGCCAAGCCTCGGGTCGTCTCGACGAAACTAGCGCCCGATCTTATGCGCGCCAGCTGGTCGCGGCTCTCCAGCACATGCACTCCAGAAACATCGTGCACCGGTGAGTTATGCTTTATTCTCTACCCTAGCTGAGCCGAACCCTTCTGTTTTTATCTCTCGCCAGCACATTTCCTCGAGCGCAGTTGCATCTTTTTTACCTCGATACGCCGCGAAGATAGGCTCAGCGTGTCTGCCGTAATTAATGTATGGGAGTTTTTGTTCAGACAGCCGCTCGATAGGACGTGCCGGGGACCAATGATTACTTCGTATCGGAAACAGCGCCATCTATATGGCGACGCATCCTGTAAATTTCGCGTCTCCTCGAGGCAATCCAATTAGCATCGATACTCCGGGATAAAGTGGAGGAAAAAAGGCGCAATAAAGAGCCCCTGCGCGCGCCGAGTATAAAAAAGGAAAGAAGAAAACGCGGCGCCGACATCACATGTTAATATCATCGCGCGAATTATAATCATAACTCACATCCGGCGCTCTGAGGGGCCCTGAAAAATACTCGGAAAAATATTCAATATAATCTGAAAGATGACACGAGCTGATACGACGGGGGGAGAAAGCGAATTTCGATACCTATACGCCTGCGAGTAAAGTTGGCCCCTCTCGGAGAATATAGCTACCGGTTGCTATACATGCACGGCACTCGACTGCTGCTCGGAAGAGGCGCAATTCGCCCGAGTGACACATAATAACCAGCGCACGTGACGCCAGGCGCCACGGCAAGTCGAAATCTTCTTCGCAGATTTTTTAATTTCGTCCCTTTTCTCAACACTGGACGCTCGCGACGAACGAGTAGTTCACTCGAGTGGTAACAGCGAGAAACGAGCAGCCTCTATATTATGCATAAGCGAAAGCGAAGGAGACAAGCGAAGGCTTCCATACATGCGTCGCAGGGTCTCGCTCGTAGCCATAAATTCAAAAGGACGCGGAGAGGGGCAGGGGGAGAGGGAAATGAAGAGATTTGCAGCGGCGGGTGACGATACGGCGCCTGCGACGCTAGAGAACCCCTTTCTCTCTCTCGCTCTTTCGACTCTTTTCGTCGCGAATGCAAAATCTCAATCTTGGACTTGATGTTGATGGATCGGCCGAGTCTGCATCGTATGCACGCGCCTCCGGAACGGGGATATGTATATTTGAGCAAGGAGTTTATACCCTGCCTCGCCCCTCCCCCTACCCCCGGTTCTCTGCTCTTATATATGAACGAAATGGCTGTCTGCAGCCTTACGAGCTGGCTGTGTATAGAACAGTTTCACCCCACAGGCTGTTTGATCGACAAAAGTTTGTTTTGGTTTAGTTTAATAATTCCCGTGTACCTTCGGTGTAGGCACACAACTATGATAACACTCCATGTAGAAAAATGAAAGGAAATCGCGTGTGTGCACTCGTATTGTTTGCAAGCATTATCATCGTCGGACGAGTACACTCAGCCACTCGATTAATGATATTCCAAAACGGCCCACGCTCGCGCTTTCGCGCCGTCATGACTCGCGAACAGAGAGATGCATATTGTTATACGCGCCCATTGATATGAATATATCGCGGACGGAGAAAGCGGCCGTAATAAAATTACTTGGGTGAATCAGAGTTCAATTTCCAGTCGATTTCTGCTCGGCGAATTTACGGCCTCCATATCGCGCACCCGCGTTCTCTGTTGCTCAACAATTGCGTAGGGCATTATTTCAATAATGCAAATCAAACAGAGCGAGCACAGCAAAATAAAACCTATAAGCATACGTAACTGTTGCGAACTGCACTAATGAAAGTTATTTATTCAAACTCCAAAGGGACGGCGCATCGGCTCGAATCAGAGGCTGCAATTCGCGTGTTTTTTCTGGTTCACTTATCGGGCTTTTTCGATACCCTGGCACGTTTTTTCGTTAATCTAACCTACGTAGGCTTGTAGGGGACGGACAAATAAGGGACGAAGAATCAGCCCGAACCGGATGCTGTAATTCGCGTGATTCTAGTGATTCACTTCGGCGAAAGTCCTTTTGCAGTGTCCGCGAAAACGCCGCAATTTGCACTTTTTGTTGTTCCATAGCAGCGGCAGACTACATGCAACGCTGCTCTATTCAAATATACCCGAGTCGGCGAAGCGCAATCTCTGTGATTTCAGGGAAAGATAGCGATCGTCGGGGATTTTACGATTCTGCGGGCTGTGTATGGGATCTCCTGAACTGGAGCTGGGGTTAGGTAATACTTTCTTCTCACTTTCCCATGACCTACGGAGGTGGCTGTCTTCCTCTTGCGCTCGAATATGCAGTATATCTGCAAGTGTACGTAGTGTAAGAAATATTTGAGTCCTTAAACTGGCGCTTTTTAGGAGTACATTAGATCAGGGAACAATAATTTTGTTCAAAGAAAGCTAAATGTCAGCGGTTTTCCTACTAAGCCTAACTAAGTAGAGCGAGCAAACGAGAAGAAAAATGCGCACTGTAACTCGGAGCAAGTAAAATATTCCGCATGACCGAGCAAATTGCCGAAATAGCAAACGGTGTCAGCACGGCAACAGCCCCTTTGCTGCATTTCCGGAGAGAAATTCGAGCCAGCGATTTCGCGAATAGCACAAAGAGTCCGCCGGAAAACGCGTATATAGTTTTAACCGATAGTGCCGTGTGTGTGTGTGTGTGATACGTAGAAATGAATGGGACGGACAGGAATTCTCCCAGCTGGGCAGCTTCTGTATACCACTGCAGAATGTGTGGCGAAAATGAAATTCGAGCCCTCGTCAAAAGGACGACTCACGCTCTCCGCTTATTACTTCATCTCGGCTGATCCAGATTAGAAGAGCCAGCTTGGATGTCTTTCTGGTCCTTCGACGAGTTGGGGAAAAATTGATGGAAGAGACGAGTGAAGCTTTATCATTAGTCGACGCTCGTTACAACACGAATATATCGGCTTTGGTAAACAAAAATTGCTGCTCAAGCGAAGAGAGCGATACGAGCGAGTGAACTCGAGAACGGAGTCGCGGAGAGAGGGTGAAACAAGCTCGAAGAAAGGATGTATGCAGGCTGCGCATAACGGCTTTTCCGCGATCGAGTTTCTTTGTGTGAGCACACACGCGTGCCGCCCCACGGGAGAATGAAAGCGCGCGCGCGCGCGATCCAAGATGGATAATTGATCCGCTCGTTCCTTCCTTGTCTCTTGACCCGGTCCTTCATCCGGCGGCGGCGCGCGATATTCTCCCCCTTAATTTTTCCCCCTCGATGAAGGAGTGCAGCAGCACTGGAAAAAGAGGAGGAAAATCCTTTGTGTGATTTCTTGCCGGCTGCGGAAGAAAGAGCTGCGCGATAGGTGTTGCTTTCACGCAGAAATCGAAGTTTATTCTTCTGAGAGTCTCGGCTTCTGGTAGCACATAGACTTTTCCTCGTACGCTGTAGGAAAAGTTGGAACGATTCTATTCTACGGAGGGACTGATATCGATAGCCTTGATGTGTAATGTTGATGAAGTGAATTTTCCCGCGAAACTAAATTGAATATTGCGCTGTCTTTCAGAAGAGAGCGATATAGAGTTTTGCATCTAGAGGTGTCGCGGTATCATCAACTGATTCAATGAATTTTTCACGAGCCAAAAAACGAGGCCCTCATTGTTACCCCGACAGAGCAAGAAAAGCCGATCGTGTTATTTCGAGTCAAAGAAACTTCCCTCCCCTTGCGAGCCGCCGGCCGTCAAGCGATCCCCGGGAGAATTTGAAGAAGGAGGCTAAGTAGGCTAGCAACGAGCAACAGTCCAGCTCGAAGTGGAACGCGCTCCAAGTTTCGCAATGAGCCAAAGAGTCTCTGCCGGTGAAGCTTGGGCATTTTCTCGTTTCCGGCGCGCGGCAGTTGACAGCGAGATATAGTCGCCGCGGAGCTTGTCTCTCCTTCGCCCGCTCCTTTGTGATTGTTTTTCCCCCGATAACGCGCGAGCAGGTCCCCGCTCGGCCTGCGGAAATTACCCCAAAATTAATTTAAACTTTCGCTGTCAGACACGAGCTACTCGGCGCCGAGAGGGGGTGCGGGGGGCACAGCCAAGACTCGTCGAGATGCGCCCTTTTCAGCTCGCGGAACTCTGACTGCTTCGCGTTTGCCTTTTTACGCGGGCTCGGAGAATTTTCGAAAGATCGATTATAGCTGAATCGAGTGGATAATCTGCGAGGCAATCAATAACCCCCCGTCTTCGACGATATCGATATAAAAGCTCGATGACCCTTCGAAGCACATCACGCACCAAGTGACGGCTCTACTCGCAAACTGCAGCGGCTCCCGATAAAATGTTTGCACACCTTTCGCCCGAAGTCGTTCATCAAGCGATGCAGCGAATGTTTGCTCGGACGGAGTTTGTCTACCGGCAGCCATATAGCGCGCGGAGCTATAAGGCGCGGGGCGAGAGACTAGGCACACATAATTAGCCGCGCCAATCACGCGGAAAGGAAGAAACTCGCTGTTTCCGACGGCGAGCCTCTAATCTCTCGCCTGTACACCTACAGGCTCTCGCTACTTCGCTATATGTCTTGGGGATTTAGGGAGACGGCTGTAATTTCGCCTGTTTGACGCGAGCTAACTTGCGCTATGGACGCTATCCCTCGCCCACGCGCGCCTCTTTCGTATCGAAAACTAGAGTAGCTTCGAGAGCAAATTTGGGAACTCTAAAAACTGAACGAGGGAGGAAGAAAAGCTCCTCTCGTTTCTCGATAGACTCATTCCTTTAATCAATTAAACCCATCTCGTATACGGCGCAAGACAGCAGCAAAAACTCCTCATCCGATCCCCGGCGTCCGCGAATTGAAAGCTCGCTTCGATGGAAGCCGAGTACGTTTACGTAAGCTCCGCGGCTTTATATCGATCTCCAGGAGAGCGTCGTTAGCAAAACACGCTCCTTCGCTTCTTTCGGAGCGACGAAATTAATTCGGGGGAAATCGCGAGAGTGATTCGATCGGACGCATCCGCCGATATTTCACGCGTGCTTCGCGTGCGCGGATTCTCCCGTCTCGTCGACTGCACAAAGAGAACAGGAAGCGCGCGCGAAAAGTCTCTCGAATAAAAAGCGCCGCGCTCTCGAAACCGCAGGACTGCGAGCTTACTCCTTTGATGCGGCGGGGGAGCAATCGAAGGAAAAAGGATTTATCGGCCCGAGCGAGATTTAATGCCGCGTCTATACGTATAGACTCACTCGCCGCGAGAGCTGCTTTAATTGACGAGAGTTTTCCTGCTATGCCTTCGCAATGGACTCGCGAGATAGCCTTTGTGCGCGGAACTCGTTTAATTTTGCGAGCCGAGTGTGCGGCGAGCATGGAAAAATTTAATTTAAACATACTTGCGGCCGAGGGAAACGCGAAGACTGCATTCCGCCGACATTTTTCTTGGAGAGAATGCCCCTTGGAGCTTTTCTTGTGTCTTACTGCGCTTGTCCCGCTCGGCATCTTGCTCGCGCGTTATTGCATACTTTGAATTTGAATGGCTTCATTGATTTTCTCGGGGGTAGGTAAGCGAGATTGCTCCGCCGCGAAGTAGCACTGCTCGGCATTGGTCAGACGGAGAGTCGCGAGGGTAAAAAGGCTAATTGAACAATCGGTTCGCTCGTCACGCTCCGCCAAGCCCCGCGAAAACTCTCAATCAGGAAAAAGGCTCGGAGAAACGAAATTAATTTCATTCCCGCGCCTTATCGCGCTATCGCCGGGGCCTGGGATCGATAAGGGCGCCTCTAACCGTAAATCACAAAACGATTAAAATCTTAATGAATTCCATTGAAAGGCTAAAACAACGGAGAAGACCGCTCGAAGCGGGCTCGGCAAAAGTTACGGGAATCTTTTAACAGATTTAGGAAACGTCTGATGCAGCGCGAAAGTGTATTAAATCCCCGGCAGCGTAGGATATTAGGGAAGAGAACGAGAGAGAGAGAGAGAGCGTAATTCGAAGAGTGCTGACGAAGTCGGAGCAAAAGTTCGCCTGTGTGTATAGCTATATACAGGGGGAAATCGCTCGGCTCGCAGGAGGAAGAAATCGCATTGATTACCGCAGTCATGGCGCTCTCCGCTGCGGTCTCGATCCCCCGACTGCAGAGCATACAGTGACCACCACTCCGAGTGTGCTAATTGCGTTTCTCGACCCTGGCAGCTTCATTTCTTACCCTCGGTGGTGGGATTTTTCTCATTCCTCCTCGGTGGAGAGCGAGCTTTCTCAGGGTCGGTGATCGGCGCTGGAATAAAAAAAAAAAGAAAGAATGTACCTTTCTCCTCGCCAAACTCGATCGATCAGTCAAACTTTCGCGACTATAGTCGAATTCAAATTCCATCTCGGTTGTCTTTCCAGTTAACGTCACTCACTGCACACGCAGAGCTCGCGCGCGTCAACGCTCCTTTTTTCGGGCATCGCAGTCTTTCTCTCCGAATGAGGGCCGTTGGCTCGCGCTCGAAAGTTGTATCAAAGTTCGTGCTCTTTGGCAGGCTGATAAATTATGCACGAAAACTTCCCCTGTCGCTTCTTTTTTCCCTACCTCGCCTCCTGCTGCGTGCATTTCGAGTAGTGCAGTTGATTTTAGATTTTACGCCGCGTCGTCGACGAGTGCGAGAGAAACTCGGAAACCCGGTTAGAAATTACGCATTTTTCGAGACGCGCTTTTCACGAAGGCTGTTAAACTTTTTTCAGATTAAATCGCCCGCCGCGCGCGGCTTTCCCACCGGCGAAGCAGCGGGTGCAGCGCGGGCTGTTTTTCGAAATGCTGTTTGTGCATGTTTAACCGGCATAAAATTCTTGTTTAAAGCCCGCTGAAAAGAGAATTTCCCGAGAAATTCTGCGGATTTCCGTTTGCTAAATATAAGCCCGAATTAATTAATTTTCCCTTTAATTATGCCCGTCAAAAATAATTTCCCCTGTAAACACGAGCTTTCTGAGCAAAGTGCGCTTCGGGTTCACGTCAAAAGCGCGCAAACGAGCTGCGTTGTATGGGATTCCGCGAAAGCGAGTTAAATGAATATGCGAATGAATGTACTCGGCTCAGAAGGAGACTGAAATTACGCTGCATAAAAAGGGGAATATAATAAATCCTTTGATCCTACCCAATCGAGCTTCGCGGACTTATTCTGGTTCCGCGCCAATAATCCAATCTCCGGGGGTATGACGTTTGGGCTGCGACCCTCTTTCTTTCTCGTCAACTCTCGCACGTACGAATCGCGCAATAACGCGTGTGCGCGATGTAATAAATAGTCGAGAGAGAGAGAGAGAGAGAGAGAGAGAGAGAGAGAGAGAGCAGAGCCGGAGAGAAACTCCTCGCGAAATTCCGTTCATTACTCATCCCGTCCGGCGGCTAAAGCTCGCGTCGAGTAGTATCGCGCCCCTTTCCCACACGCGGTAATACGTCGCATTATACCTCTCGTAGCGCGCATAAGCTAGTCTCTCTCTCTCTCTCTCGCTGTACCTATATATGCTAACACTGCAAGGCGGCGTCGGGGCGACAATCATTAACAGATCGGTCACGGGCGAAATTTATTGGCCGGCGGCGAGCGAGCTCTTCGATTATCGATCAATCGTCCGGCTGACGGGCCGTTACTAATGCGCGCCCATCCGCTGCATTTGCATACACGATAACGGCGCGCGCTCCTGTATACGCGGCTACACAGCAGTACATGTGTCGCTACGCGCACGCGGGAAAGCCTTCTTCTGATCGCGTTGATGCACCCCGGCTGTTGCCCTTCTCTTTCACCTACCCAGACTGATGCGAAGTACCTTTCGAGCCCATTCAAGTGCCGATCGGAAGCGATATTTCTATTTGGCCGGCGCCCCTACATCTACTGCGTAAGAGAGAAAAAACGCAGTTTGATTTATGAACGCGCAGCCGAGGGACGTAATTAATATGAGAACGGTTTTTGTAATGCGCGCGCGAGAGCTGTGCTGAACCGTCGGAGCCGAAACAAAGAGAGTGAAAAGTGTCGGGCTTGTGCGAAATTTCGTCGCAATTCGCCGATGACGTGGGAACGAGCTTAATCTCCAAGCTGTGTCGTTACAGGACGATATAATAATTATTTTGCCGGATCGAGCAATTATAAGCGCATCAGGGTGCGCAGAATGCGCGCGTGCAGTACCGCGAAGGTCACTGAAATCCTTGATCCGGAGATAGTGATTGCCGCGCTGCTCGAGAAGCATATTTTTCCTCGCGCGAATCCACACGCGTAGCGGCGAATCCGAAATAATGCGTTGCTCGATAGCTCCTGATACGTATGCCGGGCATAAATCCTGCAGTACGTATCTCCATATAAGTAAGCTCTGGCTAATGCCCTCTCGTAAATCTCGGAAAATCAACAATAAAAAGCGGCAATGATCAGGATGTATAGGCTCACTTAATAAAATATCCTCCCTCCCTCTGTTCGGGCTACCCGTATACGCTCGTGAAAAATGCGCCTGGCTTCGCAGAGCCAAATCGCGCGTCACAAATCGCCGGATCATGCGCAGACAGCAGACAGTCGAGATGTCTCTCGGAAAATACAAACGAGCAGCCATCAGCGCCACTGCCCCCACATGTATACGCAGCCTAATAAGTGGATTTGGATACTTCGTTACGCGTATATAACGGGAAACGGGTGCGGAATGCTTACGCGGGGACGATGATCAAGATGCTACGCGTGGCCGATTGACATCGGAGCTGGCTAATCGCATTAAGCCGACTGCTACCCTCAGCTCCTCAAAGCTCTCTTGTTCTCTCCCATCCGTTCGGCGATGCATCATCATCCCTTGAGGCGGACCTGCAGCAGTATTCTATTATCTCCGCGAGGAAAATAAGCGGGAAAAGTGCGCGGATCGTTGTCTCTCGTTAATCATCGTTATACGCGCGCTCGCAGGTGGAAACAAGCCGAAGTCGCTTGCAAAAGTCTGATTTATCGGCGGATGCGTCTCTATAAGCCGAGCGATACGACGATAGCCGTGTACTCTGACGCTACTGTCTCGGACTTTGACGTGTCTACTGGCTGATGGAATTGCTTTTATCGAGTTCGGTGCAGCCGAGGCATCGATCTTCTCGTTGGCAGCACCGAGACGCGCCGCGTGTATGTACTCGCATTGTTTCGGCCAAACGGGTTGTTGCTACTCCGCTCCCGCCGCCGATGTTTGCTTTTTGTTAGAGGAGATTAGGAGAGCACAAGGGGGTCGAAGGATACTTTTTGAAACGTATACCCGCTCCATACGCGCGTGAAACGAGAATAATTACGGAAGTATCTGCTGCGCGCTTGTAAAAACTCGCCGTAAAATTAGTGCGCGCTCCTCCACTGAAGACCGACACTTTACGAGCATCGCCGAAATCCCGGAATATCGTGTCTACGCCGCAGAGGCAGTAAGAAAGCGTGATTTACGAAAAAGCCTCAATTTGCAGCGACTTCCTGTTATTAATTCCAAAGCGCGCGCCCGGCAGAACGGCTTAATAAAAAGAGAAAGCTCGTAATGAACACATTCGTGCATCCGTTCGCGGCGGCGGCGCGAAAAGAAAACCGCGCTCGCGATTTTACGGCGAACACGTGTGTGTGTGTGTGTGTGTGTGTGTGTGTTCACGGCAATTAAAGGGGACTTTTTTCGCCTCTTACACGCCGCGCTGCGGTACTTTATTAGACGACGATAAACGCTGCTTCCGCGCAATATCGCACGCGCCCGCAAACTGTATATTCTCGAGTTTCTGTTTCGGGCTCGGGAAAGGAAAACGCGCGAGTTTAGGGCTTTTTAATGCTGGCTAATGTAGCGGTAATGCAGCGCGCGAATGTTAATTCTCGAGTTTTACAAGACCGCCTCGAGCCGGCGAGGGAGTAGAGAACGATTCCTTCTTTGTGCGAGCTTGATTCAACGGAGACGATTGTCTTGCCAGTGCAAAACTACGCTATACGTAACGACCTCGCGCTCCCAGAGGAATTCGCCTCCCGCCATAACGCAAAAACTCGCGGATGTTTAATCTCGCGCTGCTTCTGACCATTAAGTGTCGCGAGCAAAGTACTCGGCCTATGCGCACTGACGCTGAACCTCGCGATCCTGTAATGCGAATTCTGGTTTCGTCCCGGTACATGCGCTTTTTCGCGCGTTTTATTGAAACTTTCCAACCGAAGCAATTAGCGTTATTCTTCAATAGTCGTGCGCGGCGTGGCGGGGATAATGCGCCACGCTCGTAATCGCGCGGCTAGATTATGCGGCTGAGTGCGAATTAAATAATCAAAATGCGAGCGGCCGCGAGAGTAATTTTCATTATTTCAGCGGATGTAAATATACATGCGCGTGTCGTATTAAAAAGAGTTAGAGGCGGATGCTTTTAAGTTTTTTATACGCGGCCGAGATAGCCGCTGAATTTATGTGCGTACGCGCGTTGGGGGATATTTTTTAGCCGCGGGATATGAGTTTTATGCACGGTTTTCGCGAAAAGCACGCTGTTATCGCTTCATTTTTAATCCGATATGAATGTATGGATTTCATTTTTATCGGATACGCGCCGATGAAACGCGGCGTTTTTCCCGGCCAGTTATTAAAATTTGTTTACGGAATTTCAAGCAGCTGTATCGGACACGTGCATTATACGAGAACGAATCGAATAACATTTCGCGTTCCGTTCGGAAATAGCTGGAAATATTTTGACGCTGGTCGCGCTGCAGCAAATCGTGGCGTTCTTTGACCCAGAAATTTCCAAGAAACGACATCGCCCCGTTGATCCCAGCCATAAAATTGAAAATTCCTCCCCAGAATTTTCCATAATAATCTCGCTCATTGCATCTGCAACTTGCCAGATCGCGCCGGGGAACAATATCGTCAAACATCGACGCGGCAGAAAATTCCCATAAATCCGGCTTTATTATCTCGGCAGCAGTAGCAGCAGCAGGCTGGCAGCGTCTCTAAGAAGCCGCTGCGAACGGTAGCCGGCTCGGTCGCTCTCAATCGCGAAATTTACAGCCCCGATTTTTTTATCATCTCCCGCTCGCTCCCGCTATTAATCTGCACTGCACACTAAAACCCCCGGCAGTTGCTCCGTAACGACTCGACAATTACCGAGCGCGCGCGCACACACACTCGCTCGCGCATTAAAGCTCGCGCGAGCTCGAATAATAATGCCGGCGCGCTAATGTGCCAACGAGCAGCAGGAGGAGAGAAAATCACGGACGCCCTCGACTTTATACCGAAGCTCGACGGAGAGAGATGGGTCACCTTTGAAAATCAGCGCCGCGGGAAAAATCGCGCGGCTTTATAGTCGAAGCCGCCATAAAAGCCAGGAGCAGTATAAGCCCATATCCAGGCTGAGTCTAGCCAGTGCGGAATGGCTCTCTCTCTCTCTCTCTCTCGTCCGTGGAAGATATCTTTCATCTTCCGCCGCCGCCACCGCTCTTAGCCACTCGCCACCTGGACTCTCGCTGCGTACAGCTTCTGCGCTCACCCTCCGCTAGAGCCATAATCCTCCGGATTCCCGATAGATTGATCGTAAAGCCAATGTCCATCGACTCGCGGGATGCTGCTGCCGCTGCGGAGGGAACTCGCGCGAGAAAACGAGAAAGAGATGAAGTGGCGCGGTCTTCTTCTTGCAAATGCGTGTGTGCGCGCCAGCGCTATAGCTATATATTTCATACGAGCGTTTTCGGTGCGTGAAAGCCGCGTATCGGCGGCACGGGATGAGAGTGAGAGAATGTTTAAGTGCACTTTGAGTGCCCGCGCGAAATTTACGAGCGATCCGACAAAGGACCAATGCTCTAAAAGTCGGTCGGCTTGTAGGATGCAACTCGCGAGAGTTGCCGTCGATGATGACGTTACAAAATACCTCGCGCTATTGGTACCCGCACATCTTCCGTACGTTGCTGGCATACTCGGTGCAGGGACACATCGGGAACACATCTTCTCCATTAGAGTCCAAGGCCCAGTAACCCCTTGGCCTCTGGTCAATCCCCCGGGGTAACGAGTGCATGCCGCCACTTCGCTTCCCTTTTCCCTTTTTCCGAAGAAACGACAGCGCATCGCTCTTAATTCGTTACGCTCTCGACGCGCGGCTGCGAGTGGCTCTTCCTCCTTTCTCTCCTTTCGCCTCGCCCTCGCAGCTTTTCGGGACAGAGATGAGAGATCCGAGAAACGCTCGAGACCGATACGTTATCCCGTCGCGGCGTCGGGAAATAATTAAGAGGAAGAGTTCTGTAACAACTGCGAATACAAAATGAAGCCAATCGATAAAATCCAACGGTCTCCTCCTCGTTACGGGGAAGACCTCCGCCGGGGGCGCCTGCGTTTTATCGTCCCAATTAAAGGAAAAAATTCGCGCCCGGTAGCCAATAAAGCTAATCGCGTTAAAACTGCCAAATTCACTCTCTCTCTCTCTCTCTCTCTCTCTCTCTCTCTCTCTCTCTCTCTCCTCGCCAGCGCGCCATCGGAGCAAAAAAATGCAAAGTAAGCAATAAAAGGCAGGACGAGTCTGTCTCCCCCTCAGAAGCGAAGAACAAAAAGAGCCCGCGTCCTCCCCGTGTTTCCGTTTTCCAAAACAAATCTGCGGCACGTCCCCGGACAAATTGAACGATTTAGCAAAATTATCGCCTCTCCGTGGGCAGGCGCGCGGCTCATTGCGTTCCGCGCAGAAGGGACTAGCTCTACCTACGGCCTTTCTTTCGTTGTAGGACTACGCGGGCGACGGGCCGAGGGGAAGACGACATAATTGAGTCTATTAGTCAGGGGGTGGTCGATACAACGGAGAGGCGTAACCCACGCACGTGGAATTCGCCGCAATCGTTAACCCGACGCCGTTTTTCAGGGAAAATCCGACAACGGTGTGATAATCGTGATTGGGCCCGACACCCTGGAGCTCGAGCTGATGCCTGCCACGGGGCGTGCGAGCAGTTGACGGAGCTGTCGCAATCGACCCCTTGACTTCGCTCTTTAATACAGAGACACGCTCTCGCGCGAGGAACTGAAAAAAAGAAACCGGGCCTCCGCTTCGAGATTTATGAAACTTTGAAAGACACTGCTAGGTTGATTCGCAACTTTCCCCTCACAGCGTCAGCAGCCTCCCTCGGCGGCTTTCCGCCCTCTCGCTTGCGAGCGAAACGCAGATAACGACGTGTTTGACTCAACCGAGTGGGAATAAGTAATTCGCAATTTCTGCGAAGGGAGCCGCCGTGCTCGCTTTGCGCCCGACGCCCTCGAGCTTACGGGCAAAAAACTTTGCTTTCCTTCGAAAAGGGAGAAAAAAGAGCCGACGGTCGAGAGAGAAAACCCCGGCGTGTTTCGTTATTCTAATGCGTTTCTTTGAATCGACAGTCTCTCCCTCTCGCGCGGCCTAGTGTGTGTTTTCCTTTTCGCGCGGGGACAGCTTCTACATCTTTTGGCCGGAGTAGAGAAAAGTTTTTGATTGAAAACGATTACGCAAAAAGTGCGGCCGCTCGATGAATCATCGCACCGCTTTGTTATCCAAGGAGATAAGTCTCTGGTATATAATTTCTTCTCGCGGGAGCTGTATTCTCGTTTTGATTAGGGGCGCACAATAGAGTTTAGAGTTTCTCCCGTTCCCCGGTGCTGTCGGCCCGGCGAAGGGTTGTTATGCTTGGAAAATGATGTGCGGCCAATTGAAATGCGTGTTGAGGGGAGAAGTTGCTCAAAGCGCGACGTATATGCACGTAATGCAAGGCAATTTCAAAACGCTGCTGTGTAAACTCTATCAAAAAATAAAACAACTCGTTCCAACGCAAACTCGAGTTTTTCGCCTCGTAGAGACTTTAATCTCGTCGTACGACAGAAAGCGCCGCCCCCTCCCCCCTGCCCTCTCGCTTCGGGGAGACGAAGCCCGCGAAATCCCCGAGACCCTTCGTCGTCATACCTTCGTCTCGAACTAAAGACGCTGAGCTGGAAAGGTCGAGCCCCTCGAACGGACAGCCAGCGTTATACTTCGACTATACCCTCGACAATTATTCCCGCTGTTATTAGTGCCCCGATAACCCCGGGCTCATTCGACGAAATGGTCTTCTTCGAGCGATTGCGATAATAACGCGTTTCATCTAGCGTAGCTATCTTTCGAGTGAAATTTTCGGTATTTTCAGCAACGAAGACAAAACATATTTGTCAACGAGAAAGCAGCCAGTAAAATTCAATTTTCTCTCTCTTCAGAGAAAATCCCGCGAGCTTTTTCGCTCGATTTTCCCACTCCTTTGGCCGTGTACGTGGATGCTGTATATAAAACGCACGAGGTCGATGCCACCCGCGTCTGCAGCTTTTCACGGCGAGAGAAAGCGGGCGATTTGACTTCGGCATCCCAAAAGTTATGGCCCATTCGAATAATCCGACTGCGCGCGATTAAAGAGTCGAGCCTCTTAGACAAACTGGCCTATCCCAAATCGAGCGAGTGCTCAGAAATCAGTCAGGGACGAGATGCACATAGCTCGGCTTCTCCTCCGGACCGAGGAGTCAAGCACCCAGCCGTTATCGGACCCTCTACACACTCGCGCGCGCAAGATGCCGCACACGTACACACAGCGACTGCCTCATCGCGACGCGTATATCCGCACAGATACGACGGGAGGACTATAAGGGCATCGGGGGTTGTTGCCACTGGGCTGTCTGTACGTTGAACCTGACAAGGAGAGGGCGAGCGAGAGAGACGAGTCTCTGTGTGTATAACCTGTGCCGGGCGCCGGCGGGGGTGGAAGCAGCGCCCGAGCTGCGCGCGCCGACGCTTATACACTTTTTTGCCAGACTTTGAGGGCTTTTCGTCAACTTTATTGCGCCTCTTCTCGCATTCGTTTTGCCGGGGCTTTTTGCGGGCTACGGAAGCGGAATACATCGGCTACAACAGGCTGTGCGCGTCAAAATCATGATTTCAACCGAAGTAAGAGTCAATACACCCTGCGCATAAAACATGAGCCGGCGGTTCACTGCACTCTTCTCACGGGCACTTATTGGCCTGGCGAATTAAATACGAGCGCGCACGTGTGCCTCGTCCGCGAATTCCGTAAAACAGCGTCTCGCGTCGCCCACGTGCCGTCGCAGGATAAGGCAATGCCGCGTGCGTGTATGTAACGCTACACGTGTCTCTCCTCACTCCTCGTCGCGGTGGATGATCTTATCGCGTTACACCGATATCGGGCTTGTCCTCGGCCGATGATTATTTTTCCGCGGCTTTTTCTACCCTCGCTCTGCGCGTGCGGATGTAAGTTTCAGGCTCGTTTCAATATGTATCGAGCTAGAACCTGCCTTATGCATTATGCAATTATGCAGTGCTGTATATATGCCATCTAATTATTTACGCGCGTTCTCTATGTGTGCGGTAAATATATCATGGGCGTATACTTCAAGTGCTGCGGTAAATCAATAATATCGCACAGCCTGTTTATTTTATGCTTCAGCGCGGGGGCTAGCCATTAATTACGGCTTTGATTATTTACGCGAATTATAAAATACGACGCGGTGTAATTCGATTAATTAGCCTACTCGATGCCAGCTACAATGATCAAACAAACAAGTTTAGTTTTACAGTAAGTCTCTCGATCCTGGTACAAATTAAGCCTTCAATCGCACGTCGCATTACGCTTTTCCCGATTTTCTGCAGAGCTCGCTGCAGAGGAAGAGCGGCGAGAGCTCGATGATTCCATAAATACAAAAGAGCTTTCGTCGAATGCCGGGGGCTTCGACGGCGGCGGGACGGGCGGCGCTTACGGCATTTGTACACGGAACAATTTTGCGCCCTGTCAAATTCAATCGAAACTTTCATCGCTCGCCGGCTTATCAGCGACACGAACTGCTCTCCCCGCTCGTGTATAGGTGCTTGTACATATAACTATAGGTGCGCGCACGAAGGAGAGAAGCCTGGAGAAAGAGGAGAATACTTTGGAGTTTCGCGTTCGGGGCCTCCGAGCAGGGCAAGGTTTAAATAAAATAACCTGTTAAAACTCGACTCTGCAGCCAGCTCTAGGTGGCCCTTGAAATTTCCACTTGAACCAACGCGCAGCAAAATCCGAGCGAATAAACAGCTCAAAGCGGGCTATGCGAAAAAAGAGCACATGCACACGCCTACAGAGGAGGAATCGATACGCGGAGGGTCGCGTAAGCGGCCGACACCCCCGTCGGATTCGTTTACAGCGGCGTCGACGAGTTGCCATCCTCTAAACTCCCTGCCTCTCCGGCTCTTTCTCTTTCGCTCCGCAGAGCTAGTCGTCCGCTTTAATATCGATTCCGCGGTCGCGCAGCGAGACTGCCGTCGGTCCGACACCGTTCGAGTGTATTTGACTGGAAATTGACCCTTAGGAACTTTTAATGGCTCTGCCTCGCTCTCGGATTCAAGTCGTTGACGACGACGTTCTTCGGGGCTGTGTACAGCGGGTATATACTGAAACATTGCCGCGACGCAAGAGAGGGTGGGCTGCCGTTTTTGATAAAACTGCGTTTGAGCGAGCATTTCCAGTCGGCGTTCCTCCTGTTCACAGCGGCGCGGCTAATTGGTATAAACCAAAGTCAATATGGAATTTGCGTTGGCAAATGAATTATGCGGTCGAAAATATCGACGAGCCATAGCTATTTTGGCTGAGCTAACTCGCAGTTTGCAAAGCCTCGAATTTCCGAGCTTCAGACCAGGCGATCAAAAGTGGTAATGTATAATCCCCTGCAGATCAGGAGCGCCTCTGATTACCGACGTAAATATAAATTAAATCGAAAACAATTAATTCGACATCGGCTTAACGTCCCTTTAACTGCTCGGAAATTAGTACCCACTAGCTCAGCGTATTTACAGTTTTGCTTTACGAGGGGGGCGAACTTGAATAAAAAACAAGTTGGGGGAAGAGCCGATGTGCGACGAAATTATTTAACGAGGTGCTTCGACCGAGAGCGTCTTATCTCGTATAAAAGCCCGCGCGTCACGGGGAGTTAGTGACTTCATCAAATTACCGGTTAACTGCGTCGCACGCGAGTATGTTAATCAAGGGAGCGTGCGGTATATATTCCAGAGCAAGTCGCGGTTGTGCAGAAGAAAGAAAAAATGTCGAAATCGCGAACGACACGTACGAATGCGTATGCGAGAGCGACGAGAAATGATCAATCCAGCGCTTATTCATTATAACTGCCCGAGCGCGCAGTAGTCTATATAGGAGCCCCCTCTTATTAAACGAATTACCATAGGCCGGGCTCGCGCAAAACAGGGACGAGGCGTAATAGCGGACTGCAAAATGTCGATTTATTGTCGCAATCATCGGACGCGATTAGCGGCCGGAATAAATAATGCGATAAACGCAGCTAGGACGGCCCGTCATCAATAATCTGCAAAACGAGCCGCCGCGAGAGCGCTAATATAATAGACAATGAGCTAGGGGCTGAACTTTCCCTTCGCGCTGGCGGCTGACGATGCAAAACCTAATTAAGCTCCGAATTCACTCGCGAGTTTAAACAATTATCATCCGATGCCGCGGAAAACTGATTAGCGGCCATACAGCTACCCGTTTAGTTATATGTCCTGGTATTTTGACTATCATATTTGTCGAGCCCGGGTTTGCGCAAACATATTCGGCCCCCATTGAAAATCCCCAATAAATTCGGCCGGGGCATCTGCGCAGTATCGACTAGACAGCTTTCACGCGAACACGCGATAGCTCATTTTCCGACTGACAGAGAAGCCTCGGAACAAAGCGACTTTTTATCAAAGCCCGGCCGCCGCGATAAAATCAGCCTGGCGCGGCGAGGAAAAAAAGCAGGCGAAACAGTCCGGCAAAATTGAAAAAAAAGCGATAGACGATCTGCCGATATTAATCACGCTGAAATTTTTGGCGCATGCACGTCTCTCGCAAAATAAACCAGTAGCTCGGCGGGGACGCCCTATTATAATCGAGAGCGAGCTGCAGAGCCATCATATATCCGACCACAAATCCACGGAAAAACGGAAAGGAACGAAGCGCACGCATCCAATTCGGCAAAGGTGATGGATGTCGAAGTCTGCGTGCGTGTACGTATCCTGCGGTGTGACTTATGGGGTTCGCGAAGGACCATTACCTCGAGACGTCGCATAATAAGCGCATTAATATTGTAACGAGCTTTTCCTTTCCTCCGCGCCGGCGAGGGTCGATGGCTCACCCCCTCGTGCATTTTTCAATCCGTTTCTGCGAAGCGAGCTCGGTATCGCGAGTCTGAGAAACTCGCGGAGCGCATTTAAAGCTAAGTAGGCCACTCGCAACGCGACGAGTACGGCGCTGTATCATAATTTCAAATTAGCCTCCCGCTACATCCACGATTCCACATTTACAACTATATGCTAAATCAAGACTCGCTCATGTCTCTCGCCAAAAATTGAACTCGGCCAAGTTCTCAAGCCAAGGGAAGCCCCGATCGCGAGTCCCGATAAATTCAGCCTCTGCGCGCTTTTTTCCCGGCGCTTTCATCTCGTATGCATCGCATAATTCGCCGGCGCTCGCGCGCGTGCGTATGTGTACACAAAGAAAGTTTCGCGGAGAATTTTCCCCTAAGTATTCGCGGGAGAATATTATGCGCTGTCGGCGGCGACTGGCAGCCGGCGCGCATAACTCGAGCCCCCAAAGGTCGATCCCGCGAGTGCTCGAATATTTATGGGCCGGGCTGCTGTGTACAGGAGTATATGCCGTAGCGATCTTATTTTTATTTAGTGCGAGATCGCGAGCGCGCGCGTGAGCGTCTCTGATGCAGGAAAAAGGTGGGTGGGATGGAGGAGAATATAAAGGGGCAAAAAACGTCGAGCTTTTTGGGGAGACGGACTGACTGGTGTGCTCATTCAAACGGGGAAAGCCAAGACTCGCCGAAGACCGGCTGCACACTCGTCCAAGTAAGTATACGCTCGCACACACAGAGAGAAGGGTTTTCGCTCGTTTCTGCGTCATTTGCCGGCAACGATGTTTTTAGCCTCAAAGCCGATAAAGTAACGACCGCCTGTAGCGCGGGCCTCTTTCTTCCGAGTTCCGGACCCCCATATATTCCCGGCGAACCCCCGAAATGGCATTTGCGCCAGCGCGGGGGAGCTCGGAAGATGTCGGCCAAGTGCCATCAAGACGTGAAAGCTATGTCATTGGGACACGCCGGTGCTTTCTCTTCTTCCAACTTTTCGTCTCGGCGCAGTGTTTGCGTCTTCGAGCTCGCGAAAAATAAAGCATGCGTGAATGGGCTCCGATCAAACATTAACAGGCTTTGAATTGCGAAGCCACGTAACAAAGGCGAGAAGATTATCAAGAGGAGCAGCCGGCTTGCACGCGATCTCCCCTGCAGGCTGTATACCTATAGACCCTCCCGAGCCTCCTGACGAATTCCAGATCCAAAGGGCCGCGATGTAATTGTCAATTTCGTGACGAGGGGCGACGCGCGTATCCGAGTCCCGAAGCCGAGTCGAGTTGCGAAATTGCATACGAGCAGGGAGATACGCAGGCTCGATGGAAAAGTCGAACTGAAGTTCATCTTTCTCCTTAGGATTCGGAGCGGCTAATTCAGCTCTAACGAGTAATCGACCACTCGCGTATACTTTCAATCGACAGAAGCCGGGGATGATTGAAGGCTCTCACGCAACGCGGCGTGTAGGGTCGAGGTGCGCATGCAGCAGAGTGCACACGCCGTAAGTCATACACCGAGCGGGACAAACACGATTAACGGCACGAAACAGCCGTTTTACACGCGTAAAGCCGCGCCTGCCCGCGCAGCCGAACGTCCGCAGCAAGAAAAGTACAATGCGCTCGAAATGCCAAAAGCCATGCGAAGGCGGAACGTATAGGTGGTGCGTACAGACACGAACACACGCAGCGGGTCGAGCTTTAATTATTGCGCGTCAGGCCGCCCGGCATATTGCCTCGGCTGAATGCGCGCAGCCAGAGGAACAATGGCGCGAAAGCTCCTCCGCTTGAATTTTCGACCTATTGCGCTGGCGCGCTGCGGGCTTCGTTTATGCGCCTAACGAAGTCGCGTACATTCGCGCATAGGTGTATGTATAGTTGTATACAGGCTCCCCGCCGCAATATAGAGCTGCGCGCGCCGGACTCGGAGCTCCGCTGCTCTTTTAAGGGATTTAAAGCTCCGATGCCAGGTGCGCCCGAGAGATATTATTTCGCGAGGGACCGCGAACACGCTTCCAGTTCCCAGGCGTATACAAACAGCGCGCCCTCAATGTATGATAATTCACTGCGAGAGCACACGCTACTACTACTGCGCGAGTCTTTTCAATGGGAATTGAATTTACCCTCTCGCCGCGGAGGCGATAATTTTCGAGTTCGACGCCGCGCTTCCGAGCGATAATTAAACCTGCTCCGAGAAGAATCGTCATTTTTGCTCGATAGCGTATTAAGGAGGCTTGATTGATTACGAGCGCCACGCTGGCTTATAACGCGCAAGGCGCACTTTTGACGCAATCCCATTCTCATGGCGGCGCTAATGGCTTAAAACAATAATTAATTTCACGCGCTGTACTCGCCCCAGAGAGAGAGAGAGAGAGAGAGAGAGAGAGAGAGAGAGAATTAGGCGGCTGCCGACTAATCCATCTCTTTAGAGCCGAGCCAGCTCGCGATCGATCTCCTTCCTCTCTGATTACCGCACTCGCGCGCGCACCCTTTCGCCCGAAAGAATTTATCGCCGCCGTGTACAAAGGCGTGGGTGTCCGTGTAGCTATAGACACGTACGCGAGAGCACCTCCACGTACGTACAATGAAATTAATTAACCCTTTTCTGCAGGCTGGCGATAGCCCCGTTATATAAGTACGGGAAACGGGAGAGTGCTTCCTATTTTTCCTTTTCATCGAAGCTACGCTGCTGCTGCTGCTGCTTCCTTTTGTCGGCGGTGCGGGGATATGATGTAGAGCGGGTTAAACGCGCGCATGATTTATGGCTGGGGTACATACAACGCGGAATTAATTTGTGTTCGAGCCGTTGTTTCGCCGTGTCTTTGTGCGCCGGCGGAATCGAGTTTATTAAACGGGACGACGATGATGATGATGGAGCTCGTTAGAGCCGAGTAGATCCGAAATGAATTTCGACGCTTTGTGATGCTGACAACAATGCACGCGAGAGAGGCAAGAAACAATTCGTACGGAAACTTCTGGACGAAAAAGTACGAACCTCCGGCGGAGCAGACCCCGGCAAAAAGGAAACTCGCTCGATTTCCTCCTGCGAAGCAAACCTACTTTGATCGACGGAGCGCGAGGTCCAACTTGTAGTGGGCAAAGTTTCTCTCTCCGAATGGGTAACGTTCGATGCAGCCGCAGAACTTGCCGAGTATACGCGCGAGCGAGCGCAAAGAGGAAGGGAGTCTCGCGCGGTTCGAAACTGCTTCAATATTCCCCGTGTGCGCGATTAATAATTGAGTAATCGAGAGATAGGGCGTTTCATTAACTGACACACGCTCCTCGTCTCGCTCTTCGCAATAGCTCGGGGCTCTTGGTTATTCAAGGGGGAATCGCGTGCAGCGCAGGTATATAATGCACATGCGGGCGAAAAATTAGTCGCGCTAGATCTAAATTCCAGGAGATGTTTCAATCCGGCCCGTTTCTTCTTCCCGCGCGAACAACAAAGGGTTGTCGGCGCAATGCACCGCATCCTCTCCGCGGACGAGGCTAGTAATTGCTTCTCCGGCCCCTTACGTCAGGACCGGCACACTGCTTCTCTGCCGTCTTCCAGTTGCGGGAGTGCGCTGGGGGTCGCTGGTTATTATATGTATGTGGATAACTTGGCCGACTCTTCTTCTTTTTCTCGTTGCCGACGAGGGTACTCGTAATGGCTGATGATTCTTGGCGGGATGCTTCATTTAACGAGAAGCTGCGGAGTTGTTTCTCGAGTATTTCATTGCTTCGTATGATGGGATGACCACAACTATAGAGGGGGTTGTTGTAGAAAAACATTCGAGAGATTCTCGGGACTGCTTAACTCCGAGCTTGAAAAAGCTCTCGGCAAATGAACAATTCCACTCACCCCGTGCAGTCCATTCAGCCGTATTTATTTTTAATCCTTCCCGAAAAAAGGGGGTGAGTTAAAGCCAGTGCACTACAGCTGTGGGTCTGGATTACGCGCGCTCGTAATAAGGAAAATTTTCGCAGGGACGGAGCTAACGAACCGAACCGCGACGGAACGAGACTCGCTAGTAGGAAAGCCAGTAGTAGTCGAGGGATTTCCCCGGGATTTTTCGGCCTCGCTCGCTCTTTAACGGCCTGGTCTAATTCAGCGGAAAATGCCGAGATCGTCCCTCCTTGCGGGCAGAGGCGAGCTTTTGCACAGAGATACAGCCCCGCGCGCGATGTAAATTCCGGCAGAACTCGATTCGGCGAGCGCGCTCCGGCTTTGTCGAAAAAGAAAGTCGGCAAGAGGATAGCCCATTTTGCTCGTTAGCGGCGAACAAGTGCCGCGAGATCCTTGATAGTATTCCTTTTCTCCTCCGCAGCAGCGTGTACGGCTTCTGCTGCTCCCCCGCCGCTTTTCTGCGCCGACGATACGCCTCATAACGCGGCGCGCGCCTTTTCTTTCGCTTCCACGCTGGACGCCCTTCTGCATGCGCGCTCTGTAACGTCGGATGAAAGCCGAAAGGAAATGTCGATGTAATCGAGGCTGAAGTGCACGTTAATTAGTTTGCCTCACTTCGTTTTTATTTCCGCGATTGTTCGTTGCGAAGCGCCGCCGGATTCAATGAGGCTCAATTTTTTCCCTTTCGACGGCTCGGTTTCTGCGTTGCGCGCGATTGTATGGGGCGCCGGGAGATCTTGAATGGAGCCGCGCTATCGATTCTCTTATAATTTGTATGCATCGAGTTGCGATGTTCATCGCGATACGAAATCTACGTATGAACATTGTCTCGTAATTTACGTAAGCGCACTCGCAGCAATGGCGTTGAAAAATCAAGCGTATTCGCCGCGCTCGCTCGTGTCCCACGATAAAACAAGAGTCGAACGAGATATAAATCCGGTATCGCCGAAAACCCCATAAAGCCGTCATCCTCGCACCGCGCTACGGATTCCCACAAACGGAGAACACCGTGAATTTATCGTCTTCCACAAAAGATCACATAGCCTGCATCGCAATGAAAAAATTTCCATAAGCCATAAGCCACAGGCGAAAATTCAAAATTCAGGGTCTACCATAAAGTTCGCGCTCCGTCGTTATTACGCGCGCGTACACAGACGGAGAGCAACGAGAATCTCAGATCATACCGCTCGCGAGCGCGCCGTCATAATACAGTTGCAGGCGGAACTCGGAAGACGGCCAGCGGCTCGCGTATCATAAGCGAGAGAGACGGAGAGGTTGTCGGCGCGTCGAGGCTCGTTAAAATCGCGCTTGATTAGGGGACCCTTTACGGCCCATTACCGTCCGAACGCGAGCATCGCTCTTTCTCCGCCGATGCCCCCGCAGAGAGAGAGAAAGATCACGCGAGAGAGACGCTTCTCGGTATCTCGCCACCTTCATAGAGGAACTGGACGCGGCCCGAGCTCTTCTCGCTTCGATCTTTCGCGGCGATAATTTTCATAGTATATTTTCATAATTCAGTAGTGCGAGTCGCGCTCGTCAAGACTGACTGCAGTGACCAGTAAAATCAAACTATCCGTCCTAGCCTTCCTCTCTCTTGCGCAATTGCCGCGCTGGCAGCCCTCGGCGGCGGCACCTGTCAAAGAGCATCGCCGCGGCACATCTCAGCGCGCAGCACAACTCAAACGATCCGGGCCCGATAAACCCTTCTGCATTCATCGACGAGCTCTTTTTACGCCGCCAGGATTTCAGAAGGGCACCGAGGGACTCGCTCCGTCCACCGGTGCAATATACCTAGAGCTATAAATTACCGCTACTCGCGCCGCGAATGGACTCTCTTATTATCCTCTCTAGCGGCGGTGCACGTTACGAGTGCGCATTTTGTTCGCGACGAGGCGCGGATATGCATAATTGGTCATTCTTTTTCAGCCGCTTGTACATCGGATATGCTTCCCACAAAAATTACGTTACACGCATGCGCTCGTGATTTTCATAACCACGCGTGTCCCTCGATTTCTCGAGCTTCCTCTCGTAACAAGACACCTTTCCACTACGCCGGCCTTTTAACGTATAACCGATGCGATAATGAAGTATAGCATTTCCAGGCAAAAATTATGCTGACGCCGTCTCAGCCGCGATATGAATATTTATGTTTATTAGACTAATGAAAGATCGACATCTCGCTCGGGGAAACTCCGGTTTATCGACGAGTTGTACTCGTTCGCATGGCTCGCAATTACTATATTACGGTTCCAATTGTCGAGTTATACGAGGCGGAAAAGTCCTAAAAATCACGCTCCGCTACCTGCAATCTGCTGGCCGCATATGACAGGAAGTATTGGATGACGTGCTTAATGCGCGAGCGATTAATTTACAAGGTGCTAGCAATGAGTCTTTATTTAGCGATAACCGCAGCTTATTGATCACTCGGTTGGAGGTGGAAAATTGAAAACTCGCGCGACGTGTTCGCACGCGCGTGCAGCAGCTTCATTTATTATCAATTATCCGCTTATCCTCGCTCCGACTGCAGTTATTACTGCTCGAGCATGCGAGCCGGAGCATTAAATTATCGGTTCGAGTATCACCCGATTCCGAGAATGGAAAAAAAGCTTGCCGGAAACTCGTCCAGCGGACAAATTAACACCACTCGAAGCTACTTTCTCCGCTTCTTCTGCCTCCCTCTCTCTCTCTCTCTCTCTCTCTCTCTCCAATAACTCGAGTTCGCAAACGAGTTAAATTAAATCATCCGCCTAATTGCGACTTGGCCGGGCTCGCTCGAGATAATTGCGCGTTTTCGCTCATGTGCGCACGGCACATTATAATCTCTCCTTCTCCGCGAGTGTATGGGACGTAGGTGTGCGCTCGAGCGCTAGAAAAATTGACGCGAGCACGAAGGGGATCGGGTTACACGGCGACGCTATCGAACTGTTACACGTGAAGCTGCCACTCTCGCGCGATACGGTTTTTTTTTATTTTCTGCCCCGTTACAGTCCGAATATTTTCTAAAAGCGCGCCTGCACGCTATCGTCTGTTTATTTTTCGTTTTTTTTCCCTTCCCCTCCCTGCGGAAGCTCGTCGCGCGGAAAGAATTTTCGTGGCTTTTTTGCTCGTGAGTTATTGCATGACTCCGCCGCAAAACATTTTGCAAAGTATTGCGTGGCGGCGGATATTCATTTTTAAACCAGCGGGGTGCGTTTATGCCACACAGCGAGTTCATTCGCTCGTTCTTTACTTCGGCAAGTATACTCGCGCTGAAAATGTTGTTTGTGCAACGCTCCTCGGATGGAAAGTGCGTTTTTTGCGCGCACAACGCACACATCTCCGATAGGATTGCCGAGGCGACGGGGACAGGCAATTTGCGAGCGTAAACCAATGTGTTTATGCGCGCGAGCGCCAAACGCCGCGCATCAGAGAGCTCGTTCGCGTTGGATTTTTTCAGCCCGCTTCGTTTAGCTAAAGATCGATGTAAAGTCGCGGAGAGGTAAAAGTGCCTCGTGACACGAATGCAGTAAGTCCCGCAGTAAGTTGGCAACGTTAGTGGCTCAAGTGCTTTCCTCTGCCCGCTGCACTGATCGGCGATCTTTTTCAGGGCCGAGAGAGCAGTTATGCGCGCAGTAAAATAAAATTAATAACTGCTTTGCAAATTAGATTATACGCCGCACACCTCCTGGAATTCCTCTCGGCACCTCGCAACGCCATACCTTCTTCTTCTTCTCACTCGCCGGGCCATTCCCGGTTCCTCTCTCCTCCTGACAAACTAATGAGCGCCGCGCAGCGGAGCAGGGGCTCCGTGACCACCGCCACGAGCCCGACGGACGGCTGTGCAGGGGCGAAAAAACGTTGCGGAGAACCGTGATGCTCCCATCGTTTCGAGTTATGCATAACAATATGCGCGAACGCTTGACCCTACGGCGGCGCGGGAGATCTATTAGCGGAGATGATATCCTCCGCGAATTTTAATTGAATCAGCGGGATGTGAGAGAGCCGGCGCTGTGTATAGCCTGGAAATTTAAATTCATGAGGAAATCAGACGAGGAGATAGGCCAGCTGCCTCTCTTTTCACTGATGCATGCTCGTTAATGCGCCTGCACTTCCTGCCTCGAGATACGAATGAACGTAGCTCGTGATCCGACGAGCGAGTCTGAGGCGAGCAGCAACAGAGCTGAAATTGATAAAGTTCCAAAGGTCCAGTTACATCGTTGCACGGATTTATCTGAAAAACAAAGCTGCCAGCCGACGTATCCTTCAGCAGAGCCCGCTGACGTCGTCCACCCCACCCGAGCGAGATTATAATACTGGTTTCAAGGTCCCGGGACGAGTATAGTGACCCACTGCCCTTCACACGCACCGCCGCCGCCGTCGCGGGATTTAAACCCGCGAATAAAACTTAATGAGGGACATTATTATGCGCGAGGTTCGGTCCCTCTTAGCGACGCGAGACCGACGCGTGCGGATGAGGTAAACGAGCTTTTTAATAAGAGCTGCTATCGCGATTTACGGTGCTCAACGATCACTCGGCTTTTAAGATTAGGAGTTTGTTTGCTGATAATTTATTCGGGAGTAGCAGCTCCGAGAGATCAAATTAACTGGAAGGCAAATCGCTCGACTCGACGATGCACCATGATGTATCCATGGAAGGAGAAGTGTTCGACACGCTCTCGTAAAAGTCTTACAGCTGATGCTCGAAAACACGTCCGCCCAATCGTATAAAAGCCAGTGTGGTGCTCGAACGGTAGCATCAAAATCAATGGGACACATGGGGCAGATAGCCACCATTCCGAAAAAAGAAGCCAGAAACATCGCGGCTGCGAGCTTCCTTCGACGCCGCTCGCAGAGCGTTTTTCGCGCGGCCGAGGGTCAGCGGCACGCGATCGCAGATAGAGAAACGCGCGGAGGCAAGAAAGCGAGCGTCTGGCCGAATAAATCCTCCTAGTCATATCGTAAATATATCGCTCGCGCGCGAGCCTGCACAGGAGGACGTTCCTAGAAAAACGGCACCGGCATGCTTGCTCCGAGGATGATGATTTTTCTTCCCGCGGATGTATCGGCGTGATTCAATTTTTGAAAGACGTTTATGTGTGCGTTCGCAGTGGATGACCGAACTGGAGGGTCTGCCGCTCGCGCGTTTTTGCGACTTTTTATATCGGCGAGCGCAGATTCCAGACTGCAGACGTTGTGACACTTGTTATACTTGCGTAGCTGCCGTTGCGCGAGCGCGCTTCGATGCAGACCTTAACGAGGTAATCTACTTGCACGGCAGAACGTATTTAATTATTTTGTGAGATGTATTCTGTGCCCGTTGAGCGAAAAGGGAATATTCTTTTCAAAACAAACTGCGCTTTCCGTGTCTCCCTTTGTCGAAAAAGTAACCTTTGGAATAATAACGAGTTTTGTGCTCCCATTCGAAACAACGGTGGATATAATCCAGCTCCATCTCGTGCGCTAACGAATTCTCGTTACGTTCGAAAACGTGTTCGCATTTCTACGTGATATTCGCAATATTTATATAAACGCGAGATCCTGTGAAGGATGCGAGCCGAAAGCGCAGTTTCCCATTATATCCAACAGAGTATTATACTTGTCTGCTTTGTAAAAAGATCAAATGCGCATTGTTTCAGTTTCTCCTAATACGTCGAAAAGCATAGAGTACAAAACAGACGAGGCTCCGGTCGTTTTCGGGCATAATTGCACACCTCGAGCTTCAACTCTCTCCGTCTGTTTCTTCTGGCAATGATACAGTCGTCAGTCGCCGGGCTGCACCCACGCACGCATATATGGGAGGCGGCAGCGGCTGCGAAGTTTTCGCTCTGGTACCGTTAGGCAATCAGCGTGAATCAAGCCGGTGCGCTCAGCCGAGCGCTTGTACTTACACTTTTATGATTGTTGTAAATTACTCTCGACTGTGCTCGGGCTTTTTTGTCGAGCATTTCGCCTCGACAGGCTCCGCCGTGCGAACTGTTGCTGCTTCTTCTCGAGCCGGCTTCGCGCTCCGCTCTTGTAATCCTTTTTCACCTCCTCACTCTCGCCCTCGTTCGCCGCTTCTTCGATTGTTTCGACTTCCATTTCGAGAGCCGGCCACTGTTTTTTTTTTTCATCCCGCGCGACGATAGATAGTCTTGCGCGCAGGACAAATCTCCGAAACGCATCTTCGACGCAGTAACTCGGAGCTTTATCACGCGCGGCTCGCCTCTACAAAATATACACATCCTAGAGAGGAGGAGAATAATAATCGCATACATCATGCAATTTTTTTCTTTCCCGCGTTCCTCCTTATCTATCTTTTTCCCTCTTGTCACTCGGTCGATCAGCTGCCTTCGCCGAGCCGCTTTTTTCCTTTCAACGTCAATAACCCGTTCTCTTTTCGAAAGCGAGAGTCCGCGTGTGTGCGAGTCTCGGCGTTCGCGCCTTTCAAAGTGCAAAAGAGTTTTATTACCGCGCGCAGACGAAAATCTCGCGGCCGCGCTAACGAACGAGCCGTCGGACCCCGTGGATTTATGCGCCGCGTAGAGCTGGAGTGAAAAAAAGGGGATCGAGCCGAGGAGAGGAGGATCGAATGGGACAAGAGAGCCGTGAATGAAAAACGTGCGCTCGCCGCGCGAATGAGAAAAAATAGAAAAGCGGTCGCGGGGCCTCATTAAAAGTGATTTATTAAATTAAGAAAATAAGAGAGCCGAGATGAAGCGCGCAGGATCTCTCGTCATTGATGTTTTTCGGGCTGAGGGGGAGTTTTTTGCGAGCGAAAAAATACTTAGCTAAACGGATTCGTTGTGGGTTTTCAGCTCGACTATTAATTTGGCGGAGCCTCGAATTTTGACGATATATAACGCCGCTTCAGATGAATACATCGAAATCCATTGAAAAACAGAGGGACCATGCCGAGGATCGATCAACGTCACCTCATCCCGGCGCGCGTTGTATTCGCACGAGATTCTACACCGGTGATCGGCCTGTGTCTCTCTTTCTGCGCGGGCAGGTCTCTCGACCCCGTCTGGCAATGAATCGTCGTTCTCTCGCTCGCCCACTGCACTTCAGCTTTCGAGCGGGATTTTTGGGTGCAACGCACCGGCGCGCGAAAATCAGCGGCTCGTTTCGGCTCCGCGCGCGCTCTAGATTTCGCGATACAGCTTACGCACACTGCACCTGCTCAAATTGAAGGTTTCGGCTACTGACTCCAGCGGACGGAGTAATGGCTCTTTAAGGGCCGATTCGAGATATTCTTTTTGCCCGCCACTCCGAAAATTGCCCTCTTACTCGCGGCTTTGACGTTTTTGCCTCGGTGCTATCTACGAGGCGTAATTAAATAAAGCCGGGGGGACGACAAAAGATGGATCGAGAGCGAAAAAAAAGGAGCTGAAAATGTGCATCGCGACGAGCTTCCGGCTCGCCGACCACATCGCGCTTGTTCACCGGAATCACGCTCGAGGACGCAATTGTGCCCGGCAGAGAGGAGAACAAGTGCCGAAAATCTAGACACGCGGGAGACAAAAGAATAACGCGGCGCGGAAGGCGGAGTCTCGGCTGAAAAAACACTTAATTTGAAATGCAGCGCGAGCATCTTGATCGAGCTCGTAATTTTTCGCGATGTGCGTCGAAAGAATTTTCTCGGCTGTGCGCCGCTCGCTCTTTTTTTCGGCGCAGCATAGTTTCGTAGAAGCGTTAAAATATAGGCTTCTCGCATCTGATGGGAATGGCGCATTCGCTTTAATTGCTTTTGCCATTTGCATTTCGCTCAACGGAGTTCAACGGAGATTTATCGGAATGGCCAAAAGTGAAGCCTTTGTTGTTATCCGTTCGCAACGAGTTGTAAAAGCTAATGTCGTCAGAATCCGAAACAGGTGGTGCCATCTTCCCAAAGAGTCCGTAAGCTCGGCTATCGACGAACACTTGTTACGGGCTAGCCGCTTCGCACTTGTATAAACCCTTTGACCGCCGCTCTCAATCAGCTTATTAAAAAATTTTCGACGGGATTACAATGTGCGCGACGAGTCATTATGCAACGACGATTCTATCCGCGCGGGCGCGCGTGACACCGGCTCCGGCGGCCTTGAGTCGCAATCTCATTCTTTAGCGAATTGTCGAGAGAGCGCTCCTTCATGTCTTATTCATGAAGCGAGATCGCGAGATACAGCCGTGGCAGCAGCAGCAGCAGCAGCAGCAGCAGCAGCTCCGTACGCTAGATCAGTCCGAACGATTTCGCGGAGCGGATCAGGGAGTCTGTCCTGTGCTTTTTAGTGCATGACGCTATCGGGGAAACGCCGAAGAGAGATTATTATTATGCGCGGAAAAACGCTCGATAGCCGTGCTAATCGCCCACTGGGATATTGACGGTATCGGCAATGGGAGCTGAAAGCTCGTCGTGTGTGTTGAGTAATGGGATTATATTATGCGCTCGCGATTTCATCGAGTTAAGATATACCACATACGCTGGAATCTATTAATTGCAGACTCGCGAAAAAGGAGCGCAGCGGACGATGCTCATTCGAAAGCACGCTCTCTCGCCATCAATTAAAAACGCTTTAGCCTGGAAGGGAATAAAAAAGCAGACAGCAAAGGAGCGCGCTTTCGCACGATTAATTCTAATCAAATGCTACTCTTTCCCACGATCCGGCGACGGAGAACGAGTTTTTGATTTTGGAGCTTTTTTTGGCGCGGCAACTCGAGAGGCTCCTCGTCCATTGTACATTGCGGGAAATTCGTGAAGGATTCCGAGAAAGGAGCGAGTTCGCGCCGAAGGAGAGGAAAAATGAAGCGAGCGGGAACCGCGGCCTCGGCTTCAGGGTCCTTTCGACTATTATCTTCCGCTCGCTCTCGAGACTGCGTCGTTTGCCAAGGTCAGACAACACGCGCAGCGCAGTCGTTGCACCGGTTCTTACGCCGCTTACGTGACCCGCACGTATTAGATAAAGCGTTAAAGCGTTCGGAAAAACGAGAGAAAACTTTGGCGCGGCGGGCTACATTATTCTGGCGACAATTTATACGTCGCGGATAAGGCGAGGGAAAATAAAGTGTTTCCGATGGGTAGAAGAGCCGAAAGAGGAGGCGCACACGACGCCACGCGGCATAATACAGCGGGCTCTGGAAGCAGCAGTCGATTCGAGGAATCGCGAGAGCAACCCCGTCTCCGGATTTTTCGCCGCATAAATATTTATTGGAGGACGACTGTATACGATCGAAAAAATGCCGAATGCACGGCGGAGCGGAGAGAGGGAGATAGAGAGGTTTGTTCGCACGAGACAAGGTGAAGTTCGTGTCAATGAACGGAGCGAGAGCGAGTCACTGCACGCGGCTGCGCGTAGCCGAGCTGCTCTTTTTTTTTCGAGAGCATAGTTCTCTGCGAGAATCCGGGATGCCGCTGATTTATGATCACTGCGAATGTCGATGATCGTTGCCGGTAAAAAGAGTCAGTTTGAAAACGCGCGCTTTCGTTATTTAATTTAAAAAGTCAAGCTTCATATTTACGAGCTTGCGCTCGTAATCGCGGTCGCACACCTGGCGATACACTGTAATTTCGTCGTAACACGCTCGTACGTGCGCGGACGAGGCTCCTCGTCTCGCGCCGTAAAATGATTTTTCATTTGTTTTTGCGCGCGCGAATAAAAATGGCATTGGCCTGTCGTCGCTGCATCCCATGTGTGCGTGCGCGCCTCTCTGTCTCTGTTGTCGCACTCGAAACACGTTATTAAAGTCACATTGACCCTCGAGGCTGCTGCTGCGCTGCGGCGCGGGAGTGTAACTGACAGTAGCATAAATAATGGCTCGCGCGCTCTTTTTACGTTTCGTTTTTGGACGCCTCTTTTATTATAGCGGACGCGGCCGCATAAAGCATGCGTCGGCGTTTCATTTTTTCCACACTAAAAACGCTCGCTCTTCCAGAGACCTCAAGATGGAGAACGTAATGCTGCACGACGAGAAAAAGGAGCGGATCAAAATAGTCGGTAAGCGCGCGCTACCGGAGCAGTAAACGATTGCACTGGACTGCATTGTGTTTTTCCTGGACAGATTTCGGGCTGAGCAACGTCCACGACTGCGCGAACCCGCTGAAGACGCAGTGCGGCTCTCCGGAGTATGCGGCGCCCGAACTCTTTGTCAGAGGAAAAAAATACGGCCCGGAGGTGGACTTGTGGAGCCTGTAAGTGATGCGTGTTCGCACACGAGAATATCATATTCCATATAAAAACATCGTTTACATCGAATATACGACGACTCGTTGCCATAACGTACAAACGAACAAAATGCGCCGACGATTTGGATATCGCGTTACGAAAACAGTTGTTCGAAGTAAAACTCGTGGGAAAGCGGAGAGACGCGGCAAAATGAACGATCAAATCGTACTCGATACTACACTTAATTGCACCGACGAGCAGGGGAGTGATCCTGTACGTGATGGGCGCCGGTCGGCTGCCGTTCCTGAGTCCCCGAGATGGCCGGACAACGGCCGAGGAGTGTCGCCGCCGGCTGATGGGTCTGATTAATCGGGGCCTGGCAGCGCCGCAGGAGCGCGCCATTTCGACTCTGTCCGCCGAGTACAGGGACCTCGTGGCCCGGCTGCTCACTCCAGCCGCCCACAGGAGGATCGCCATGGAGGAGCTCCGCCGGCACCCCTGGATCCTCGACCGGAGGCGATTGGGAGGGGAGGATGGATCGCTGGCTGTTGATCACCAGGCGGTAATACGCGTCGTGGCGAGGAGTGCGTTTATTTTAACCGCGCTCCTTCTTAAAGATCCTGCAGGAGCTCCTCGATTTCACGGGCATGACTCGGCAGGCGATAGACGCGGAGCTTGGTGGCAAACGATTCGGCACGCTCGGAGGAATGTACAATATCATGTGAGCCCGCTCAATTTTTCCCTATATATATATATATATATATATATATATATACACACCATAGTCGCAACGACATTCGTATATATTCACTGATCGAACAGAGCCCACGAGCTGCAACGCGGCGGTCCGAGCGGCGCTTTTAAAAGCAAACGCGGCAGGATGTTGCGCAAATTAAAACAGAACCTGAGTAAGCCGTACGCGCCGCTGATCAACGCCAGGTGAGAAATGAAATCGTCTCTTGTCGTAAGATGATTTCAGTTGACTTTTGATAGTTGCAGAACTAAGGTAATGGCTTCGTCGCAAATGGAGCCTTTCCTCGACGACGATCAGCCAGATCTTCCATTTTCGATCGCGGAGTACGACCCCATCTCGAAGAAAGTTATTCCAGCTCCGCTGGCTACGGTAATTCAAACGCCGACCAAGACAGTGGCCGACAGCAAGGATCCACTGAAATTCCCAAGTAAAAAGTTAGCGAACGCACATGACCGAGAGACGAGCGTTACAAAATCATCGTGTATACGCGTCGTATTTAAATGACGAATCTTGTAAAGTTTGAAAAATAGACCAGTCACAATAACAAGCTCGAAACGACTGCCGCCGACTGCTGCAGCCTTGCACAAAAGTGCACTTCGTCCTCTCTCCGAGCAGATTACGCGCAATCGAATTAAGCCAAACAGCGGTCTAAGAAGCGGCAAAATATCGCAGCGAGAAAAACCGATCGTAAGTCGCAGAGGAAAAAAAAAGTGAACTCTTATCGTCCTCGCAGCCGGCGAATCTGTTAAACGGATCTAAATATTCGTACACTTCTCCGTAGAGGACGAATGCGCCATCGGGGCAAGTAGGCGCTCGGCATTCGTGCGTATCTCGACAATCTCCGGCGCTGCTGCAATCCCTGGGTCAAGGCGACGATCGCCGGACAGCAGCACCGAGTGCCGCGCTCCTCAGGTGAGATGATTCCGCGAATACGATTGCAACCGACGCGTCAACGTCCTCTATACCTACTTTCCGAGAGCCGCGTCGATGCAGAAGTGCATTTTTCTGTTTCAGCTTGGCAAAGAGCAACGTAGATGCGTCGAAAATATCGAGAAGCCGAAATAAGGCTGCGGAGCTGGTTGCTATTAGAGCTAAAGCAGCGCGAGAAAAGGAGTCGACGGGAGCTCGGCTCTCTTTGAGAAAGACTCGGACTGCTTTGAAAACTTTGGACAAGGTATGGGGTAGCTGGGACATAGGTGGTCGACGATATTTTTTTAATCGAGTAAAAACGCTTCGCTTTTGTCGCTTTTGTTTCAGCTCAAGTGGAAGAATTGCTTTATTGATCAAGCCGAGAAAAAGGAAACTTTTTAAGCGTGACTGCAGACAAACTAACCTGATCATCAGACACTTTATTCAAAATTATGGGATTTTAAAGTATAAATAAAAATTTATTTTGTTCTAAAATTTGAAAACTCCATCTGACGAAAATAATAGTATGATAATGTCGAGAATCACTGAAATCAACTCCATGCAAATGTGATGATGCTTCATGTACCATGATATATATGAATTTCTTGCGTTTCTTGAACTATCGGTTCGAAGAAGAATTTCCAGTTGTCGGTAAAGCAATTTTCTTTGCTCATAATTTTGCTTGCTTTTGTAAAGTGTAGTAGGATTCTTTATCAATACGAGATTCAATGTATTATCACTAGATGTCGTACCAGTGCTGTTCTCTTTTGACACACATACACAGGAAAAGTTTAAATCTGAAATCAACTTTTCGAATAATAATCTTTATTTATAAATATGTTGTACGCTATTTTATTTTTCTATTGTAACTGCTGCAACGCGTTTTTTTTTTTAATATGATCAAGCATATATAGATATGGAGTGAAGGAATTCGCGTAAAAATAGTATATATACGAGGATTCGCAATGAACAACGATTTCGTGAAACTAGTGAGCATTAAGACCACGTCAACGCCGCCTCGCGGCTCGCGCCTTTTTCAGGAGTCTGGAGCCTTATCTCCGTTCAGTAGGATGTGATACCTGAAAGATGTATAGTGTTCTTCAATAACATTCTTATTGTACATCCCCACTGGTGTTTCTCGGTGCTCAAGCGGTGCTCAAACGTAATAAATCAGAAAAATATAATTGAAGTAAAAGAAAAGTGTAGTTCTTGTGCAGTTCGAGCAAATGGGTAAGAACCTCAGTCGTTGCTGTGATATTGACAAGAACATGACGACGAGAAATAACACAATCGATGAAAATGTAGCTGACGTCCCAACTACTACATCTCCTTCTAGTAGCATAAGGTATTTCGAGCATTTTTTATGCAAAGTTATCATTAAGTCATCGCCAGCCAGTGGTCACTTTCACATCAGCTGTTAGCAACAGTGTTTGTGACCTTAGCCTCTCTTGATTACCGATTTTCCATTCACACTTTATATCAGATCATTAACGTTTTTTTTTTAATTTGATAAAAGTCAAACTTCAAAAATGCAGAATTTTTAATTTACTCGGAACTTATAAAATTGTATATCAGATTGGTCGATCGTTCCGTGGCGAGTCGTAACTGTAATTTCGTACAATGACATTAATTCTTCTTTTGCGTTTTAGAAATATAACCGCAGCTCCTGCGATAACTGAGAATGTTCCGAATTCGCTAAAACCGGAAGATATGTATTACAAAATGGACCATGAAAGGCGTGGTTTGGCGTTGATATTTAATCACGAATTCTTCGAAGGTGACGCTATAAATTCCCGTACTGGGACCAACGTTGACTGCGAAAACATCACCAGTACGTTGAAGAGCTTCGGCTTCGAAGTCCGACATTTTCACGACTTAACGTATCAACGTATATCCAACTATTTAGGAGAAGGTAATAAAAATTAATTTAATCATTCCGATATCTTTTCCGACAAACGATCGCTTGTAATAGTAAAGCATACCTCGTACTGCACAGTTGCAAAAATGGATCACTCCCAGCACGACTGCCTGGTGGTTGTGGTACTGAGCCACGGCGATTTGGGCGAGCTTTACGCTCACGACAGAAAGTACAACGCCGAGATCATCTGGTCGAGCTTCACTTCGAGCAACTGTCCGAGTCTCGAGGGTAAGCCCAGATTGTTTTTCATACAGGCCTGTCGCGGCGATCAAACCGATGAGGGCATCAAGCTACAATACTGCAGATCCGAACCCGATGGCCACCCCAACGTGGTATTCCGTATACCGACGCATCGTGACTTTCTAATCGCCTACTCCACTATTCCGGGATTCTACTCTTGGAGAAATAAAAAGCAAGGCTCGTGGTTTGTACAAGCTTTGTGCTCGGAACTCGACGTCTACGGGGATAGGCAGGACTTGCTGACCATCCTCACCTTCGTCTGCCAGAGGGTCGCGATCGATTTCGAGTCGTATTCACCCGAGACGGTACACTTTCATCAAAAAAAGCAAATACCTGCCGTTACCACGATGCTTACGCGTCTCGTTAAGTTTACGCGCGTTTAACAAATATAAAACGCTTTGCTTTACATTCTAAATTATAGTATACCTAAATTTTGTCGCCTTCGCTGAAAATGATACTGCTGCTGTTTTAAAGATAAGAAAAATTGTATAAAATGCCAATAGAAGTTTATCTTGTATTATCGTTATTATCTGCGAATGTGCACGTTTGTACCTATGACTGTTATTCAGACAAGTCCGCAATGACAAATAGAAAATAAATCTTATACATTTTCTTGTCTTTCTAAATTTTCAAAAAGCGCGCTTCGCGCGAATCCAGCCATATTGCAGCGTGTTGTAGACGATTGAAACATAACGGAATCAACGGAACGGAACGGCGTTGCTGCAGTAAGTTGGAACTTGAAACACGAAAACAGGTTGGAGGTTGCGTTGCGACACTCTTCGTCACGGGAAAAGGCGAGGAACGTCTGAAAAGCGCAAAAAAAAAAGGGGTTTACTTAATTTTTCAGCGATTTTTGTTGTTGTCTTGATGCGTAAAATGGGACAACTTTCGGACTAGTGACTGATTGGTAAAGTAAAATTCTTTACCGGGCCGTGGTTCGGGAGTATATTCCGGAGTGAGCATCGAATGCCAAAGGGCAAGACGATTGGAAGAGTTCATTGATTTCGTTCAACCTTTCGGACAATCGCTGCAAAGAAATTTGGAAGGACGATTGAATGAACGTACGCCCCATCATTCCTTAGCAATAATCAGGTCAGTTATGCTCCTTGAACTTTATTTGACCAAGGGTTCTACTCAGCGTCGTCTTATAGTGGTTCACTTAACCTAATTAACTTGTGTCATCCATGATACTTTTGCGTCTTGTTAGTTGGGATTGCTATATCGACTATGCATGTCAGTCTTCAATTTCGTTGAATGAGACTATTTCAAAAGTATCATGACGACTTTTTTAAGCACGTTTTTTAGAATTTTCATTCATTATGTTTCAGATATTGTCTGATTAGACAAGATTTCCAGAGAAACGAAAACAACGCTATACTGGTGAGTTTCCACACAAAATATTGCTTAGTAGCAAATTGGACACTCAAAGTCAACTAACCATGTCTGTACAAAGTGTTGCTCTGGCATCTCTAACGGCCACCTATACTGACTCGGAGGGTGAAGACGGGGTGGATGACGAGCTTCAGGAGAATTCAAACACTCCCAGAGGGGCTGCCCCACAAAATGCCCAAGTCGGTCAGCCCCAAGTTCTCATCAGTCCTAAATCTGGCAGATCAGCCTCAAATAGCCCCATCAATATCTCCAATGTTGGTGGCAAGAATAATAACAACTTGCCAAATGTACCCACCTTAGTGACTGATGTAACGTCAAAGGTGCAGAGATTAGTTTCCTATTTTGATGACACAATAGTCTCTGATGATGAGGGAACTGTTGTGGTAGCTACTGAAGTGTCATTTTCTATAAACGGAAAATTACCTTCTGATACAGCTGAACAGCAGTCTCCCGATCGTCCAGGAGATTTGATTTCAGATGGGGAAGCAGATGCATATGGAGTTGTAATTCCACCAGACCCACCTGGATCCTGTCCAGTAGAATTACAGGAAAAAATTACGAATCTTTACAAAAAAATGGAATCTGGACGTTTGGACATGAACAAACTTATACAGCAAAGGAAAGACTTTAGAAATCCATCCATTTATGAAAAGCTAATTCAATATTGCAGTATCAATGAGTTGGGCACTAACTATCCCCCTGACAGATTTGATCCATTCAAGTGGAACAAAGACTCTTACTATGAAGAATTGTCAAAGGTGCAAAAGGTGGAAATGGAAAAACTAGAAAAACAAAGAAAAGACAAAACAAAAATTGAAATAGTTTCAGGAACAGCCAAACGACCAGCTACTGTAGTCTCAACTGTGGAAGACGATGCTAAAAAGAGGAAAAGCAAATGGGATCAAATTTCTACAATTCCAACTGCTGCAGCAGTAGTCAAACCAACTGTTGTACCTCAGCAAACGTTAACAACATTAACTTCATCTGTTACTGGTACAAAAGCAACGGTAATATCGGCTTTTGGTTCTTTACCAAAGAAAAGACTGTAACACATAGTTATGTATTGTAAATTTTAATATTCGCTTAATTGTTTGATAAGTAACTTGTTGAAGTCTTGCGTTGCACACTGAAATATTTAAAAATTAACTGTAAAATATTCTTATGAGTTGAAGTATGTGTTTCTTAAATTTTTTAAAATTAAAACATTGAAAAATATGTACAAATATTATTGACGTACAAAGCAAATGATAGATACAAACAGGAAAAAACATGCTGTACTACTGCCATTATTTATAAATGTACGATTATCTAATAATTTATTCAATAGTTAAACATAAATTAACGGGAATTGTGTAAACAATTATTAATGAGTACATTTACGCTAAATATTCAAACTAACTCATTAGAATAAATATATATTTCTTATGAAAAGTAATTAGAGACTATCTTTGTATTAGTATGGCTGTTTATAGACAAATCAGAAAGTATCCTATAATGTTTCTGTACTCACCTTTGTTTTTTTACAAAATGTACAATTAATATTAATTGAAGTATAGGTCATGTAGGTGATGCATTGCAAACCTCAAAAAGTAAGTAACTATTTAATGTAGATAAGGTAATTGATTGCGTAAGTATTAGAGTTACTTATTGCAATCAAATTTGTGGTATGTATCTGTTAAAAATAAAGTAGAGTATATACCTATACAAAAAGAAGAAAAATTGCGTAAGGGCAATATCAATCAATGAAAGTCAAGTTTCATAATTCCATCAAAATGATTGCCGTCTACTGTTATTATTCTCAATCACTGAAATCAACTATATATATTTCACTCTTTTTATACCTATGTTCCAATTGTGGAAATTACATTACCTGTACATTCTACTGTGTAGCATGCTATTCTATTAATATGCCATTAGTTAATTATTGTTTGACAGGTATAACAAGATTCATCTGTGAAAAATTGTAAATAAAGCACTATTGTTTTACACTATTTTTTCTTTTTGATAGGCTTCAGAAATAATTAAATAATGGAGTTTCTGTAGGTAACATCTGAGAATAAAATAAATGTCAGTTTATGTATAAACTACTTTTTTATGTTAAAAAAATAGTTTTTTTAATCATTTCTATTTCATCAAATATATACATATATTGCAAGGAAATGTCTAAATAGCGTAATATCGTCTGACGATACTTGAATGTTCAAGACTAGGATTCTGTTTCCGATTTTGTCTGAAAGAAAAATAAATAATTTGTGTAAATAAAGTATTTTTAAACTTACGTGTACGTTACCTGTGTTCTTTTTTTCCTACCATAAAAAAGTTACATTATTTTTTGTTTTTGACAAACATTTACTTGAAACAATTGTTTAATTTCGCTAAAATTTGTATTTTCAAATAATTAAGTTTTAAAATAAATTCCAAAATATGCTGTCGTTTTTATTTTACAGCTTTGGTATCATAAACTGCAGTTTCAGGCGGGACGTTGCCGGTGCACATCGGGCACACATAACAAGCACATGTTATAGCTCATCACGGTTTTATAACCACCTAAATAATAGCTATATCGAATGTGCAACCGGTGCACCTATTACAATGTTGCTGTAAGATAAATTTTAGACAATGAATAACTTAAAAATTCAACGGTTTTATGGGTCTGATTTATCAGGAAAGTTAATTTTAGCAGAAACGCGTACATTTGCACTAAATTATATTCAACATAAAAATTAAATCAAAAATGTATCTAACCTAACTACCATTAGAATGAAAAGTAATTTAAAAATGTTTGTTCGACGATTTAAATACATAAAAAATCTAGTGATTGTTCGTACTCTGAGTACAAATAAAAAACCATTAAAAAGTGCAAAATTAATAAGAACTGAGTTTTTGGAGTATTTTGCTAAAAATAATCATGCAATTGTTCGCTCAAGTCCAGTTGTGCCTCTAAATGATCCTTCTATACCATTTGTTAATGCAGGAATGAATCAGGTATTGCTAAATTCATTTAACTAAACCTACTGAGCTTATTTCATGTAAATATTTTCAATTTCCAGTTCAAAGGTGTTTTATTAGGAGATCATAGTCCACCAGCATTTCGAGTTGCCAATTCACAAAAGTGCATTAGAGTTGGAGGAAAACACAATGATTTAGATATTGTTGGAAATGATTCATATCACCATACATTTTTTGAAATGCTAGGCAATTGGTCTTTTGGAGATTACTTCAAGGTAGATCAACAGATTTGTTAAATACAACTTATATAACTAATAACACTGGAATTATAATTTAATGGTGGAATTGCTTAATTCAGGAAGAAGCTTGCAAATATGCATGGGAATTATTGACAGAAATTTATGGAATCAAGAAAGATTTCTTGTACGTAACATATTTTAAAGGAAATGAAAAATTAAATTTAAAACCAGACTTGGAATGTAAGGAAATTTGGCTTAAAATTGGAGTACCAAAAGATCACATATTGCCATTCGGCATTGAAGATAACTTTTGGGAGATGGGCCCAACAGGTCCATGTGGTCCTTGTACAGAAATACACATTGATCATACAATGCAGTCTAAAAATCAAGCTTCCAGAGTTAATAAAGGTCATGATGATCTTACAGAACTTTGGAATGTGGTATTTGTGCAGTACCAAAGGTGAATGAATATAATATGCTTGTGTTCAAGAACTTTTTGTATCAAATGAAAAATTCATAATTTTTTAGTAATGAACTAATAATTTTGAATCTTTTAGACTTCAAAATGGTCAGATAATACCACTATTAAAAAAACACATTGATACTGGCATGGGTTTTGAAAGATTAGTAACTGTATTACAAGAAAAGAGATCTAATTATGATACAGATATTTTTCAACCTTTGTTTGAAGCCATTGAAAAATTTACTCATGCTCCAAAATATCAAGGAAGATTTGGTACAGCTGATAAAAATAAAATTGATACAGGATATAGAATTTTAGCTGATCATGCTCGGATGGTCACAGTTGCTTTGGCTGATGGAATGTTACCTGACAAGAAGTTTGTAATGCTCCTTAATTTTTATGTTAAACATTCAATACATGTATATCAAGTTCTGTAACTTGTAATCATAAAATAAACAATATTTTTACAGTCATAAACTCAGACGAATCCTGCGAAAAGCTATTGATATCAGTGAAGAGTCATTTAAAACAAGCCAACTTCTATCAGAATTGACAAATCACGTTGCCTTCAGCCTTGGAGACGTTTATCCAGAAATTTATAAAAACTTGAACAAGGTACTATTGCATACTTTTGTGTTGATTTTTGTTATTCTACATTATTCATTGAAACACGTTTATTCTTTGCTAGATTCAACATATTATACAATATGAAGAAGAAGTTATGAAATCAGCAAGAAATAATGCTGCGAAAAATTGGCGGAAAGTTGTTGAAAATCGTCCTGAACTATCAGCCATTACTGATGCAACATTACCTGGATTGACAGCAGGCTACTATGAACTGCAGACTTTTCTCAAATCAGAGTATGTATATTAATTTCATAAATTTTTTCATACATCGCTTTTGTTTGATAATAATAATACAATAATTTTCAGATATAAAGTAAATAGTTTACCAGGAGATTTTGCTTACAAGCTGTATGACACCTATGGTTTGAATTCCGAAACAATATGCAAATTGGCAGAAATTGAGTCTATACCATTTGATTTGAAAACTTTCAAAGAAGCAATTGAGAAAGCTAGAGAACGTTCCAGGCATAAAGCTGACAAATTAAACGATGAAATCATATCTGAATATTCATTGAATTTACTTGAATCGGGAAACGTGCCGAAAACCGACGATCTACTTAAATACGATTATACAATTACTGAAAAAGGATATCAGTTTCCAGTTGTCAAATGTAAAATAGTTGGAATGATTATGAATGGTAAGTTCTGCGATAAAGTATATTGGTAGACAACTAGTTTATAACTGTAATATTTTCAAATATACACAGCTAACTTATAACGTTATTTTAATAGGTAATTTAATATCTGAACCTGAAACTGCATTCAATGTAGACGAAAGCCAAAGCATTGTTGAAGCTACTGTCACTAACAGTGGTAATATTGTTGAAAGCAGTGCAGTTGTTACTACAAACGCTGAAGTGGGTATAATATTAGACAAAACACCTGCATACTCTACTGCGGGAAGTCAGATTTCTGATAAAGGCCATATTCAAATAAAAGACTTACTTTTTAATTTTGAGAAAGTTCGAAAAATTCGAGATTATGTAATTCATATTGGTCATTTTGTGGACTGGGATGAAGCGTAAGTATTAAAGCATATTGATTCAAACTTCCTATTACTTAAGTTTTCATGTGAAGAATGATCATGTCCATCAATTTTCAGAAATCCAGAACATGAGCTGCAAGTTGGAGATGAATGCCTGATTTCAATTGATGAAAAGATTCGATTAGGTGCAATGAGACATCATACTGCAACACACTTGTTAAACGCTTCTTTACAACAAATTTTGCCCGTTGTCGGACAGCGTGGGAGTGATGTTTCCAAAGATTCTTTGAATTTTGAATGCAGTGTATTTGGTAGAAAATTATCACGTGAAGACGTTGTGAAAATTGAAACATCTATAAATGAAGTTATAGCAGCCAATGTTCATGTAAAAACTAAAACTGTAGATATTTTACAAATGTTAAATGAAGATAACCTGACAGTAGTTCCAGGAGAAGTTTATCCAGATACAGGAATTAGAATTGTTGAAATAAATAGTCCTGCTTTGAGTTCCAAGTACGTTATCAAGTGTACTTGAAATTATTAATGCATTAAATACGAATGTTTATTTTTATTGCGTCATTTTAACTTATTGGTATCAATTTATCTTTCAGAGAAGCATGCTGTGGGACACATGTTCATAAAACAGGTGATTTAGAACATTTTTGTATCACAAGTCTTAAATCTCTAGGAAGCATTAGTATGAGTTTAAAAGCTATAACTGGGCCAGCAGCTCGTTTAGCAAGACTTGCAGGTGACAATTTGAAAGATAGAATTTTAAATATTGAAAACGATTTAAAAACAGGTAATGCAACTTTGAAAGAACTTAAATTTAGAGTCAATAGTGAAAAGCAGGAGTTACTGGACAAAAAGAAAAGAACAAGGTTTCCTTATACTGTTGTCCAAGAAAGTTTAGAAAAATTAGAATTGTTGTCCAAAAACATAAGGATACGAGATAGAGAATTAACAAGGTAAATTTACCATTCATTATGTTTAACAATTTTATGATATGATGAGTGTCGGTAATATTCCAATATGTTTTCTTATTATCAAGAAATACCATTGAGGAAGAAATCAAGAAATTGTTAGATTCTTCATCGTTACCATTTGTTGTACACTGCCTTCAACCAACAAATACATCATTAGAAAATGTCTCATTAAAAAATATTATTAAGCTTTGTCCGCCTTCAACGCCAGTTTTAGTTATTGTTCATTGTAAAAGCAAAGTTAAAGCTAGCTGCTTCGTTCCAGAGGTAAGGAAAATATAAATAATACATTGATTACTACAATCTATAATCATAAATAAATAATTGCATAATCATCACCTTCTAGAAATTGCAAACTGACGTATTTAATGCTAAAACGTGGATGGAAGAGATCTTGCAAGTGTTTCAATCGAAAGGAAATGTTACAAAGGGTGATAATCCACTCATCTCGTACAACATGCAGCCAATTCAAATTTCTGACAGCAATTTTAAAATCTTAATTGACAAAGCTATCGCAACTGCTACGAAATTTGCGTCAATTTACGTCGACAGAAGTCAAAAAAATAAACCAAACAAATAATGTAAGTTTTGTTTTATAAAAACAAGTGTAATTAGATTTTATTCAATAAATATTTTAGGATGGTTATTTATAAAATGTATATTTGATAAATCAACAATTTACTGTACATTAATTTTTACATAAAATTTTTTTAATACCTAGGACTTTTTAGATTTTATTTGATCATTGTAGAATATTTTTAAAGCTTGCCATTGTGCTTTATGAATAAGTATATGTTGTCGCTTATTTCTCATGTAATCTACAGCTTCTTCAGGCGTCCAACCATGTTTCTGAAAAATTATATACAAGTGATGTCATACCAAATTCATGTCTAAACCTACAATAGTATATTTCGATACAAGTGCGCAAAAGTTGATTCTACACGAATGGGAGGTTTCCTCGCTACGCTCGGGCGACAACCTTACGAGTGTAGAATCACCTTTTTTGCGCGTATCGAACGTTATTTTTTGATACAAGGGCGGAAAATGTGCTTGAACACTGTATCGAAAACGATTAATCCTAAATATTAAATTTTGAAAGAAATAATGCACAAACCGCCATTAGATAGCATCCTACAAGTGTTGCACTTCGTGTTCTTCCAGCTTTACAATGTACATAAACAGTAGGACATTTTTCTTCTTGGCTTTGTGATTTTTCATTACTAAACTGATTTATAAAACTAACACCACGTTTCAGTTTCTCTTGGCATGGTGTTTCAAATATATCTGTTGTTGACAGTTGGAGGAATTGCACATTGTGTTTTTTCCATTCCTGTCGAAAAATAAAATATTTTTGAAATTCAAATTTAACATATTATTACTAAATGTTATAAAAATATAAATCAATGATCTACCTCAGCATTGTTTGAAAGTAACCACAATTCATAGTCCTCATTCATTGACACTACACCTTTCACATTTTCTTCAGATATTAACTGAAATGAATTGACAATTTTTAAATTTATAAAACACAGCTTATACATTAACTGTTAAAAACGATATAATAAATAATAAATAACTACCTGTTTCGTCGTAGATCTAAATGGCAATGCCCCAAGAATAACGGTTTCATCAATACGGTCATACCATCTTCTGGTGGAAATTTTTTCCATAAACACATTATACAGCAGAGATGGATAAAATGTGACTCTGGCAAACATCTTTACTGCAATAAAAATTGCAATCCACGTGAAATTTTCGTTAATGAATTCGATTATTTAATGCTACTTAGGTTTAATGCTTTTTTTATTGGTTTTTAATACGTCGTTTTGTTGCCGATTTAACTAGTTTATTTGAATTATATGTCGATTTTACGAATTTATCACATTCTTCAGTGACGAATTTTTCCTGATATGAAGTTGCCACAAGTTTTAACGGAAGCAGAGAACAAACTATACAGAGAAAGTTAAGCAAAGCCAAAGTGAGGTATCAAAACAGGAGAAAAAGTGGGGGAAGAGTTGAAAGTGGGACCCTGGAAGGCTTGGAGAAGTGGGACTAGCTCAAATAGTATACATAATATTTGAAAAGGCATGAACTGTGAACTGAGATTTCATTGTTGCCATTGTGCATTTTATTAATATTTAGTACTTTTAACAATAAATATTAATAAGTTTCAAAGGTAGAATAACATTTATTCTAATCTTTTCTAGTGTAAATTCACATTCTATATTCAGACATTTCTGTCAAACTTATCACTTTGAAAAATAGTTTTTGTTCATCACTAAGAATCGTTAGTATACTAAATAAACAGAATTGTGTATTATTTATATGTAATTTTATTTACAATACTCACATAAATCATTTGTAAGTTTTTGCTCCACAACTTTACTTTTCAATAACCAAATCATAAATTTTTTTTAACATACTTTACAAACTTATGAATATAAATAAATTAAAAAATTACTTAATATTTAAATACGAATCATGAGACTTTATACAGTAAATATTCACAATCTTTTCTTATATTCAGTTATAAAAAGGAAATTTAGTTGTGCTTTTCTAGCACATCTTTATCTAAACAGTAAAGGCCCAATTGCCCAGATCTAAAGGCTCTAAGAAAATGTTCTGATGCAGAATGTAAATCTGGTCTATAAATGTATTGTCCATCATAATTTTTGATTTTCTTAACTTTTTTCAATTTTACAGCTATTTGAATAAGTACTTCTATCACATCATCAGTGGCTTCTTTCAAACCTAATATTTCTACATATTCAAACCTATGATTTTTATTCAACCAAAATAATAAATAATCAGCTAAGATTTGGTGCCCCACCAAATGATCTTGAGAGCAACCAACTAATGCCAATTTTAAACCAGAATAAATATCTGGAATATAAGGAGGTAATATTCCAGGTGTATCTAACAAATATACCAATGGATCTTCAGATATTTTTATTCTATTCATAACCGACCTTGTGATTCCGGCGACACCACCGACCGGTGCAGCTTTAGATTTGCGCAAATGAGTATTTCTCAATCGATTGATAAGTGAAGATTTACCAACATTTGGAACTCCAATAACCATCACACAATAGTCTGCTTCTTGAGATCTATTGAAGCGATCTGAATTTGCTATGAGTTTTTGTATTAATGGTAATATTTGCTTTGATTCTTTGCAGGTTTCATCTTTCAAATTTGTTTGTACAATATTTTTCATACCTTCATTATTCAACCGCTCTATAGCAGGAAGAATATATGTTTTATCAGCTAAATCTATTTTATTTAAAACAAGAAGATGTGGTTTTAAACCAGATAAAGTCTGTTTATAATCAGCAAATCGACCAGACACTGGTACTCTTGCATCATGTACTTCTATCAAGCAATCGATATTTTTCAACTGCCTTTCCATTTGTTGAACACCTTTACCCATGTGTCCAGGAAACCAGCGCAATACATTTTTATTTGCAAGAGTAAACGTTTCTCGAAAACTTGCTACTTTACCTCCAAAAACATTTGCCATTGTTGAATATGATTGGAGCTTTGATTTCCAATTTCTACAAAGTATATAAAAATTTGCTGAATCTGAAAATAAAAATAGATACATATGATGTATATGTGTTAATTTACAGAAACTGATAATTTATGTTCTCGACTAATTCAGTATAAAAGATAACCTTCGAGAGTAACTTAAGATTTTAAGGTTATTTTTTCACAAATCATCGAAGAACCCAAGCTTGAAAACTTGAGTGAATTTAATTTATGGCTTTTTAATATATAAAAGCAAATTAATTAGAGAACACAGTTTTTTTTTCTATTATATACCTCAAATACTGACTATTAGCAAGTTCATAGAGATATCCTCAGTTAATTATCTGTAAATTGAAAAGTATAATGTTTTGTTACTAATTATGTCATAGCAAATATCATAAAGAAATGACGATTTTAGTTTTTATTACATGACATTGTTAATTCAATGGGATTTTAAGAGTAAACAAGCATGTGCTTTAAAAAATATTTTCCATACAGATAACCGGCATCGTCGACTGCAGTGTCCCGTAGCCGATTGGCTACTTCCATCTTATTACTCCAGAATGTTCGACCAACGAGCGTCGTAGGTTTTAAGTATAAGTATACTTAGCTACGCATTTAAAATCTTGTCCTCGACTCGGTTGTGTTACGAAAATTCAGTCTTTCTCGGAGTTGGCCGAAAATTAAAACGCAGTAATCGAACTCTGGGCATTTTATTCGTAAAGCGCAGTGAATCAATAATAGAAATCAAGTCATCATAATCATGTCATCGCAAGAACAAATACATTGTTTTCGGAATGAAGAGAAATAATAGTAGTGTATAATGCTTGTATGACAAAGGCAGATAAAGGTGAGGGTCTAAAAATATTATAACCTTAACAAAAGAAAGCTGTCACGATTATTTCGTAATCTGACACAAAATTTATCATTAATAAAATGTAATGAGTACACGTGCAGCGATGTTGTCGTTAATCAATTGGTCAGAAGCGTTGGAAAAAGCTAGAAAATTCCGAATCTTTTTGTTTTTCATTTTCGAATCGTCATAGAGTAGTGTAACTTTTACACCATCAAAGTATATAGCGACGACTATTGCGCCGATTGCGCGACACATGCCATCTGGGGGGCTACAACAGGAATAAAGTTTTGTGATTTGAATGTGCTTATGTGCAGTTTACTGTTTATTATTTATTCGGCACAATCTGTATGTGGTTGATTCAGAATTTTCCGATGAACCTATACATTTGGCAATTTGTTTTAAACTCGTTTTATTTTCAAAAGTCAATTTGTTTTCTTTTCCAGCTGTTCTTCCAAACATTCCATGTAGGTAATGCCGGTATGGTAGGTCTCCTTCGATAACGGAAGAGGTGCAATGAGTAGTTATCGAAAACTGCTTGAATTATGCATCGCAGCACCACGCTACTTGCGCATTATACACGAGTAGTAGCCATGTCCTAGCGTCAGAGATCACTAGATCAGAGTCAAAGCGTCGCTGCGCTGCGAGTATATGCACATGCACAGCGTATAGCTGTAGCAGTGTCCAAGATATGTGCGCTGCTGCTGCATCAGAGCTCGGCGCGCATTCTCCGCTGCGGTAATAACGAGCGAACAGCGCAGAGTATACAACATATATCTACTATTCTACATAGAAGTTGATCGCGGGCTCGTGCGAGGAAGACTGGGAGCCCGAGAGCTCGTAAACGACAAGCGATATGGAGTTTCCAGCCCGCGCGACTAGCAGCATATCATCGTCACGCCGCGATTTCTTTCGCGCGATAAATAGTTCGTAGTGCGTCGACGACTGCATCAGCCTTCGACTCGACTCTCCTTTGTCCTTCTCTCGGTCTCTCGATCTGCTCTCCATTTGTGCCTGTATGCACTGCGCGTTGCAGCACTTGCAGCCATACTCGCAAACAGCAACAGCGAGAGATTATGTGCAGCGACTCGCTCGGAGAGAAGGTAAATAACGGATCAGCTGATGAGTGATAGCAGACAGCGGAGTAGCAGTAGCAGCAGCGGCGGCGGCGGCGGCGGCGGCGGCGGTGGCGGCGGTGGCGACAGCAAGGAACTCTGGTGCAGAAGCGCCCATTGTTTTCTCTGTCCGCGGCGGCAGTGGCAGCAGGCTACACCCTTCGGCGACTCTACCATAGGCAGTCCATGTCGCTCGGGCTATGGCGACGAGCAGCTCCGACGGATCCTGCACGGCGCCCGCGGACTTCCATCTCTCCTCCGAGCTCGACGACGTCAACGAGCGCCTCGGCATCGACTTGCTCAAATGCCCGCTCTGCCACAACGGCCGCAGGAACTTCTACTGCAGGCAGTGCGTCCAAAATGGGGAATTTGTGCACTCGATCTCGGTCTACTCGGAGAGGTGAGTCTTTATGCTATCAGCACCTATACTTGTATGCTTTCGATTATGCTCCCGGCCTTTGTTTTTCTTCTTTCCTTTCGCACTGTCCGTCTCGTTATTCTCTCGAACGCTTGCAACCGATGCAACTTCGTTTTCTTTCTTTTTCCTGCGCACGCTATACTTACTTACTCACCTAGTTCTTACGCACCCGTCTCCCCGCTTGTGCGTGTAAGTACTTACTTGCTATGATTGACTGATAATTTTTCGGCGTTCGATTTTCTTCTGCGCCTCGCGAATACTTATGCAAATGGATGACAAGCTCTGTCAGCTGTGTAATTCGGTTCGATTTTCTGGACGTCCTCTATAATGATTGGAAGAAAAAAATACCGATATACCTCTGATCTATGCGAAATCGATCCTTATTTTTAGATCTTTCTGGGTCGTGGTCTAATTCTAAGATATTCTCTAGCTGTGTTTATTTCAATGTTCTGCTCTGTTACAGGTTTGCGGATAAGCAGCAGCGACTGATGCGATTAAAAGTAGCTCGAAATCAATTGGAGGAGAAGTGTACAAAAGCCCTGGAAAAATATAAACAACGTGATAAACTGGTATGATTTTTGTTATGCTTGTAATATTGCTACACTTCTGTTGTCAATTGCTTAAATTATCTATTGAATATACAACTGCTTAATTATAACTTACCTTTTATATTTTATTCTTTAGATTTGTGATATAAATGCTTGCAAAGAAAGAGTAAGACTGCTTCGAAACCTTGAGAATGAAACTAGGCAAAACATTAGTAAAGGGAATTCACGGTTGAATGTCCTGAAGGATGTTAATTCAAAATTGGTTTCAAAGTTACCAATACATGAAGAACAGGTAGAAAAATTACGTAAACATGTTATCGAATTAAAAGTTAAGCAAGAAAGGCAAAAGGAATCAGTAGAAAAAAAGAAACATCAGTTAAAAAAAGTTATAAGAACAGCTGCAAAACAATTGATAAAATACATATTTCCTCTGAGTCAAGTTAAACCTTCAAAGAGGTAAACTATAATTTTTTATCTTCCTGCACTCTGTTGTTTTTACCAGACATTATTTAATTTAATTTAAAAATTTCAGTTTATCTAATAGTGAAGATGATGGATCCAGCATAGATATGGTCACTTGTGCTCTTGCCGATGCATCAGGAACATCATATGTTAGGGGTAAATGGATTAATGATACTGAAAATAGCCTAGAAGTACATCATCGCATAGTTTCTCCTACTTTACCTGGATCTGGAGATTATAGCGCATATTCACTTTGGGGTTTGTACAGTTCCATATGTGCATTCTATTAATGGCTGCAAAATCTAAATATTAAAAGAAATGTTTTATTTTTTCGTTTAGTTGCACAAAATAAAGATTGTGTACCTAGCGGGAACAAGGAGAATGCGATACACAATCCTGCATACAATATTAATGCAGCCCTCACTTATGCTACCCAATTAGTTAATATTATTGCGTATTACCTCAATGTGCGACTTCCATACAAACTTGCTTATAGGTTTGTAATCGATGTAACATCTAATAAAACTTTCGACATTTTAACCATACGTTTGGTTGTAATAAAAATTAATGTTCATTTCAGTGAATTTTATGGGAGTGAAATGTCTGATCAAAAATTTGCCAGAAAAGTAGCAAGGCTAAACAGTAACATTTTGCATCTTTGTTTTACCCAGAATACTGATACTTCAGTATTACATCCAATGCATACACTGCAAAACCTTATGCACTTGCTCAATACTGAAATAAGTGATTTGGGAAGGTAAGACATTTCATTTTTTTTTTTTTTTAATATCGCGATCTAAGCTTATCTAAAGTACTTATTTACTCTAATTTTATTCTTATGTTGTAGAATTGGCCCAATTGAAGTCGATCCAAATATAATTTTAAATATGCACAATCAATTAGTTCAAGATTTGGAAAATAGTGATGATTCTGCTTCTGATGAAGAAGAAGATGCCTTCAATTGGGAATGGGAAGCGGTAAGAAAATTCAAATTTTGATTCTTCTGAAAAATAAAAGAAGAACTGTACAAAACTTGTTAAACAAAAATATATTTTTATTTTTAGGTTCCGAATGTAGCTTGTCCAGAAATGGTTGTTCCTATTCCAGGTGCAATGACTAGCCAACAGTCTTCTAGCATGCAAGTAAATCAAAGTGTAGCTGGAGGTTTAGTAACAAGCGCAGCGGCCAGTATTGCTTCTTTATGGAGGGGTTGGACCACCAACAAATAGATTAAATTTAAGTTTCTTATAATACATAATTACTGCAGGCAGGAATACATATTTATTCAATCTTTTTTTGATTTTCATCGAAAGAATATTTTTAAAAGTTCAAAAATAACTATTACATAATTAAAGGTATAATTTATACCTTAGGAACATTTTTTATACTGATTACTAATTTAATGAATAATCTTTTCTGATTGCGTTAGAAGATTTTGTAGATTATTTTTAAGTTGTTAGAATTATAACGTTAATTATTCAAAGTAATAATTTAATTTAATTTTTTATTTGTTTTTCACAGCAATTTCTAGTTTTATAATTTTGTACAGTTTGAATTTGTATAATTTAAATTGTGAGTTTGACATTTGACAATATATACAAAAAAGCATTCAATTTAAGTGTAAATCGATTGGTCTCATTAGGTTATCAGAACGTTCAAGTGTCATGATAGGTGAAAATTGCATAAGTTTAAGTTTAAAGTAAGAATAGATAAATCTTATCGAGGCGCCTGAAAAATACGATGTTTTGTATTTTGAATCGATGCATCACTTGAAAAAAAAATTTATATTATATAAATAATGCAGTTAGAATTATATGCGTAATGAAGTACATAGTGATTATAAATGAAAGTTGTATGAAATGATTTTATGTACTACGGACGTCCAAAATTTATAAGTATGCAATGACTGTTGACTGATTAGAAAAATGTACAGAAATTATGAATGCATCAATCTATAAAGAAAAAAATTGGTGTTATTTTTGTACAGATTAATAACGTTCTCCACTCGTTTAGTATTCTAAAGTTTAATTGACATATATGACATTCATCAGTCAAAATAAATTGTAATAAATGCAGAATTATATAAGTGGATTTCTGAAAACAGCATCACACTGTTATAAGCATAGTGCACTGGATCAGAAGTAGTAATAGATCGCCTGGACCTTTGTACAATACATTTAAATAAATAGAAAAAATAGAGATTTTGAATACAATTTCGTTTATAAAAGAAGTCTAATGTGATATAAGATATATGAAATTTCTTCATCAAAACAACCAATTTATCATAATTTAAATAATAATAACAATAATTATAATGTTAGTAATGGTAATATATTGAATTAAAAGTATGACAGTCACAGAAGAATCATTATTAAAGTTATTTTTCCAGGTATGAAAGTCTAAAGTGTTTATAGTAAAAATACATAATAGGTTTAAAGCTTACAATGAAAATATTTTAAAAATAATGCTCATTAATGTATGTATGTATATTGGCGGATTGAGTGCTGGGATCTTTAAAGTACAAATGTTCATAACAAATTGTAGATGGAATGAGAGTACGTGTATCAATTTCATTGTATTAAAATTTTTTTTTTGTAAGCTTTTTCATCTTGTATGTATTTAAAATAGTTGGCGCGAATGAGATTCTTATAATTAAATCGTATTTATTATTATTTCATGGATGCATCAAGATATTGAAAAATAATTAGTACTGACCATCCCAATTATTTAAAAGATCGGCACAATTTCTAAGATTGACTTCTAAGCCATGTTGATGTGTCATTTGCTCATATCAACAGTTTGATAATTAAGATATTACATATTTGTAAATATATAACTGAAATTTTGAAATGATCATTGTAGATAAATGAGCATTAATAAAATATATTGTTACTTAGACTAACTTTAAGTATAAAGATGATTGAAATGTGCAGTACGTACATTATGCGTAAGGTGGCTATGTTTTATTTGAACAAACTTTCAATGTGATATCTCTGACAAACTAAAATGTTTTTTAAGAACTAAGTTATTATGTGTTGTAATAAAACATAATCTACGAAATATTTTTAATAACTTTATTTTACTTTTACTCCCACTTATTGCGTCAAATTATCTTGACTTACAATCGTAAGCAATAGCATTTTGGTCTATACCAATTGACAGTTCGTTACAAAAAGTTTTGGATAAACAAATTTAGTAAACGATAAATTTTCATATCTTAATTGTAAGTTTTATGGCGATATTTCTTTTGTTATAGAGATATGATGACGTTATTATAGATACATTTGAATAGTTGCACAATTAAGTTTATATGTAAACATATGCTTGAGTTCGTAATCGTTGAAACAGGTATAATCAATATAATCAAGTAAAAAGTAACTCTATATGTTCCATTAACAAGTAGCAATTTATTTGGTTTGGCATACATACGAACGAGAAAAATCAAATAATTTTTAATTGTGCTGGCATATCATAGCCTTAGTATTGTACTTATTTTTATGATGTTATAGTAAATTGTGTACCAAAGGCGTAAAGTAAAAAGTCAAAGATGAGCCGACTGCGCAAGACAAGACGGGTACTGAAACCACGCAAGCGCAACAGCCCTTGGTGTAGACCATATTTATGTAAAAAAAAAAAATAAAAAAAAACACTAAGCTTACTTGTTAGGCCAAAAATGAGAAAATCATACAAAATTAATTTACCCTTTTTTTTGAAACAAGGATGAGGATGAATATAAACAAAGAAATTCAAATATACAATATTTTTTCATTATTTCACTGTATCTGATAAATAAAGTCATTAAGAACTATGCCGAAGTAATGTGTTTATATTCGATATGTATTAGCGATAAAAACAAATTTTAAATGTTCATTCTTCCAATCATAAATTTATTTCTATAATTTTTCACACCCTTTGAGATGCTTCAAACCCATCGGTTTATAAGTGTTTTACAACAATTTTTTAGGTAAGATGATTTGTATTTTTCCAAACGAACAAGTGTTATAACATTTATAATCGTAAGTGCATATGAAAGTATGACGGTTAGATACTCTCTTGTGCTAGTGAACAAATTGCGAAAAAAGTAAATGCGTAAGTCGTCGCCTGTACAATGATTACATGATTTAACTAAAACAATAAAAGTCTCGACGAGTATATAAATTAAATATTTAAGGACTTGCCAACAAAAATCGCCAGAACACTAGATTTTATTTTGTTTTTCTCTCATTATTCATCGTTAGTAATATTAAATTCTTATTTTATAAAAAAATAGTCCTTGTCTGGAAGGTACTAGTCACTCTGCAAAACCGTTTTCCTAATTTCCAAGTGAAAAGAGTTTTAACAATCAATTTTAATTCTACTTGGAAAAGGACAATACAATATATGAAAAATTTGCTGCAACCAAATTTTCTATCTCTTGCACTCAGAAAAGGACTATTTAAAATAAACAAGATATTTACATACAAAAACCTACAAGAGTGTTTATTTCTCAACAAATATATTTTTTTGAAATTAAAAGCTGAATTTATACAGTAGATATTATCATTTACTTTAACCCAATTTCGTGTATAACATACATATAAAATTTCAATTATAAAATTATCAGGTTGATATTGTTCGAAAGAAATAAAAATCTTAGTAGGTTTGAATGGAAAGTTTAAAATATTAACGTATACGAAAGAAAATCGCGTAAAATGTTGCTTCAATTTTTATTAAAAATTAAGCAAATAAAAAAAGTTATTTTTAAAGTAAATCAAACCGTATCAAAAGTATCAATGAATATTCAAACTTACAAACATATCGTATCGTCTTCAGGTTTTCAGTAACAACTCTTTTGAGAGTAAGATTAAATAAAAGCAGTGTTAAAAATGCGACCAACAAAATTAAAGCTTCACGCTTCTGTCATATCTAAAACCAAGTTTAGGTGTGGTTTCTTTTTCGAGAGTTTTATTATAATCTTGTATCCTAAATACGTTATGGACAGAACTGTAGGTCTAGTGCTAAATGGTCATATTTTATCCAGTCCTGCACACGCAAATGCCGTCGCTTTATGGTGTTTTTCGGACAACCGTTTGTATTTTTTTTTTATTTCAATATAAACGCCTAAAGTTACGGCCTCGTAAAAAGCGGAAATTCGCAACCTACTACGAATAAGTATTCTGAGCGCAAGTCTACTAGAACTACAAAAATATATATGTATGCCTATGTAATTATAGCGTGTCGCGACACATTACGTACATTTGCTTTCTTGTCAACATGGCAGAGGGAACGGTAGAAATGATTCCTTCTGATAGAAATCCAGATTACATTGATTCGTACTCTCGCACATTGATAAAAGTATTTTCTTCATTCAAGCATGTCCCGCACGTTTAAGATGAGCACTATTTACCAAGTTAAAATAAAAAAATTAACGAGTAAAATAAAAACAGTTCTTGTATATACAAAAATGCTGTTTCAAGATTTAACTCTATTAACATTTTTTAAAGTTTTTAAGTGATTTTTCTTACAAAAATTTTACAACGTACATTCTTGATTTTTAATGCAAAATACGTTCGTATGTAATCTTGATTCTTATCTTATACATGACTATATGTGATCCTTAATTAGACATTTCTCGTCCCTCATTTTTAATAACGGCAATAGAATTTTTGCTGTTTGTTTAATACAAAGAAAATTTATAAAATCCAACAATATTAGTGAAGTAATAATCATTTCAATCACTGCTATAGTTTTTATGCATGTTTTTCACAAGTTTTACCATTTCAAATTAGTATCTTGCCATTCGTAACATTCACATATTGCATTTAGTATACCAGGAAAAGTTGAACAATATTTAGCTCCTAATACTCCTCACAACATTTTACTGTTCTAATGACTTTCTTACACGGTTACGAATGTTTTTCACTCAAAACAGAATGTTTTCCTACAGTACATGCATTGTATAATCAAAAATTGATATTACAAACCATGGCATTGTTCTTTCAATGATAAAATAGTTATCGCAGTTGCAGCTGACACGCGTTTGCTACATCTTTAAATTCTCTCTATATAATTTTTGATTCAAATGAAAAAGTAAACGTTCACATCTAAAAAATACGTCGTCTCTTGTCTTCTTTTTATAGTTAGATATACATCATCATACATCGGTAAATTTGATTTGAAAGTAATATAATAAAAAAAAGGAAAAATAAGTTTCACCTATCAGTAATGACAGTTTATGCCACGCGTGTATAAATTGATATTGTACATTTTTTTTATGAATATCGCGATAAAAGTATTAGTGAAAAATTTGTCAATAAAATAACATATTTTTCGCTGTTTATAGTCGACAATCAATGTGTGTAGATTCGCATTTATCCCGATAAAGAATACATTATCAATTCTCACTTTCGATAAAAATCTGTATTGTTTTTGTATTTGTACATCTGATGCGGTTTGTAATAAAAGTAGCACTTAATTATATAGAAGGTAATCATACGGAAGACCTATACTGTCTGCTTTGCTAGGGCAAACTTCTCGAAACACATTTTCTATTAATTTTTGCCTGAAACAAAAAAAGTTATGTTTTTACATAGAAATATATGAACAAAATTAATAAAATTTATAATATAATTTTGTGTAGGAATTGATTTTTGAAAATTTTCTTTGTGTAAAAGAGGTAATGTGAAAGAACCAGTTTTCGGGTTTTACCAAGGTCAAGATCAATGAATATGCTATTTTGGAAAGAAATCTAATTATGTGCACGGGAAACAAGCCAAATCGTTAATGTACTGTTTATTCTTTGTGTGGGGACCTTCGTCCGTTAGAGTTATGTAAGCGATTTGGCTACGTTTTTGCGGAGTTATGCCGAATCATAAAATAACTTCCGTGAAGCAACAGCCATCTCAGCAGTCGCTTGATTCATCACGAGCTAGCAACACTCATTGTAGCAAGTACGTTTTTTATTGCAATTTTAAGTATATGTATAACTAAAATTTATTTCTTTTTATACATATATGCGTACTTCAGTTTGCTTGCTAATAATGTTATATTACGTGCCAGCGATCGGGAAGTAATATTTCAGTAAATTGTAATGCGCTATATAATCGTAAATAAATATATTTTTAGTTACTCACTTTGCAGGAAGTCCACCACCGGGAGGTAAATTGGATATGCCTTGATCCATGAGCATATGAAGAAGTTTTAAAAAAACAAAGTCCTTTTTGTCCGCCTCTCGTGAAACTATATCTATAGAAAAAAATGTGAATGTTAATGCATATTTAAAATATGGTTTAGTAGTTTATAATGGTAAGTGCATAAATTGCAGGAAAATGATTTTGTTTTTATGCAAATTTAAAAAATATATATATATATACATAATTTAAGAGTGCAAGCATGTTGCAGATGCATGAACATCATCATTCACCTTCTATATTGTTCGTAGATAATATTAAATAAAATATATTTTAGATATTAACATTGTAATAAATTAAAATAACAATCGATAATAACAATACTTGCTTAATTTTAAAGCTTGCATATGATTATAACTGAAAAGTATGTAATGATACTAAAATAATGAATACACTCATAAGCAACAATTAAATTACTATTTGAATTTCAAAAAACATGCAGCTACTTAGGACTGGAATTTTTGTGTGTATTTTACAGTACATTTCTTATGGACGAAAATAAAATATGATTGGCACTCAGTGGTACTCCGGTCATAAGTAGGTACATTCCTTTTTTTACAAAATTTGTTTAATTATATCTAATATGGGTTAAATTTTCCACCATTGGAATTGTTTGATTTATCTTTCTAATCAAGAAATCATTATTAATAAATTTTGTTGATTACTTTTTTAACTTAAATCTTATTATATTTAAAACTCAATAACGGCAACTGCAATATTCTGCCATAAGAAATGCATTGCCGTTATATCTATACTGAGTACTTGAGAATAAAATGTAAAAAAAAGTCTACAACGAAATCTTTATTCTCTTACCTACCTGTCAACTCATCTTCTAAAAAATTTAGCGGAATAAAATTAAGTTCAAACCTTTTGCTTTATTTTGACTTAACAACTCCAAAGGTGGAACTATGTTTTGCCTAAATAACTGCGGAATACCAAATTATAATTGAAAAAAATTTTAAATTGGATACAAAAATCACATCATTTAAGATCATAAATAACAATCCAGAATAATATTTATTGCTTTTGTACTATATATTCCTGGCACAATAAAACTTTTTATGACAAAATATTATATTAAGCTCTTAATGTAGTTATAAGTGATGATATGTATAATAATACGTTTTGAAGGAAACATTTCTGAAGTCATTTCGATAATGACTGATAACTTCTCATTATTTTCATAGTAACTATGCAATGTAGCTTTGTGTAATATATTTTGAGTATTAGATGTATTAATTATACTAAATTGCTTTATCCGATTCTTTAATTTAGTATAGAAAATACTTCTTAATTTTATTGCATATCGCAAGTTTAGATATTTTTGTTGCTTGAGTTTTACTCGTTTTTAAACATACAAAAATACATTAATCCACCTAACACAAAAACAAATTTATTTTTGTAAAAATTCGAGTAACATCGATATTCATTATTGTACCTAACATTATTAACCGAGATTATTTTTGTTAGTATAGTATTTAATGTAAAACAAGCGCATTTAAAATACGTTATTTATGATTTACGTATAGTATCAGACTAGCTTGAAATTTGAAAACGTGCCTTGACTTATTTATAATAAGTATATACGCACGTACGTATATAGTGCGCAGGTCTTCGTGAGTAATAAATAGCAATATTTTGAATAAGATTTAATTCATAGTTGAGAAAAAATATTATAATTAGGTGGAAATTTGTACTAAAAATTAGATGCTATTAAAACACAAAATACTTTAAACTCGTTAATTGACCTATATTTTCTATATATTAAAGCTTTTCATTTGGAAATAGTCAACACTCTAATAGAAGGCAGTATTGTTGTTAATACTTTACAAAGTATTAACCTCCTAAGACAATAACAATAACAGTAATTCATAATTACTGCGAAAAATTTTATCTTAATCTTATTTTGATTGGTTTACTTATAACAACGTCCTTTCAATAATTTTCGATAAAATATGGAAAACCTTTGCTATCTTGGATAATGTCAATTTACAAACACCGCATTTTCAGAGTATTTAGGAAATATAATATTGATACGTTATTTTAATTTTCATGACTGTTTTTTTTGTAAATAGAATCTTTTGATCTTTAAATTTCTAGCTTATCTTTGGTCAGACTAGAACTGCATCTGCCAGCAGCAAGCACAGCAGATTATCGATATACATCTATTTTATATATTTGCACCAAGAATTACTGCAAAATTAGTTACTAGTCTGCAGATTCATATGCTTGTCAGGTGCGTTCACGAGCGCGCGATCGTGAGCGCCTATTAATGCAACAGCATAGGGAAAGTAGTGGATACATATATGGAATAGACAATGAACCTTTAATTGTCCTCTCAATGAACATGTCGAGTTCGGCCTCCTTCTTTTTAGCCTCGATATTGGGCTTCGGAGCTGCAGGGAACGTGATCAATACAATACTCATGTTGTCTCTGCTACCCTGCAAATAATAGAAACAATAAAAATAATCAATATATTTGTACAATGGAAATAATTTCTGTGCATTTGAGAAATATAAAAAATCACGAATTTCAAGATTACTGCCTTGTTAAACAGATAAAAATATGAAATTAAAATTATATATACCTTGTACAAACAAGTGTCTATAACTTCATTAGTAACTGCCTCCAAATCGTCAGTAAGTAGTAGCCTGGAGTGTATGAAATTGCACAAGTTTTCATTGGTCATAACATCCCAGATACCGTCGCATGCCAACACCAAGAACTCGTCATGCTGGTCGTCTCGATCACGCACGAAAATCTCGGGTTCGGGTGAGACAAGTTGTTCGCAGGGTCCACGGCCCTCAACATTCTTGTACTCGTAGTCGCCAAGAGCTCGGGATACTGCCAATAGTCCGTTTACCCGCTGGATGACAACGTTACCGCCAGCCTTCTGTATACGCTCCTTTTCGGCAGGTAGGACCGGTTTGTGATCACGCGTTGAGAAGATCGGGTTGCCCGACCTGCACAACACTGCGCGCGAGTCTCCACAATTGGCGATATAGATGTTCTTTGGAGATATAAATGCACAGACCTGTTGTCAAAACAATAAAGCATAGGAAATTGAACGCATTCTTTTGTTTTCATTGCAAATAATCACTTATTAAGTATAAATAATAAATAAACTAACCGCAGTAGAACCAGATTTATCAGTACCATCGCACATTTCTGGAAGACCTCGCATTTTGTCATCCAATCTTAAAAAGCCAGAATGTATTCCTCGTATCACATCTTCAGCTTTGAATTCCTCTGTTTGCATTATGCACTCTAATAAATGTTCTGCACTATGCGCTGACACTTTAGCACCTGCATGGCCATCAAACACAGCAAAGAAACTCCAGTCTTCGAGACCACCTTCGAGACCAGTTATAGCCTGATGCGCATCCTCCATTTCGAGTCGCCATCCCTGCATGCTAGCAACCCCATATTTAAGACCGTTGCCTTCGCCATGCTCATTATACTTGTCAGTTTTAGGTGTGTCCAAAAATGCCCCCATAACTAATCAACGAATTCTTCACTCAAGTAGTTTAGCAATCTTCTGTATTCCTATTATTTAACCATCATTTTCCATCGATCGAATGAGGGGACAGTTGGCATGTTTCTTTCTAGAAGACAAAATTTGATTAGTTTGAATAACAAAGTTAAATGAATTTGAATAGAATGCAACATACTACTATCAGTTATGATTAAGACTTTTAATCAGCTTTGATAAACTTAGGCATACATATTACATAAGGAGTGGCAAGTAAAAGTTACAGCAATAGTGCATTGTATATTACATAAAATGCCTTTGATTGTATATTTTGAAAGCTAGCATTATTCAAAAATAAGTTTGTTAGAATTATTTATAAGTGATTGTTCACGAATTTATTTGAAAGCTATCTTTAGCATCATCTGTTGTAATGCTACAATTTAATTGAAAATCAAAGTAGAAAACTAAATCAGTGAAATCAAATAAATCTCTGGCTAATTATAATCTCGATACAGCTCTAGAAGCCAAGATACATAAGCTGTAGTTTTTTTCATCTTTTTTTTATATTTGATAAGTTACACAACATGCAAGTGCCTCTCTAGGCAAAGAGACACAGGAACACGGACAGCATAAACAGACATACAACACTAGCAGAATGCTAATCTTCATCGTGTGATTCTTTCACACAAAAAAGTCCTCCGATGCAGCAGATAGTCGATATGATTGAAAAAGCGCTTTTCTGTGTTTACCTTGATTAGATTCAATCTACAATTATACGCTTCTATATATGGAAGTAAAACTCGAAACTTTGAAAGGTAGTGAGTGAGAGAGAGAGCAGCTGCACGAAAACTTACAAACGCAATAATCTTTTGTAAGTTTTCGCAACAGTCGCGGCTTTCACCACAACAGCTTTAGGTACATCCGCGCGAGAGAACCCTGGTGCTAATCAAGCGCTGAGCTAGCTGTACATTTTCCCCCCAAATACATCCCGAAGATAAGAGAAAACGAGCTTCCAAGCTCATATCGGAGTGATGGCTATATATATGCAGTACACTGACACACACACACGCGCGCGCGCACACACAAGTACTCATACGCAAACGGTAAAACGGTATACTACGATTCGATGAGAGAAGTGAGATAATTAAAAGAGGTATCCATATGATATACGTAGAATAGAAACAACGGAGCTCCTCCCTCGAGCTGACAGTCACGGCAGGTAAGGCAAGTGCTGTCGAGCACGCAGGAAAACAACGTCGAGGGACTGAGGGCACACGGTGTGACACGGAGAACTGCCAGCTTTCCTAGGGAAGCAAGAGCTAATAACCGCACTCGCTAGTTTCCCTAACGTCCCAGTTTTTCTGGTCGAACGCGGAGTGCGTTGAGGCGGAGCAAAGCCAAACTATGAAAAGATACTGAAATAGAGCTCTGGCACTGGCGCACTACTACTTAGACGCCGAGGAAGCTTCTCTCGCTCACGCGCGGGCCTTCCTCCTCCTCCTCCTCCTCCTCCTCCGACTCGACCGACTCCTCTCGGCTCTTTATAAGCTAGCTAGATGTATGGTGTATTTGGATAAAATAATCACAAAGGCGCTGTTCGTCCGGTCTCGAGGACGGAAGATGCTTCGCGGAATCCCACTGCGGCTGCGAAAACTGGTGCGAACGGTCAACTCTCGCAACGGGGAAAACTAAGTATAACTCGCGCGAAATCAGGTTATGACTCCGAAGCGCGATAAGGGCGGGCTTTGTGCTTTGTCTCTCCCTTTAGTCTACTCTGATTCAATTTCAGTGCGAGTGCAATGACGTTTGGATTGTTTGGAATACAGCAGCAGTGGTAAGCATTCACGGAAAGAAGCTTCTGTTGGTCGTGCGCGCGCCGCGCGTCCGTTAGTTATTGGCTTGACAACTCGTTGCTCGATCGTCTCCTATTTCTCTTCCCAACAAGGACTAGTCACGCTAAATCACTGCAATCTGCATGTGTATTGTGTGCAGAGAGGATATAGGTTACGTACATGCATACGCGCACATCAAGCGAAACGAAATAGGTACTTAATAAGCAGAGTAGTCGAAGAACGCTACAAAGTACTTAGTCTATACCTTACCTGCGATGTCGTGATGCGGTCTGCGCTTCCTCGCCGTTGTCTGTTATTTTCAGCTCTCCGACTCTCCCCAGCGGTATACGCGCAGTGTATTAGATATTATCTATACGCTTATAAGTATAGTCGAGCGCACACACGATACAACACACGCACGCACACAGAATGCAGCTCCCTCGGGAGTCGGGACTGCGCGCTTGCGAGGGAGCTCGGCGAAGAAAGCTAAAGCTGCCGCGAGCTCACCACTATTCTCCAATTTCCAACCGACTAAGCGGCAGCGCGCGCACACTAGTATAAATTTATAATCTACGTCGCACGTACATACAGACCATACAGTATAGTCGGACTGAGCTGAGACACTGCGACGGGCGATGGCGTAAAAAACGCGCACCTCACACACGCAGCATACAAGTTAGAAGAGCGGAATACTTATAAGTGGATGCGAGGAACAGCTATAACAAGGACACGCGCGTCGGCGCATAGAATAGATCCGCGGTAGACTCGAGAGCTGGCATAGGTAATATTATACCCGAGGGGGGCGCCAGCTACGCTATACGTCGTACTGCGCGCGGGCTGCAGAAGAATATCGAACGGACGGAATTCGCGTTTATTACAAAAAAAAAAAAAAAAAAAAGAAATTGATTAATTGCCCGTACAGTTATACCCATACCTACGATCAACTACTTGATTCGTGATCGGCCATTTAGTTCGACAAACCGTATCCGCTGCTCGAGTTTTTCGTTTATTTGTATGACTTCGTCATTCGAATACTGCGCCAGCTAGTCATTATGTTTTTTGCTTGTTTTTCGTCAGAGAAATAGAGGAGATGACATAAGTACTTAGTAGTATGGAAAGCGAAAGAATATGAGGAATGATATGCGGCTGCGCGTGGAAAAACTGACGTCAACTGTAACCAATCGGAGCCAAAAGATGCCGGTTTGCGCGCGCGACGTCCGCGCACGAGGTGCTGGGACGCATGCGCTGCTATCTTCTTACCACGACTCGCGATATACTTATCGTATAGGTATAATACAATAGGTTGCATTGCGATAGTGCCCTGTACCTATATGCATTTATAGTTTATCTATAGTGAATCAGACCTTCCCCGCGATGAATTTTTTAATTTTTTTCATTCGGCGACGCTCGTGATACATCCAAGTTTTGAGATTTTTTTATTTTATCACCGACGTCTATCTTCGGCACGTTCGAAGCAATCGAAGCTTGGGAGCGGTGGATCCCCTAAATCCAACGATGATTGCCGTAATATATCCGCAGAGCAACACCTAAACACGCGCAATCGGTATCAGTGACGGTAAACTAAGCTGCTTATAACAGCATTTTTGGCATTCGCCGAATATACTGAAGTGTTCGCTGCTCGAAACGTAAAGTGTGAATCCCGCATCTACAAATATTACGCTTGAAAGAGGCCTATACACTGATACGATATGAATAATTGAGCTTTATCTGAACGAAATTTCGCCGATAACGATTATTCATATGAATTACGTGTTGTATGCAGATGCCACAAATAGTTATTCGCAAGTAAAACAGACGATTTTCTGAATTTATCTATCGCTTATCAGTTATATATCCACTTATATACAAGTAGAACACGTATATAGTTATATATACACTAATAACTCGTCAAGAAAGGATATATAGTTTTTTATTTTTCGTCGTCATTTTCTCGAATCAATAAAACAGCCTGCGCCAGCGCAACGATGCATATAACTGTTCCGCGATGATTCACCAAATTCACGCCAAGTATCGACTTTTTCTTTAAATGCATGCACTCGTTATTGGTGGCCTCTGCTGTGACTAACAGTGTAAGAGGATGTTTTCATGAATTCATGAAGCGATAACGATTTTTCGGTTCTCGATCCCTGCAAAAGAGGATATTACTTATGTAATAGTTTACAGTTCATAGATTCAAATTTCAAATCAAAAATCGATAATAGAATTATCAGCTGCGCAGCCGGTTTCGGCCGCGGATGACGTTTACATTGGACAGATAGAGGAGATCCTTGGCCTGAAAGTTATCGTTTCAACCGGGCTCCGATACAGTCAGAGCTGGAAAATGACATACCTCCGTGAATCAGATATCGACCTATAACACGATTTATATCCAACGATAATAATCCCCTCGATCTCAGCCTTATATACCGTACACGCCCTGCGTATAAACTGCTGGTTCAATTATATCACTGCATCATTTGATATAGCTATAGTCATACATGCATATGCAATAATGGTGTATTATATACATACTGAACATCTCTTACACTTTTCGCGCGGAGCCAAATAATTCAATTGAGAGAAGCAAACAGTCGATCGGAACTTTTACCCTTTAGCGCCATGCAACACACATGCCGAGGACAATGCGAATAGAGTAATCGGTCGGCACTCGAACCGACAGTACTTATAGGTTTATCGAAAGAGACAAAATCGTGCGTTTGGAAACGCCTGTGCGCAGATTACGATAAGTGTCCCGAGAGCTGATACAGACTTATTTCTTAACTCATTTTCGGTATAAGTTATCTCCTTCTCATATACCTTCATTATCCTTATCGCCAGCGATATATTCGATATTTCAATCAGAAATTCATCTTCCTTTGCATGCTCGATGCAACAGCTACATAAAAGATGATTTAGTTTTACTCGAGAGGAACTGCCAAGTCGTAAAATATTCCAACCGATATTTTTCAACAAGTAATTTATTTGTCATATTCTTTACTACTAGCAGACAATACCTTCGATTCAAACGTAGAAGTTGGAAAAAAGAATACTTGTAATGCTTCATCAGCACGTATATATTTGCACTCTGTACTTACTGAAGCGCACACGACATCGCGAAAATCGAGGGTTGCAAGCCTCACAGCCTTGAAAAGGTTTCACTTCTAGAATGTGCTGTGTTTTAAAGTATATTGAAATTATTGTCTTGAAATCATTCACAAAATTAAAAGGATTTCAATACTTAAGAACACAATATCTACTTTACGAAATATTTCCTTTATTTTTGCAACAATGAAGAGTTTACAAGCTTTGTATTTTTAGAAATTCACAATTTCCGTTCAATGTAAGTGTAGATATTTTAAACACGGTTCGCTGATAATATAACAGCAATTTTTATAAAGATCCTCTTACGTTTATCTCAAGAAAAATTGTGCATGTGCATGCTCCTAAGGTCTCAGTATATCTTTTGTAGAATGTGCTCTTTGTCAAGCGTGTTAGTCTTTTTGTTTAAGTCAGACAATCTAATTAAGTTTCAACGCGTTAATGTACAAGTATTTATTAATCTCTTGGATGATATTACCCATGATTTAGAGATTTTACTTTTTCTTACAACTACAAGTCGTCTTAGTAGAGACTTTTGGCAATTGAACATTGCTTTGTGATGTTTGTATAAAATATACGACAAAAGAATACTGAAAAATGTAACATTTATTACAATTGTACGAAATTTGTATTTCAACATTTCTATGCAAAGATTTTTATGTATATGAATTTTGTATGATGAAATAAATAATTTGCAGTTAAATAAATGTTTCAAATATAAATCTAAGATGCTGGTAGATGATATCTACTACTTTACTGTACAAACTGTTTGACAGTTAATATGACATAGCAGCGTATTTACTTCTCACACAAAGCTGAGATCTCGAGGCACCATGTATTCTTTCAAGATTTCATCTGTGATTTTACTTCTTGCTTCCTGATGTTCAGCTACTATTTTTTGCAAAATTTCTACCAATTCCTTCTTAAGCTCACCTGTTAAAATTTCGCCACTGCTGTAACCCTAGAAAGTGAATTCATGTGTGAAATAGAAGCGTTTAAATGAATAGAAATTCTAGTAAAGTTGATTACAAAAAAACTTACTTTTCTAATATTTTCCAGTTTTTCATCATCCTCCAAGAAGAACCTTAACCATTGATAAGATACATCGATATCACAGTTTCCTCCCAATTCTCTATGTTCTTCAACAGTAGCCCGGCCACCAGAAAATGCATGTTTGTTAACTTTGTTCTTTATTTGCTTTGGAGTGTCAGTGAGGAATATAGCGGTATTATTATCACTGGCAGACATTTTTGTTTTAGATCCTTGCAGTGCAGGGAAGAATGTGGAGTGTATCAGTGCAGGTTTGGGATGATTAAGTTTAGGCGCCACGTCTCTTGTCATTCTGAAGTATGGATCTTGATCTATTGCACAGGGGATAAGACATGGAACTTTCTTATTCTTAAAAATAAAGGGAAAAGTACTGCTTAGAGCCGGAGCTGCTTGAGTTGGAGGAAAACCAATTTTTGCTATAGGGTCACTGTCACCAAATCCAAATATCCCCTTGACTTGATTAAATGTTACACACTTTTGTATCCTTATCATATTTTGGTAAAAGGCAGGATTAGTGCCTATGTGCTCCAAGTCAGAAAAAATAAATGTCTTTTCCTTTCTAAATCCACAAGCTATGATATCTTTAGCATTGGCATAGGACAATTTGATGGCATCCTCAATTTTCAGGTTCTTCCATATGGCCTTCTCATCATCTGTTAACTGAATGACAAGAGGAACGTCAAAGACTTCTTGCAACCATTTACAAAACATGAATGGAACCAGATGCCCTAAATGCATACAGTCAGAGCTGGGTCCTCTACCCGTGTACAGGTAAAACGGTTTGCCTTGTTCGTACAAATTCAAAATCGTATGCATATCCCTGTGAGAGAAGACAATTCCTCTTCGAAGGAAGTGGTGGGCCTTTTTCCCAGTAATCTTTTCAAACCTGCTGATCAATTCTTCATCTATTTTTGAACTTCCGAAACGCTCTGCAAAAAAAAAACCATTAATTTAATAAAATGACCGAAAATCGAAGAAACTACAACGAACTGCCACCCGAGGAAATCAAATAAATTCTAGCAGATGTGTATAAGGCATTGCAACTTACTGATTAGTTTGTCGTAATCAACCCCATCGTCGGTTGCACTCTCGACATTCCAGGGCGTCACGACGTCCTCCCCAGGGATCGGTCCGTTCCCCGTTGCTTTCTCGTTCACGCTCATCTCCTCGAGCCTGCTGGCGCAGTCTGCTGCGTTTTGTTGCGAATTCTCGGCCATAATTTAGCGCAAAATACTGTCATATGCAGACGACACGCGTGCTGCCAGCCATCCAACGTTCAACGTTGCAGGTTATGTCGTCATCCTGGATGAATGGTCGTAATGTCGAGTATGTAAGTGTAGTGACTCCTCTTATACCTATCTCACACTTCTGCGCACGACACACGCACACATTGTACGTACTTAATTCCGGGTTCCGTACTCGCAGTCGCTGCTGAAAAGCATACCTATAGTTTATGCCTGACTTCTTGGAAGAAATGATATAGGTTAGGTATGAACATCCGGCGTCAGTCTGTTGCATCAGCACAAATAGATACTTGCTTGAACGGTAACCAGATTAGCAATTCGTGGTAAGTTAGTTCCTCTATTTTCGCAGTCGATAACACGTGCCTCAGTAGGTACCAGTGCTTTCTACTTTGTCCAAGATTAGAACGATATTATACTATATGATCAAAATAAAAAACGTGTTTGATTAATTTTTCAGAGATTTATTCAGCGAGATTTAACAACATTAGTCTGTTTTCATTTCACATAAAAATAAAGCGGTGTTGTTAAAAAATATATATCGATGTACGGTATTATTATTATTATCATTATTGTTTTTATACATTATGTAAATACTGAATTATGTCGCCTTGGCGGAATTTTTGTTCTGCAGGAACGGCGCTCCAAAAGAACAAATAAGTTATACATGTTGAGTTCCATTATTGTGCAATAGTAGATCGAAATTTCATTATCCGCATCTAAAAGAAGATTCGTGACGAAATTGCTCACCTGATATTCGAATAAGCTCACTTATTCACTTTAATTACACTGCGCTTTTAGTTAGTTTTGATTAAATTTTTTTTTTCATTTTTTAATCATAGTTAGAACGTATATTTGGAGCCACCGCGTAGGTACAAGTGTAGGTAGAGGTATTCTGATTTACGGATACAATACGTATATAGTGTATAGTGACTGCACTCTTCTCTTTTTGACAAGTTACAATCACATATCGTTACACTGTAATACACACTATATTATAATTTAATCTGCTCTCATGTATAAAAATTAGATTCTCCCTTTGATTGGCATACACGGTGTAGAAGTGTGTATCGTGTCGTCATAATGTTACATAATTTCATTCTTTTGGTACATTGTACTCATCATCTGCTAATTTATTTTTAAATTATTTTTATACTTTTTCAATTATTATATAGAAAACAGGAGTAGTTTATACAGGTAGCACACTTCTGTACAGCGTTTTAATTTATTTTATGCGTAACGTATAAAAAACATACAGTATTAATTAAGATCAAAAGTTCTACTACGCGTATTGACAGATTCGTACGTACAATATAATATATCCTCGAATTTCCCTCCATATTTTCAAAGTCGAAATGCAACGTGTTCTATCTGTTTTAATGCGGTATCTCTTTTACAGAAATATATATCTATAATCTAGATCATATTATTATTATTATTATTATTATTAATATTATTATTATTATTAGGGCAGCCTATGACTTTTCGTAGAAAGAAGAAGAATCCTGCCACTTCTTCGGAAACCCTATGCGTTCGTAATGGTATTACATCAGCGTTTCATATTCAAAAGGTATGCGATTAAGTCTGTATATTTTATTGTATGACAATAAGACTTACTGAAATTTGTTTAAATTATAGGTTCTTTATGGCAAATATAAGTAGCTCGGAAGTAGACTTTCTCTTCTAATCTTTGGTCCTTTTCTGTTTCCATTCGTACACAGTCGTTTTTCTCGCACAGCAATAATTTCCCTAATGAATGAATAAATCGCTATCCGAAATACATGAAATTGTTTCCGCAGTGATCTCAGCGATCTAACTAGTACAATTTGCGCCAATACGCTTGGCACAACGCGTTCGTAGAGTTTCAAAACTTATGATGTATCGAGTTAACGAGAGAAAAATTTTCCATTGCACTAACATTTTTTTTTACGTATTTACACATGCCACTTTGGTTTACGTACTATAATATCTTCCATGGCTTGGCCTTTGCGTTATGACAATCAATATAGGAAGTCTCTATTGACGATCAAATACTTTGATAATTGATGGATTTTTCAAGACCCGAGTAATGGCAAACTACAATTATACCTACTGACATGCGCGCCGCGCATGTACTCGTTAATTATATATTTTCAAAATCACGATTCAACCAAGTTAGAAAATGCAAATATAACTAATGCAAATTATTCACATTTGTATACACACGAAATAAAAAACTGCTTTTACGGTATAGAGATCGATCCGACTTATTTACAAGGCGTTTTTAACTAAGCATTTTCTCCTATCACAGACCAGTTTTGTCTTTGCAACCGCACATTTCATCTAAAATATATAACTAAACTTCATTTTCACCTCTTGATACAAAATATTATATTAAAGTCGATTTTTTTTTTCAAATCAATGATAAACTTTTAAAAATTTTCCGTTATCATTATTTTTAATATTTCTGTGATTACTTGAATTTTAGTATTATACTCTCTTATTACATTTTGATAATGGTCCTAAAAGATACCAGAAATGATACATAATGACTAGTTTAAAGTAAATAGTAGTCGAGCAGAATTTGATTTCCAAGAATCACTTGTAGTTTAAACATCATCAACGTCATCGTTTCATACACGTATTGTATAATGTTGTATCTGGATATATGTTCTTTATAAAATCAATACTTTTGTGGCACGGTATCATCAGCATGGCAGAAAATAATATTTTTCACTGCATGATGTGACGCCGGAAAGTGAAATTAAGATAGGGAAAGATTTATCGTTATACTTTTATGTTCATACGGCCTCGTGAAATTCGTTATATATATATATATATATATATATATATAGGTAGGTACATAACAATGCCTTTGGTCGCAGCAGGTACACGTTTGTTTAGATTTCTCGCACATTGACGCTTGCGGAGTAATGCTCGCTCCACGATGTTTATAACGTGGCCGAATTTAACGCACATTCAATGCTACAGGTATATTTAACTTGTACACTTCATATTGTTCCCTTTTATCTATATATGTCGTTGTAATACAGAATGAGAAACAAAATAATGACAAAAAAGTATATGATTTTCTGTATCTCGTCATACTCTTCTCTCTCTCTCTCTCTATTTATATATATAGCTTCTATTCTCGCTTTGCACTTTGTTTCTCTGATCCGTCACTGACTATAAAGCGTGTTGGCGTGCGTACTTTCTTCCGCGAATAGACGAGCAAGTCAGCGATGCGTGTACTCGCGACAGCTACCTATAATACCTAATAGACGTGAAATCTTTCGTTTGCGAAGAAAATGCCCTCGAGGCAAAAAGCTTAATGTCGGCTACATCTTTGTCGTGTTATAGGATTGTGTAAAGGAGGAATCAGTTTATTCCAGTACAGTTCGACCGATGACTCAGCCGACTCGCGAGAAGCAGTCCCATTCGAGCGAAATCTAAATTAGTCCGATCGCACATCCAGACCGAGAATAGCCCCCGACAGTGTATAAATCCACTCGAGCGAACAAACAAATGAGCTTAAGTAAAATAAACGAAGGAAAGCAGAGCTTCCGGTATTATAATACAACGATTGTCACTAATCGATCGCGGAATGAATCAGACCCGGACGCCGAGTCCGGTCTCGGCCTTGATGTCCGCGACGACGGTGATGTCGAAGGTGGGGTCGAAGGTGGGGTCGAAGGTGGGCGTGCAGAGGTCGGTGGGCGTGGGCGCGGCCAGCGGCGCCAGCCTGGGCTCCTTGCAGGCGACCAGCCTGACCCTGGGCCTGCTCCGGTGGATGGAGGGCTCGAGCTCGAGGATGGCCCAGAGCCGCTCGCTCTGGCCCCGCTCGCGGAACATGGACTCGGTCGACTTGCTCTGGAGCTCCGGGCGCGCTGGCTCCTGCCGCGGTTGGCGCTCCAGGTTGGCGCTCGACCTGCTCGACCGGCTCGACCGACTCGGGAAGAGCCGGCAGTCGCGGGGCTCGTCGGCCTCGAACGAGGCGAACAGCTCCTCGGAGTCGGGCACCGAGGCCGCGCTGAAGAGGGACTCGCGCAGCGGCGAGCTCAGCGCGTCCGAGCACATGAACGGCTCGAGGCAGCTGGTCAGGTCGGTCAGCTCGCTGCCGCTGTCGCGGCTCTGGAAGTTGTTGACCGAGTAGGAGGAGGGGAAGCGCGCCGCCGGGTGCTCCGCCGCGTTCGGCAGCAGCTCCTGGCTGCGCGACGACTCGGACCACTTGGAGTCCGAGGGCCGCCGCGAGCCGAAGCGCGTCGAGTCGTGCTCGGGGAAGAGGCTGTCCTCGACGCTCAGCAGGACGGAGGGGATGAGGGGCTCGGAGTGCCGCGCGCCCGGGCAGTCCTCCTCCTGGAGCGGGCTGGGCGGCTCCGAGTGCACCGCCGGGACGGGCTTGGGGGTCGGCAGCGGGCTGTAGCCCTCGCCGCGGATGTTCGACTCGGAGGCCGAGGCGAGCTGCCGGCCCGGCGGGCGCTCGGCGCCGAGCGTCGGGTCGGACATGGTGCCGTACTTGCCGGGCTTGAGGCTCCGGTAGTGGAGCTGCAACCTGCCGAGGCCTCTGCCGGCGGGCAGCCGCCTCTGCTGCTGGTTGAGCCTGCGCAGGTGCCGGATCTTGCTGAAGGTCGGGTCCAGCAGGTACTTGAGGCTGCGGATGCGCTCGAGCTTGTGGTACTCGGGCTCGAGCATGCGGGCCAGGTCGCGGACGGAGCCCCCCTCGGCCGAGATGCTGCTCGAGCTCTCGAGGCAGCGCCCGCTCGCGTAGACGAGGCTCTGGTGGTGCTGCTTGGCGGCGAAGCAGTCCTCGACCGGCGGGCGTCGCTCCTCCTGGCTCGCGCCGTTCACCTCGGCCAGCTCGAGGTTCGTGTGGGAGCCGCGGCGCGCCGGCGAGCAGCCGTACCGGCTGGGGCTCAGGCCGAACAGCGCGACCAGCTCCTCCCCGATCTTGCCCGCGGCGACGCGCATCTCGCCGTGGTGGAACGCGTAGATCCAGGGGTTGCTGCCGCTGTGCGCGAGGATCGGCAGGCCCAGCCAGATGGTCAGGTCCGAGAGGATGTCGGTGCCGCAGAATATGTCGAGCAGCATGCAGGTCTGAAAGCCGGTCAAAGCCGGTCAAAGCCGGTCAAAGGGGGCGCTTTGGCGCTTTGAGACTATGTCGTACCTGGAAGGGCATCCAGAGGATGAAGAAGGCGCCGACGGTGACGGCGAGGGTCTGCCCGTACCGCGGCAGCGCCAGCGTCTGGGTCTGGTTGCGGAAGGACAGCTCGACCGTGTAGATGGCCCTGGCGTGGGCGCGCGCCACCAGGTAGACGTACACGTAGCAGCCGAGGAGTATGAGGGCGCTCGGCGCCCAGACCGCCAGGAACAGGAACACTCGCACTGGCGGCATTATCACGCCGTTGAAGCGACAGCTGCCTCTGAAATTCGAGGCTTTTACGGCGGCCGTTTTTTGCGATAACGCGCTTCTATTGTCAGTGCAATTTTCTATGGGCTATTCCGCTTGATTCGTCTTTTATGGAATTTCGTTCGGCTCGTAAACGTAGACGCGGGGATATTAGATAGTAAACGGCCGCGTTTCGTAAAATTTAACGAGCCACGCGGAGCTTTAAAGAGAGACTAATCGAAATTTCGTATAACTCATTTTGTGCACGCACCGGTAATTAAAGAGCCGTCAGTAGCGCACGAATTCACCTTTGAAAAATCAATTACCCAAAAGCAAATGAACAATTTGCATATTGACTAGTTTAGCTCACGTAACGCACCCGTAGGCCTGTCCGACGTCGACGATCTTGGAGTAGATGAGCGGCGACATGCCGACCATGGTGGCGTAGATCCAGAAGACGGCGATGTACTTCTCGATGCTGCTGTGGGTGATGATGTTCTTGTAGCGCAGCGGCTGGGCGAGCGAGGTCAGCCGGTCGACGGCTATCGCCACGGTCACGAGGACGCTCACGCTGCAGAGGGCTATGAGGACGCAGTAGGGCAGCGCGCAGAGGCTCGAGGAGGGCCCGCCCCCGGCCTCGGCCAGCTCGAGGTACGTCCCGAACGGCATGAACACGCCGACCTGTGCGCAGCGACAACGATGCAAATAATTGACAAATAATTGACAAATAATTGACAAATAATTGACAAATAATTTACTACTCACGCCAAAGTCGCTGACGGCGAGGGAGACGAGGAGGCAGTTGGAGGCCGTCCTGAGCCGCTTGTACCGGTAGAAGGCCGCGAGGATTACGGAGTTGGAGCCGACCGTCAGCAGCGAGAGGACGAAGACGAGGAGCGTGGCGAGGACGATCGAGACGGGGCCGAGCTCGAGGCGCGCGGACGCCTCCGCCAGCCTCGTCACGCTCGGCAGCAGGGTCGACGTCGGGCCCTCGCTCGCCTCCAGCGACGAGGACATTGCGCCCGCCACGCTGCAGGCCTAGGTCGGGTTCTCCTCCTGCGGCGCCGTCATCCCTTCCGCTATCCAACGGCTCCTTCCTGCGGCGGAGACGCGCGCGCCGCTCTTGTTTCGTTATTTATTTATTTTTTTTTCTTTTTATTCTTATCACCTTTTGCGTATACTCACGTGACTGGCCACGAGTGCCGGGGGCCATCGCTCGTGACTCGCCGAAAAGCCTCTCGATGGCTGGATTACATTCGCACTGCCTTGACCCACTTGCTCGGACCGGCCGCGCGCGTGTCATCTGATCGTCGAGCTGCCGAGGCGCTTGCGGGGGCTCTGCGATCTCCTGCAACGGAGAAGCTTCGAAGATTAGCCAGCTCAAGACTCGCTTCGGCCCTTCTTTTTATGCCATTCAATTGTAATTGCCTCAAAATACCCTCCTCCCTTTGCTCTTTGACTTTCCCATGAAATAGAATATGCTCATTTTTGGCCATGTTTTGCACTGCCTATATATCATGCGGCGTGGGATGAGCATATTACGCAGGCTCGACAACTCATTTTTTCCTCCGCCGTACGCATATTTCCACGTCGAGGTATGTCACGCAGCGTCTTACGCAGATAGAATTAGCTCATTTTTTCTGTCAGGGCGCTTCTTCCATTTCTCTACCTCGCAGTTTAATCCCCCGAGGATGTTTCACTCTTAGCTTTTCCGTTCTAATAATACAGCGGGACGTCTTGACCTCGCTCCTTTGATATTCAACGGTTTCAGATAGAAAACGCGCTCTTCCGAACGGCAACAGATGTGCTACAAGTACGCTCGAATAAGTACGTTTGCGAAGCCGCATTGTACTCGCGAAACAATGCGACCAAGTTTATGCGCGGACAAGTAACTAACTCGATTACTCGAGCCCGGCGTATATTCCGTTTACCTTTCCGTGAATCTAGCGTATATGCAAGCGCCACTTAAATTTTCATCCGAGCCGCGAGCGTCGTCCGTCAAGCAATTTATCCGCACCAGAAAAACCCCCCAGTGTCGAATAAACTAAAAGCAGCGCAAAGATGAAAAAGTCCCTTCGGGTGAACGAGCGCGCTCGGCTCAGCTCGAGGGAGAACGACGGAGAACCCGCCGACGACGATCACGCTCCACTTGTCTTTTTCTTCAGAGAGCCCGCGCTTTTACGACCACTACACAGCTCTGTAACCCCAGCGGAGCAAAGACTTCCGTCTGTATGTATGCTGTGTCTCGTCGCTGCAATTATCATTAGTGTTACCTTATGTTCCGGGGCTTGCTCAAAGCCTTTTTTATATACCGCGCGCGCGACGAGGTTTTGACGACGGGAACAAAGCGCACCGTGTCGCGGATTTTCGTCGGTATATATGCATCGCGAGCGCAAGAGGCCTGACCGCGGATTTTAATTAAAAATTAATTAAGCCCGAACGACGCACTGGAAAAGCGATGCTAATTACAGCTGACCGCACGGTAAAAGTTTCCCTGCTACCTATTTCACAGCCTGTGACCTTTTTGCGCGGAATGTGAATTGCGACGCGATTTCCAGATCATCGGAAGCACCACGAATGCAGCTAGACAGCGACGACGAGTTCCTGGAAACGGCTCATATACGGCCCGAACCTTGTATACTTGGGAGTGAGAGAGAGGGAGAGCGTGTCATGGCGCGAGAGGTAGCCAATCGGATCGAGCGCATCGAAAATAGTCTGTTCTCAGACTCGAATTAGAGTTCGTCTATCTCCGTCGTGGCCCGCGAAGGGTTTCGCGCGAGGACCGCTGCGATTGGCGGAGCGGAGAGCGGACCCAGAGTGCTCCGCGTATCGCGGCACTGAGCCTCGAGCCTTGGCAGAGTGTGCACGTGCGTGCGGTAATCTTGTGCTTTTTTCTTTGTCGTCAAGTTGCTTCGTGATAGCCACGATTCGATATCCCGGCCGTAGTGTATTAACAGAATGAATCGGAGTGCAGTTTGTGCGAAGGAATGTGTGGTTAGAGAGAGTAGTCGCCAGGTCTCGAAGAAGACGCGGGTATTTATGTGCATTCAGCCAGATCGGGAGGATGCAGGCTGAGTCGTTGTTCCCGCGAAGAAGACGAAAGAGCAAGTGTGAAAGCGGTGACCGGTGAGTACATAATATACATCTTACTCAAGCGCGGTCGCGAGAAAGAAAAACGTAGATTTGTAACGCACATTCGGAGTCTCAGAACGAATTCTGAGAAACCGGGGTCGTTTTGTGTCGGAAAAAAAAACCAGCTGAGCTATGGAGCCAGTGGAGCTCTTTCTTTTTAAGCAAGAAACAAAGCTTACGTGCGTATTGAGGGGCGGTTGGAGGAAAAAATAAACGGCGCAATGCTCGTCTCCGAAATTTTACGAAAAACGTATCTGCACAGATTGACCCGCATTTACATCGCCTCCCCTCCCCTTACGTCTATTTAATTTACCATCAGCCCGGGGCTACGTAGCTACCCAACATCGCAGAGGCTGCACATAGCGCCTTTCATTTCCTGCGCCGCACATCGCCGCCGGCTGCGGCAGCATCAGTAGCGTCGATGCATTATTTTGCCCCGCAACGAGCATAATCCGATACATCCGCGAGCGCCAGCAGCTTCCATTACACAGCTTCTCTGTGTGTGTGTGTGTGTGTGTGTGTGTGAACCCAAAACACATACACAGCTAATTCGGCCGCGTCGCAACACGAAATTCGTCAATTAGCCTTTGGACGTGTACAGCTCGGCCACGATCCCCTGCAGGAGACGCATAAATCCTGAACCACGTGTGTATAGTATACCTTATACGGATGTTCATCGGGAATTCGGGTCATAGCGCGACGATTAACGAAATCGTATGAAATCGACGTTTCTTTGGTTCCCGCGGTGTAAAAGATGCGACGTTGATGAACCGCACGAGTTACGTCATTGCAGGGCTGACGGCTTTCCGTGTGCAAGGGTGAAAGATGCGCGGAGGCTGGATTTCTAGGTCACGGTATTGCGCGTACTACACTACACGATGAGCTGTGATATTGCGCGAACCAAATGCCTTTGTAAACTAATCAAGAGAGCGAGAGAGGAATGCGGGCGTGCGCCTGCAGCTGTGCGCTGTTTTACTGCTGCTGCTTTTGATTTATTGTTGGACGCGCGAGCTTCCAGCTTGGGCCAGAGTTTGCAGTAGTTTCTGTGTGTTTTATCGTCACTCGTCGTGTGGCGAGTTGTTCATGCCGAAAGTGCGTGTAATACCAATTTATTTGATTTCGATCGTGCAGACTCTATTTCGTCAAATATTATGAGCCATTATGTGTGTGTGTGTGTGTGTGAAAACGCAGCTGATAGCGTGAAGTTATCAAGGGTGTTTTTGTGAAATTGTCGGAGCGCTGGTATTAGCCGACCCGACGTTATAATTTTCCTCCAGATAAAAGTTTTTAACTCGGCGTTTATTGAGGAAGGGCACATCTTATACTTTGCCCGACTTTAAGTGATAAAATGTCAGCTTTCTTGACAAGATCTATTCTGAAACTTCCGAGAAACGATAGATACTTGATCGAGATATATTTACGACTAGGCAGACGTCCCGGGATGTTAAATGTTATGAAAGATTTTTCCAATACACTGAGATTTTGGCAATGCGATTGGTTAGAACGGGGAAACTGTGATTCTCTGATTTTTTCATGTCTAGACAAACGGCGTGCCTGTCAACGCATAGAGGTTATTTAGACTGTGTCCCATTCGATCACATATTTCAGCTACAAGGGCGCGTGAATAATCGATCCCAGAGGAGTTCCATTACCAAATTTGAATGTTTAAAATCAATCGCCCGCGTTGAATAATAATCTTTCCTCGACATCCATGAAACATGCCCGCGCCGCGAATTTCTCTTTTCCCTCGAAAGAGAGAGAGAGAGAGAGAGAGAGAGAAAGAAAAATCCTGCTTTCGAAAAACGGAAAGCCCGAATCTCGAAGAGAAAGCTCGCCGATTAGGAAGAGCCAAAGAGTAACTTCGGGAAATCCAGCCCCGGGGCCGTCCATTGCTAATTCAGCTTAGCTCGCGCGGGATGGAGAGGGACGTGCACATATCCGCGCGCTGCGTGAATTATTGAGGCTACCTGCGAGTGAGCAGCGAACCGCTGGGTAGAAATTTTTCCGAGCTGCACTTTGCCCCTTTTTCTTTCTTTTACCGGCTACAATGCAGCGAGCGGCTGATTTAGACGCGGAGTAATGAGATTTTTTATTTCGCTACTGCTCTTTTGCGGCTCTTATCTCCGCGTGCGAGCGGGACTCTGAATAATTCAGAATCGAGCGAGCATTCTTTCCTTTTTTTCGCGTGTGTACTCATTTTTCATCGAGTTCGCCGTTATTACACGCGCTTTAAAATCGCTTAACGCGCCCATACGGTCTTTGAAAAGTTCGAATTTCCGAGACACGTGAAACGCGAACGTGAGCCTTATCGTAGCTCGCTCCCGCGTCCGGCAAACTGGCATCTGCTTAGCCAAACCGCGCGCGCGCGGGGCCCATTGTACGAACAAAGCGCTTTGCCGGATCGCAGTCAGCGATCCATCCCCTATGTACGTACTGCTTCTTGCCTCGCGGTCGAGTGCGGTACAATCAAACGCGTCGGCTGAATATGCGCTTCCAGGCGCGAGTAGGCTCGCTCGAAAACTCGTCGCGCAGTGACGGCTGGATCCAAAAACGCGCAACGGCTCAAAAGTGGCGCGCGTATGCACATCCGACACACGTCTCGATTCCTATACGTCTGAATAATTAAGCTATCGCGCTCGCGCGCCTGCGCCGCATGAATATTCAGCCGACGAGTCGCGCGGAGCAACGGCGGCCAACTCATGCATCGATAATCAATTCACTCTTAGCATGTAAATACAACGACGAATCTGCAACTCATTTCGCGGCGCGCGATTCCGTCCACCCGCGGGGATTATCTCAGCCTGTGCATATCCGGCGCAGCCCCCGCGACTTAATCCAAAGGGATGGATTACGCGTGTGCAACGTCAAATCTGACCTCCGTCGACCGGCTTTTTACGCGCTCGTGGCATCGATTTTCCGTCATTCACCCGCTCTGCACACGCACACAAACACAGCGCCAATTATAACTTTCGCCTCGCTGTATACTAATGTGCGAAATCGTTGTGCTTTTATTATATGGAATATTTTATATGGAATTCGATAACGCCCGGCCCGTGGCTCGTACATCATTGTCGGAAGCGATCTCGATCTCCGATATTCGGATTTTTTCCGGCTGTGCCACTGACCCCCGCGGCAAGCTGCTCCCAAGATGGATCGAGCATTACAATTTCCGGTGTTCGGATCTCGCAGTGAGGGAGGAAAAGTTGGCTCTTTCGGAAAAACAATGCGCAGAGCCGGGAAAGAAGTTGCTCATCAAAGATGAAAGAGCTCCGGGACTCGAAAGCAAAGGGGTGCAGCAATTTTTCCCCGTCCGTCGCTCTCGTCGGGATTAGAATATTAGATTGCAAATTCGAAAATAAAGAAATTCGGTAAGCTGATATGAAAACTCTGAGAGAATAAGCCGCTCATCAACTCGATGCGTATATATAGTAGGCGGCTTGGGTGCGCGCACGCATTGCAAACGCGGCCTCCAGCTCTATTGTGTTATGACGCGCGCGCGCAAAGGAGTCTTTGAGAAGATGTTAAGTCCCGAGACGCCGCCGTCGCGAAAGTCCTTCTCGCCCGAGGTTAACGAGGATGGGACATTAATTAAACTATTCCGAGCCTGCAGCAGCTCTGCTTTTGTATGTTTTACATTCTAATGGCCTCGTCAGCCCTAGTTTCGCAGCGCGCTGTATTGGTAGGCTTTTGCCGGTGCGGAACAATGGGAGGCCATCAGCGCAAGAAAAATATATCATCGCTCGGTGCTCGCGAGTAATTGAATCGACAGTTCGGTTATAACAGTGATAACAGAGCGGCAGTGTCAGTCCTGGAAATCCATTAGGAGCTGAGAGTATGCGACTGTGCGTGTATGCACGTACGCCGGCGGCGAAAACCGCCTAATCATAGACGCTGCGTACGCGGTTTGCTCGAGGAATGTGTAATCTAGTTGGTCGTTAGACCGCAGTGTCTAACGAACGTCGTCTATACAGCTCAACCGCGTCTCGTAGACTGGCGTTTCGCGCTACTTCCTCGTTTCCTCGCTTCCTCGGAAGAGTAGATCCTTTGCGCTTTGTGACGAGAGGCGACGTGCGGGAGAGGCCAGAGTCGGGCGGGATTAAGCAGCGCGAGCTCACGAGAGTAAAAGGCTTAATCTCGCTTCAGGTTTAGCGCCTCCGCCTACAGTCGTTATGTCTCATGGCATTTTAATTGCGCACTTTTTGCGCTCGTTCGCAGTTGGAAAGTACCTGCCGTGCACGTAATAATTGCTCCCGGCCTCTCTCTCTCTCTCTCTCTCTCTCTCTCTCTCTCTCTCGTGGGCGGGGATGACGATGGCGCGTGGGCTCGCGATAGCGGTTTTTCGGAGCCGGGCGACGCGAAAATTATTACACGCGGTTTATCTGCTCTTTTTGACGACACTGGCGTCGCGGCTGTTTAATCGCTAGCTGTCCTTGATTCTAGTGTAAATGACAGTCGGTAAGTTCGCGCGTGATTGAATATGTTTTTCATTTTTTATCGCGGATCGCTCGTTGATAAGCGGAGGGGATTCACTGCACAATTATATCCATCCATTATCTGTACGCTTATAGCACGAAAATCCCGCGTTTACGCGATGAAACGTATTTTACCGCACGTGAGTTGTATATAAAGGCAAACTTGGCTTTCCCGCAACAGTGATAGTAGCCGGCTCCGACATGCGCTGCATAACCCTTTGGATTCTTTGCGTTCTCGCGGCGATACAGTACAACGCGGTCGCGGCTCATCCAGGATCGTACGCGTTGGATGTACCGTACGTTCGTGGCAGCAGCGGCGATTTCTTCGTGCAAGCTAATTTCCCTAAGCCAACCATAATCGGCGGACCGGCAACCATCAACAGCGTGCGTTGGCGCTACGACTACCGAGATAACTGGGTTGGACTGCAAGCATATATTTGCTGGAGGAACGACAACAATTGTCTCGACATTTCGAACCAGGCTTCCGGATTTTCCGAGGCTTTCCGTGGACGGGACGCTTCTGAACCATTCAAAATGCTGTTCCGTCACAGAAGTGGCCGCACTGGAGATATTTACAGTTGTCAAATAATCGTTAACTATCAGTAAATGTAGATTTTTTCCAATGCCCCATCTATACTACGATACTACTATATATACCGAGAGCATCGACGCGAATTCCGAAACTTAATCCCTCTCGCGAACTTGGACTGGTTATGCTTCCGTGCTTTCGAACTATTCAAATTGGTTCAATATCAGCTCCAGCAACGGCTCTCGTCAGATATTCAGCTGGAAGCTGCGCGAAATCGAAGGTCACCGGCGAACGAGCAAGTTTTACTTCGAATAGTCTTGGTCGGAAAAAACGACGACGCGACATCGACAGTCGGGACCCGCGTGTCGCAATTAATGCGCGATCACGCCCGAGCCGAGATTCTGCAAGCCCACGCGCGACTACCTCGCCCCCCACCCTATAACTACGGCAAAGAACTGCATGCATACTCAATACTTACGTCGCGCCTCGTTCGCCGGGAAACTCGAAACTCTTGCGCGCGCGCGCAGAGAGTTGTCCAAGTTTCGTCGCTGTAACTGTACACGTATTATTTCGCCTGCGGGCGGCTGCAGCCGCGTGTCGGTAATTATGCATAGTACAGCGGAGAGAGAGTACACAATATACAGCGAAGGTCGCGCGGGAGAGTCGCTCGCGTGCACGCAATCGATTTTTCGCGACGCCGCGGAATCTCTAATTTTGCTTCGGTTAACCGTGAAAAACGACGTCGATTACAGACTGAGCTCGGTGTTCCATGTTCATTGTCTTTTTTCAGTTTTTTTTTTGCTGCGACGTCCCACGAATCGGCGCTGCTCGATGCGACTCCTCTCCCGTTCATTCAAGGATCCGCGTACACGCGCACGGAGACAGGAAATATTGACCGGCGAGGAATTTTTCATGGGCGCCTCGGAAATTTATCGTTCGCCCCAAGGTCGGGAGTCTTTTAGCCTGGCGAAGTGGTGACGGAGGATCCGATTTGTTTTCGTGACCCATCAGCTTTTCTTTGTGTATTATGACGCGCGCTTTCTTTCTCTCTCTCTCTCTCTCTCTCTCTCTCTCTCTCTCTCTCTCTCTCTGCGCCCCTATGTACAATAGACACGGCGAGAAAAAGTCAAGGGTCGGGGAGTGGCGCGCAGCTGGATCCGCTGCATATTGCATGAATCGAACGAGCGATACAATCGGATGAATATTCGTTTTTGACGACGAAGACATGCTGCCCGAAGAAGAGGAATGCTAACGGAGATGGAGAGGGAGGAAAAAGGACTCTAACTCGGTGACGGGGACACAGATCCTTCTTCATTAAGAGACAACAGTTTGCACGACGGGACGGCTAAGAGGCGGAGAATGACAAGCGAAATGAGTGCAGATTTGATCAAAGTTCCTTGCAATCAACTTTTCAATTAGCTTCCATTGTGCGATTCGGCCTTTGTTGCTCCGAGATAGTTTATAATGAGCTTCCCAGAAGAGAATCTGCAGCGAGCGGCCGGGTTTTCTTTCGGACTGCCGATAAAGCAGGGGCGCACACCCTATTGCTCGGGGGAAAGAAACCCATGCATTTTCAAGCGACCGAAGCCGTTGTCAATTTGCGCCTGGACTCCGCTGGTTTATTGTACGAGTTTCTGCTTCCGGGTGAACGGGGGCCGTTCCCAAGATAACTCAAGGGCTGTACAACTCCATAAAAAAGCGGGAACGAAATTTAAAAAAAAATTGAGACTAGAGCAAACACGGAAAGTTCGCTACGACTTGTTAATACAAGAGCGCTGGCCGTTCTCGTCTCGACGAGCTTAGCATATTTTGCGCTCGTGCGCGCGCGTAACTCCTTTAACGAGAGTTGGCTTGCCGCGGAAGTCCGCTCGCGTAGCTCTGAATAATGCATATCGATTTCTCAAACGCGCGCCGCATCGATATACGGGCTTGGCATCCGTAGCTGGCGGCCGATGCGCTTCTTCTTTTTCCGCGGCGCGTCTGTTTGCTCTCTCCGCGCTCTTTTTATTCAATAAGCGTGTTTTATTGCGAGTATTCGCGCTCGGCCGTCGCTTACTTACGCACAGGCGCGACGGCGCGAAGATAAAAGCCAGCGCCCGCACTGCGGCATTAGCGCGTCGTCGAATGGAGCTAGTCGGCGGAAAATTATTTTTCGCAAAACAAAGCCGAGGGACGTTCCGCCGGCGCCGTGGTTTTCATGCCGCACGTGACCTCCGCCGCCCGCTCGTATATGTATAATGCATACGCGCGCGCACGGTCGCTCGAGAGCCAATGTTTTTACAGTCCACGAGCAGCTGCGAGCCAGAGGGAGAGTTTATAACGACTTATGCAAGCTCTCCTTCCTGGAACTTTACGTCCGCGAAATATTGGATTACCGCACTAAAACGCGAGGCCGTCTGATTCGCCGCCGCGGCTAATCAGCTAATACGGCGCGTGTGCGCTGTAATTTTACGGCGCCCGCCTCCTTTTTTATTCCTCGACGCGGCGAGCTTTTATCGCGGGCTGTGACGTGGATTTTAGCGCCGGCGAGGAGAGAGCTTTTCGCTGTTGTTCGCTCGCCGCAGCTCGCGCACTGTGGAGACGCCCGGCTACGGTCGGACGCGAGCTGCGGTAATTCGTTTTCGTATATCCGAACTCGTCGGACAGAGTTATGGCTCGGGGTGTTTAATTTTTTCCAAACTGTGGAGGGAGTTTTAATTTTAGACTACTATAGAAACTGCGCCCCTTTTCGACGGAAGAAAGTTGGAAATTCAATTGACCTCTCCGAGTCGAAAGTTAAAAATTACACCGCGGGCTGCTGTACAAACATCAGCGCGAAAATCTCCAGGGTCGAGCCTGCAATTATACGGAAACAATGCGCATCTCATTAAAATCGCGGTTGAATAAAAAAATTATTTTTTTATCGCAGAGCGAGAGGAGAGGCGAAAGCGCGGCTCGTGACATTGAGGGATGAAAGCTGTACGCGTGCGGCAGTGGTTCCATTTATAGCCGACGCGCACGCGAAGCATAAGACGACGTAGTATGTACAGTTTCCCGGCCGATGCGCCAATTAGTAGTGCGGCAGCAACACGTTGTCGTCGTGTCGGCGCGGCCATTGCTCTTTCAAAGCGAGAGAGAGAGAGAGAGAGAGAGAGAGGGAGAGGGCTATCGAGCCCGCATATGTGTATAGGCAGGTACACGACACGGCGGCGCTTTCAAACCTCCAGTGACAAAAGGAACCGCTGGATTCGATTTATTCGCCAGGTATGGGTGCCTCTATACGTCGTGGCGGTTCGGATCGGATCAGCGGCGTAGCACGGGGACGATGTGGAATTTCAGCGATTTCCCTCATCGAATGTTGATAAAGCTTTCATTTGCCTGACAGCCGCTGTCGGCGACAAAGGGACAGCGCTAACTGTACACAATGACCGACTTCAGGACGACACGGCCAGGGGAAATTAAAAAGCCACAGTCTTGTGTGCCCCGTGACACGCGAGACAAAAAAGGCTCCCGAGGGTGAGTCGAGGGAAAATTCGGAAAGCTCTCGAGCCCCGTCGGCAAATAGTGGAAGGTGAGAGAGAGAGAGCAAGAGCGAAGAAAAGAGTAAAAGCTCCGCTTCAAGAATAGCTGGTATATTGGGGATTTAAAGTCGGCACGTGGAGAGAGACAGAGCGGCGCCGCCTGCTGGAACGAGCGAGCGAGAGAGAGAGGAGCCGCGTCGTCGCGTCGCCGACCTTGAACCTCCGAGTACTCCGCTGTGCAGGAGTAGAGGGAACCCGAGGACTTTTCCGGCCCGAGACACAAGGCCACGGTCAGCGCGGACAAGTTCTTGGCTACGTACGCGGGTGCAACGGATGCGCGAGGCCAAGTACCCATAAGGGTGCAGCGATTGATGGATATAATATGCGGAGGAGGTCCCTTTGTGCCTTGATTGATGATCGAGTGCCCGCATTTACCGCGGGAAAACGAGTATGGCTGATACGGGAAAATCGATACTGCGAGCTGAGGACGAGGAGGAGAAATGGAAAACGCTGGATATTGAAAACGTCCATTATCGTTACATGCATATAACATTGCCCCCGTGATACGAAGCGGATCGATCGCTTTTTAAGTAGATTGGCAGAAAAACGGCATGCCCTCCGCGCACCGGAGTTATGAGTATAATTCGCCGCCGCCTCTCGCGTCTGTGTTTCATCGGGGCAAAGAGATCCGGGCGCGAGTTCGCCGCGTCGGCTGATCAATGATGAAACGTGAATGAAATAATAACGCAAAGTAGAGATCCGGGCAATTATGCGCGTACCATTGTCTTTTAATGCGGAGGCATCGGCTCGGTCACGAGATTGTGGAGAAAGGTCGGTGCGATATTTTAGGAGATGCTATTGTCTTATTTACATAAGTTGCTTGGCGCGCTGCCTTGGCGTGACTCGTTCGGCTCGTTCTGTGACGGATAGAGCGAGTCCTTTTTTCGTTTTACCCCGTCCCCTCGGCTCGTCGCATGCAGCGCGTCTCGAACTCTCTCGTTTCGTGGCATTGAATGGATAAGTGATTCCTGCGAGAAAATTGAAAGAGTTATTTTTGCTCTACACGCTTCTTTCGCTCGTTTAAAAATCGAATTTCGACCGAGAGAGAGAGAGAGAGAGAGAGACAGAGAGAGCTTTTAAGCGCTGACGTTTTCGTTATTGAACGAAACCAAGAGGAAACCGCAACGAAACAAAACAATCGTCGTCGGATATTATAATCCCGCCGCGGCGCGGTATACGCGGCTCGCGTGTCTTATCCGAGCTAGGCTGCTGGCCGCCCCCGGCTACAACGTGCAATTGAGAATTTCAATTTGCCAAATCCCGCGAGCAAAGACAAGGATAAACGGACACGAGGGCGGGATTAAGAGCAAGGCGCGCCGGCTGAAAAAGCGAATTAAACAGCGAGTCGAACGGAATTCGAAATTCAAAGGGAGTTAAGGGATGAAAGAGTATCATTGCGGAAACTAGTCGAACAAGTTCATCGAGTCTAATTAAAAAATCAACCAGGCGGCGCATCGTTGCGTCAGCGCCAGACCTGGAAAGCCAATCAATTTCGATCTAATTGAACGGTCAGCCAGACGACGCTGCATCGCCGAGAAGGTGCGGACGGGCGTACCAATAATAATCTGAAACTTGAATTGAACTCGGAGCGAAAATAAAGTGTATGTATGAATGCGCGCGTGTACGTGGGCAAACATCGGCTGGCAAGCTGCCCATTGCATCGACCTTGCTCTTGCACGTAAGAGCGAAAAGTGCGCGAGGGAGGACGACGGCGCGCCGGAGCTCCTATTCCAGGGTCACGGCCAATCCTCGCTGCGCGGGTTACTGTGCTGCTGCCGCTGCTACTGCTCTGCTCTCGGCCATAAAACCGCTGGCCGCGAGCAACACGTTTTGCTTAACGCGCGATAAATCAGGGATACTCGTTATCCTCTCTCTTTCTCACTCGACAGCCTCGTCACCCTCCTCCCCCCGCACCTTTCTCCGCGCGTGCAGCCTATGCTCGCTGGTGGAACTGCCTCCCCGCCATAACACACGCGAGGGGCTTTTTACGGCTCTGCCTGTGCACTATATTGCCGGGGCACGTGGTGCTGTTATTGTGTGAGCTGATTTCCTTTTTTAAACGGTTATAGCATTCATAGCGGTAATGCAGGACGCGTTTTTTCATGAGATCGTGCGTTTTCTTTTTTGAATGGCTCTTTAATGCGTCGTTCGTCCTTTTTGAGTGCGGTGCTCGTTTGCATTATAGTAGCCAGCTGTATGACTAATTTAAATATGAATGCAAAACTTACGGAATAATTAGAGCTGGTCAGACCGCTTTGATGCAATCTGCGAATCCAATATCTCCATCGGATATCTGAAAAAAGAATACAGTTCATTGATGACAATGCGCGAGAGATCCCCTGGAGCACACAAACATGTTAATCAATAATTGCAGTCTGCAATCATTTTAAACGCTGCTCGTAAAAGTTCTTCAAAGGGTATTTAAAGAGTTCATCATTACTATTGAGGGAAAAATATAAAAATAAGTTTGGAAAAAGTGCTGCAATTAAGGTACAGTGAGTTTCATTTTTTCAGACTGCTCGACATACTTTGCTTCCATTAGTTATACGTCAGCAGTGTCTCCACAACACTTTCATACCACATTATCTTTTTAAAATGAAAGTTCTAATTTTTGTGATACCAGTATGTGCTATATTAATACCAGTTGTAATTAGTTTGAAAAATGATATTTTCTTCCGAGCGTACCCTTTCGACAGTACAGCGAAGTGTTTGTACCACGCAATGTCGAATCTCACGCACAGGCACTCTCGTGTTCAAGTAATTATTGTGGACAAGCACGTGGTTGTTAATCAAATATTTAGTTTGTTGTATTTAAATAGAAAAATTTACGTTTTGTCAAGTGATTACGGCATCGAAAGTCCCAATGACTATAATATTGTGTTTGGTTCCAATCTAAAAAGGCTAATCGAAATTTTCCGCAAATTATTACACCGCAGATTTTTAAGGTACATAATAATAACCAACTTACGGGAAAGTGAGTTGAGAAAATTTTCTACGTTCTTGAGAAAAAACGAGTACATTTTCATCGTATTTATAACCACCATAAACGTGTCTGAAACTGATATCAGAGTTTGGCCGCTAAACAGCAATGCTACGGATTTAATTACTAAGGCTTGTTGTAATCACAGTTCGATTAAAGTCATGGATGTTGTAAAATCATTTGACGCTGTCGCATGTCCATTGAAAGGCTGCATCATTAGGGAATTGCGACCTGCCGACGAGATTTCTTTTCCAAATTATTTTTTGAAACAACGAACCAACTCTAATGGAGCTAAAATTGTTAGAATATTTGCAAAACGTTACAATTTAAACATTACCCGTCGAGAACACACGAGTAATTATTCGTGGGGTGAAGCTATACGTTTGTTGAATGACGATAAGTTGGATATTATACATGGATCTACTACACCTACACCTGAACAAATGTGCACTATGGATTACACTCCCATATACCAGTAAATAATCGAACAATATTTTTGGTTTACTGTTATTCGTATTGCTTTTTACCCTGCATTATTTTTGTTTGCAGGGAAGTATCGTATAATTTTATAGGAAAAAAACAAGCAAGTCCTGTGGACCCAAAAAACTTATTCAAACCGTTCGGACACAAAATTTGGATATATTTTTTCACCTCTATAGTTCTTTACTGTTGCCTTGTCAAGTTAATACAGAAACTTCATGTTCTAGGCTATTTCAGAGAAAAATTGAATGCGTTTGATCTTTTTGCAATCATCTTTCAACAGTTCAATAAAAAGCCTCTTAAAAATTCGGGACTTAGAATTCTTTTGCTCGCATGGATTGTTTATAGCTTTATAATCACTAGTTGCTATGTAGCAAAATTTAGTAGCGAAGTGGTAAAAACAAAATCGAGAGTACTGAACACGTTAAATGAATTGGTCATTGACAGGTCAACTCATTTTGGTGGAATCGAACTCTTTCGCAAGTTTTTTGTTGATTTAGATGATCCTACTCACATTGCTACTTATAATAGGTAAGTTGGTATACAAAATAAAAACTAGTTAAAAAATTACAGATACATCAATTCATTTAATGCGCTAGGTACCAAATCTTGCAGAGTACAGAGGTTCTGGATGCTCTTGTACAGAAGAACATATACGTTGTGCTTTCTAATTACATATACGACCTTATACTCGATACTACAGCTTACAACAAAAGTTTTCCTGACATTTATAAAATTAAGGAAAACGTTAATAAAATAACAACTCCTCTTTATTTAAAGAAAGGTCATCCATATTTAAACCGTTTAAGGCATTTAGTTTTGGAAGTACAACAACACGGTTTGCTTCAATTCGATGATATTTTTAACTTGAATACTTTCGAATATACTATCGACTACAAAAAAGAATTTATAAGCTTACAACACTTATTGTTTGCTTTTATCGTCATAAGCATGGGGATAATTTTTTGTGTTGGATGCTTCTTTGTAGAAATTTTTATTTTTTACTCCAAGGCATACAAATACATGTCTTTCCTAAGGTTATGAATTATTGAAAGACAAGACAATTTTTGCAATCAACTTTAGCTTGATCTATATTTTTCTTCATTGTCACGTTCATTTAAATATACGTTTGCTATTGTAATTTTCTATTAAAATAACTATAACTTTGAAAGATTAAAGAGCACTTTGAGTTTAAAGTGAAGTTTTATTTAAGTATAGAGAATTATCGGGATGTATGTATCGTCGTACAATTTGCAACCTTCAGTAAATATAAAGAAACTTCTCAGTTCGAAAGTAGAGTTCGAAAAAATTCGTTGTAAGCGTGTAAAAATATTTATTATGCGTTTATTTTGGTGCAAAATTAGTTTATTATCTGCACTAGTAAGTTGCACAGCAGGGGACACAAAACTTCCTTTTCAACCCATATCAAAACACACCGATTTTAATTCGAAAACGGTGCTTTCTTGCTTTAGGGTTGTCGTAAATAAAATATTTGACCAAAATATAAAAACTTTCGCGTTGTATTTCGATGATGATATCGTCTGCCATCGAATATTTATTACTCTGTATTCAAAATCACAGGTATTTTTGAGCAAAGAAGTTTTAAAAATGTCAATGAGAAGAAAAGGAATCGTTATTTTGACAAGGAACGTACACAAGTTGTATAAATATTTCAACGAAACGTTTCTGAGTATAGTATATGCGAGATACTTAGTTGTAACGGACATACATGTAAAAGAGCTGTTGGAATTAACTAATGTTTTGAGAAAAAAGAATTTTACTTATGTTGTATTCTTATCCATTTCGACGACTGGAAGGGTATCTTTTTCAAAATTTAATTACGAAAAAATGAGAGCTAATCAAGAAATTTCACTGGATGTATACAATTGCGAGACTGATTTGAAGAATGAAAGTCTTATTTCAAATTTTGCTACTATAAATTGTCCAATTAGAGGTTGTTCTTTAACCTATTTGCGGGTTAACGAAGGCGTCCAATTCAGCAATGGATTGAGGCTTCACAGAAATAGTAGAGGGCGGAAGATTCTTGAAATTTTTGGTAACGTATCGCGTATCAAGTATCGCGATTATAATAATCACAAGTTGTCGTGGGATCGAGCCGTAGAGCTGCTGAAAAGAGGTGAAATAGATATAATCTATGGTTCAGATTTACCTTCAGGTGACAAACAGATTCTTCGTTTGGATTTTACTGGAAGCTACGGGTATGAATGACTTATTAAAATATGTTCTCTCAGCAAAAACATATAATTAAAGGTATAATTTCATCTATTTTCAGGACTGAAAAATTTGTGTTTATTGACAAAATTTCCTATGAGCGTTTGAATTACATCACTAATTTTTTGGCCCCGTTTAAATGGAAAATCTGGCTTTGTATGATATTGAGCGTAGCATTATATTCGGCATACATATGTTTGCTACAAAAATATTATCGGATTGGTCTCACAGGAGAATATTTAAGAATCATGGATGCTTATGCAGTAATGTTTAACCAGACTTTTCGCTTACCAAACAAGTCTGCTTTCAGATTTATCGTGATTATTTGGGTTTTAGCTAACATGATTACTAACATTTATTATCAGAGTAAATTCAAAAGTTATATTATCGTTACTAAGGAGATAAAACTTGAAAGTTTTTTGGATATAATGCTTGCCAACAGACAATTAGGTGGCCCTTCTTTTATTAGAGATTTTCTGGAGGACGACGACAATGAAACGGTGATGCACATATTATATAAAAGGTGAGCAAGTTTTGTTGAAATATTGCCGACTAAATGTAATACAAATGTAAAAATACAAACGAGCTAACTAATTCGCAGGTATAGAAATATTCGACCAAACGAAATGTTAAGCGCACTGCAAAACAATACGATTATAGCTTTTCCAAAGTACTTGATTTTGGATCTCGTAGATCAATACAATGAAAAGTCCAACAAGTCAATCAACAATATTTACACTGTGAAACAAATCGTTGCGGAGTATCCCTTAATTCTTTACCTGCAACACGGACACCCGTATTTATCAAGACTATCTCAAATATTGAGCAGAACCGTGCAAAGCGGGCTTTTGAAATTCAACGATGAATTCATTCTGGATAAAGAAGGCGCAGAGAGTTCAGAGACAATGCTGGACATGAAGCAGATTATACTTGCATTTGAGCTACTAGTTGTCGGGTGCGCAATCAGTACCGCGTGTTTTATGTATGAGCTGTTTGTTTGCAAAATAAAGTCCTTATTATAAATTGAGTGAAAGACATCCAAGGCATTTCTAAAAAATACCACGGTTTTTTCATAAGATTAAAGGGGTATGTCAATAGATTTACGAACGGCAAAAATAGCCTCTTTAAAAATACACGCAAACACACGCGCGCGAGAACGGCGGTGGTTATCGCTCGACCTGCGTATCGTAACCTTGGCAGCAAACGAAGCGTCTCGCAAATGCGCAAATACCTGCATTTGCATAAACGTTCGGTTACTTACAGGCCGTTGCTTTCGAAAAATGCGGAGCATCGTCGGCGGCAGGATCTGGATCAAGGCTTTCCCCCGCTGTATGCGCATACACGCATGCACGAAAAAAGGATATCACGAGTGTCACGAATCATACTTTCGAGTCGCGCGCAGCCTTCCTTCTCGGTGGAGCCGCGATAAAAATAGAGAAATATCGCCAATCGCTGGAACTAATAAACCGCGCGCTCGCGACTCTAAACAATTGCAGCCTTCCTTATGTAACTCTTATTTACCGCGGCGCAATTAGTTTCAATACCCGCGCCGGAGAAAAATCTCGATGCAGCGGGTCGAGCGGGGGAGCAGAGCGCACTTGGCCGTCTTCTTTCATTTCGCCGGATTCCCAAGCTCGCTCCGTCGCGGCGGGGGCTGTCCTGGCCAACACGCGCGCACGTTATGACGTCCGCTCGGCCGGTATATGGCACCTGCGCGAAATTGGACGGCCGACAGCGACGGCGATTCTCCGAGGAAGAAGAGAAAGAGACACGGGTCCGGGATTACCGACATCAAATTTAATGCCGTACGTATAGGTAGACCCGGAAGCGCGAGCTCGCGCCAGAGCTACAAACGAGTCTGCTTGTCGCAAGCTTCCTCTCTCTCTCTCTCTCTCTCTTTCCATCTCTCTGCTCGCACGCGCGCGTGTGCGCCGGCTATCGTGCTCCGGCTAATGGGACTTATTGTGACAGCTTGTCGGCCGAGAGCCCGATGCTTAGTTCCACTTGTTCGCTATTAAAAATGGACTTGTTCTCCCCTGAAAGAGGATGCTCTTTGAAAAAGCGAGTGTCGTCGCTGCTGTGACGTGACCTCGAGTGAACGACCAATAAAGGGCAAAAGTAGAGCAGAGAGCGCGTACGCAGATGCAAATCGCAGCGTCGTTGGCAGGCACGCACGGCGACAAGCCGTAGTTGGTTCGATGAGCGCGCCCGACTACAAAGCAAGTCGTTCCGTCGTTGCCGATCGTCGTCGGCAACCCGTATAACGAACCCGATCGCGCACACGAAGGTCTCGGGACACAAAAGGCCCGACGCGCCTAAATTGCCTCATTACCCGCCAAACAGCTGTACGCGCTCTACGTATTCGCGCGGCTATATAAGACGCCGCCCGCGGCGCGATAGCCGATCGATAGCCTCGTACGCAGAGAGGCGCGCGCGATTCAGCCGATCGCGGAGCTTCTAATTTTCAGAGCTTTCAGGCCTAATTGGCGGGGCAGCCCCGGCAATTCAATTACGCGCGCGTATACAGCCAGACTGTTCGTCGTCCCGCGAGCTCGACGATTGCGACGAGGACTGTTGACTTTGCTCTGTCTGGCAATATTCGAATATCAGCGAGAAAGTAAATTCAAAGTTCAAAGAGCTGATCGCTCAAGACACCGCGCCGGATGATATCGATCGTCGAGGTTACCGACCAGAGCGGATATCTGTGTGTCCGCGCGTTATTTTGGGGGGACGCGTCGCGCGCGTTGCATTATGCATGAACGGAGCGGAGCTGGAGCGATCTTAACGGAAATATCGTATACTTATATACGCGAATCTAATTACTCCCAAACGCATAGAGAATACAGCCCCGATCCGCATCGATCGGCTCAAAATTCTCTGTCGCGGATGTATATAACCCGCAGAGACCCGACGACGACGGCCAGGCAATTACGAAACACGCGCTTAATTAGCGGCGGAACGAGCGAAACGAAGTGGCCTTTCGTCAGCGAAACGATAATTAGAGCCACGATACACGAAGCGCAAACAGAAAAAGTGTCGGCCGTGCGTGGATGGATAGAGGAGAAACGCACGCCCGTCTCTTTGTCGTCCGGCGAAACACCTTCTTCCCTTTCGGCGCGACGTGACTGCTCGCCCGCCGACGAAAGGTTTTTCTTGTCCCCGGCCGTGTGAATTTTTTCACGCCCAGATGATGAAACAAATATTTGGAATCGCTCGGCTGCTGTATTCCGTAGGTGGATCGCGATGTATGGCATAAGCAGCCCTTGAAAGCACGGCGTTATTGCAAAATACCAGTTGTTTGCCTTGGCTGATCGGCCGCGCTCATCCCGACCCCCTCGCGAATTCTTCGTAACCAAGTTGCCGCAGTAGACACAGTCCCGGTTTAGTCAGACGGCGAGTCGATAATTCCAACTCTTCTGTTTGCCAGCGACTCGAGCGAGTGCTCACGCGTATCAATATTTTTCCCGGCGAAGCTTTTAAACTTTCCTCTCTCTCTCTCTCTCTGCCTCTGCTGTCACGCGAGGGAGAAAAAGACGAACGCTCCAGCCGTCCAGGCGCCGGAGTGCGACGAACCGTGTCTCGGAACGAAAGAGGAGAGCTTTTTGTTTGTTCGGAAAGTTGCGCGCGGCCGAAAAAAGCCGGCTGATAAGAGATACAGCGCGGGATCACGCAGCCGCTGGGGAAAGTTCGATTCTCTAATGGCTTGTTGCAGGAGCGGCTGGAGCCTATTGTTTGGCCAACGTATTTCGCGATAAAAATAACGCATTTCGTACATTGAAATTGGCTAATTACGGCTGCTCGGAAAAGTGTCAAACGCATAACAAGGCACTCGCACGAGTTTAGCCAGAGCCAATCCGCACGCAAACGCGTCATTGTCGCGCGGCAATTTACGAAGGCGGCAGTTATAGCATCGCGGCCGAGTGGCTACCGCTGCAAACCCTCTCGAGCTCCTCGACTGACCGTCGAACGAGAATCAATGGGCATTAGGGATCTGCGTCTAATCGAACCTGCTACAGGTTGAGCGGCCCGCTGTTTACGATTATTTGCTTCTTCGGCCCCATTTAGCGTACGCCGCCGCTTGAGCTGGCTCGGCTTCTTTCTCCCTTTCTCCCCCTGCGCGCGCGGGGGTTTAACGACCGCCCCGAGAGCACTCGATCCGACGCCGCCGGATTTATCGGCTCCTGAGGGCCTCCGCGAGACTCTATTGATATTTTCCCTTCCGATTTTTCACTCTATACACTCGGCGCGCTCTATTAGCCGCGAGAAGCCCGGATATCCGAGGACGATATCAATTACGCGCGACGGAATGATTCATTAAACTCTCGCCCCGCCGTTCCCGAGGAACGTTTGTTCCTCGCTGAGTAATTAGCGTTCGGCGCCGGGAATCTCGAAAATTCGAACTCCCTCGGATTTTCCAAAAACGCCGTGCTGCACTACGGAGTCGTCGTTAAAAATTAATGAGCGCGAAAGGCCGAGAGTTGTTTCCCCCTTCGCGTAACGAGCTTATCGTCGACAAAGAGGGAGACGCCTCGTTCGAGGAATTTTCGCAAGTCGAAACTGAGTAACGCCGTCGAGAAGGGAGCTAATGAGCTGCGCGTCGCGTATATACACAGTATATGCATAATGTAGGAGCGAAGTCGATTTCTATCAGCCGGAGAAAGGAATCGACGGCCTTCTCGATACATATCGACTAACCTCCCGTTATAGTGTTTGCTCTCGCGTGAAGGTCCGAAGGCCGCTATAATCCAGCGCGCAGACACGACAAATAAAACGAAAAGCCATGTTCGCCGGCTGAGGCGCTTCCGTGACGCGAAGCCATCCGCGGACGAAAAATACACATCATCGCGCCTCCCTCGCGAATAAGCGCAGCGAGTCGTCCTTAGCACAGTTGCAGAGACTCGTCGTGTATCCTCGCGCATCGATAAGGGCTGAGCGATAGCCGATATTGAGAGCCGATGCGCGCCTGCTTTGTGGCCGCGCGTTATGTATCAGGAGAATCCACCCCCGCTCTCTCCACCCGTCCTCGCGCGAAGGGATAATGTAGTTCAGAGCTAGACGCACACATCGCAACCGGCATTATTATCACGAGTGTCATCTCTCCGGCTGGAATTCGAGCGCGTCGCGAGAAAAACTTGGGGGAATTAGGCTGATTAAACCGCTGTACGGACGATTCACAAATTGCGCGGCTTTTTTGTCGGACAACGCGAACGACTCCATTATGCAAAGCCCGCGCGCCGAGCTTCCGCTGGGAATTTAAGATGACGGGCGAACACGCGGGCGTAAATGTATATGATAATAAGCTGCGCGGAGAGCCGGGAAAAGAGTTCTGGACGCGATTAAAAATCGAGGGGAGTCGAGAGGAGGAATTGATATTCATCGAATTTCCAGCTTCCTCACGATCTAACGAGATTCTTAAAGCGGAAACCTTGCGTGCCCGAGCGTAACGAAATCCCGCCGCTAGTTTTATGAATTTTAACGAGGACTAGCCGCGAAAAAACGGCGATATTTCATTTACATCCGCGGGGAAGCTTAATGGCGGCTCGTAATTGCAAGCGGTCGAGGGAAAAGAATAGAGAGCTCGCGAGTCGAGAGATGTGAATCACGTGTGCTCGACGAGCGCCAGCACTTGCGTCAAAGTGGGATCGCCGCTCCTGGCCGAAAGATTAGCACAGATTGCTCGGAAATTGAATTTAAGGGCTGCTGATTCGTGCGTGGAATCGGCTTGCGCTACTCGACACACATTACGGCAGCAGCTAATAAAGGAAACGGCTGATATACTCCTCGGAGCGCATTACGTTCCCTCCGCTGTATACATTTCGCCCCGACGACGCCGCTCTCTTGATGCTCGGTGCATCAGCATCCGCGCGTTTTTACCGTGACCCACATACCGTTCATCATCGTTGCGCGGCCCCGGCGTGAATTTCTCCGAACGATCGCGTAGGCGTAGGCAGCTCCCTATGTACAACAAACAATCCGCCGGAGACGATCGTTGGCTCAATCTAGCGCCACCGGCTCTTAATTGACGAGCGCGTGGGAAGCGGATGTGGAAGCGTTGACGAAAATCTGATTTGCGTCTTTTCACTCGACGCCCATATGGCTGTTCCTTTTTTGTCCGTGCCCATTGGCCCTTGCGTAGTTGCAGTCGAGCTCGTTATTCGATTTTTCACGGGACGTGCCTGCAGGCCTATACCTGGAGAGGGTTTATCGCGGATCAGAACGCCCTGAAGAGACGGTTCTATTTTTCAGAAAAAAATTGACGCTTTGAATTATTATCCCGGAAAGCAATTTAACGGAAAAGAGCGACTGGGTATTTATCAGGAAAGTTCCGATGCTCATTTCAAAAGTTTATGAACGCGGTGCGCGCGTCACATCCCTAGCTCTGAGTTTAGCTTGTCCGAGTCCACTGTGTCACCGTCTCTGGTTCGCTACATGGCCGTTATTTAATCAATTCGGATGTAATTCGGCGATAATTTATCGAGGTATAGCGACGCGACGCCGTGTTTCGTACGTACATTGACAGATAATTAAATCGGTCGAGTGGGTCAAATGCATTTGATTCTGCAGCATTCTATTTCGTACTGATATTCCGCGTATATGATGTATGCCTTTGTTTAACAGCAATGCCATCTATATAATTTGCGGAATTGCAAGTAGGTCAAACTCGAAACTTTTCAAAAATAAATAAGCATCAAAAAAGAGTATCCCCTTTCGGAGCGTGGGATATTAAAATCGTAATCTAGAAAAAGATCGCCGGCGTATAAATCAACAATAAAATCACTCGCAAGCTGAAGCGGGGATAGCAATCTTCCTGAAATAACGCCCTCAAAGGAGGAAAAAATACAGCGCCTAATCGGCTTTCGTCGGCAAGATGGATCACTCGGCTGCAGTGCAGGAGGCTTCCCCTCGTGAAAGACGCGCAACTCTCGTGCATAATGCCGCTGTACCTAATTAGTTACCCCGAGCAGCTTCATCTTCAACGAGCACATGTCCCCGGAGGCGGCGCTCGCTGTGCGCGGCATTTTTCATCGTTGAGACTGATGGACCGATTAAGGAGCGCTAGTACCGGCTTGCATAGCGAGAGAAGAGTTTCATCTCACTTCTTTTCGACCAAAAATTTTTTCGAATTTTCCGCGATCGCTTACCTCGAATTACGGGTGATGTTCCGGGTTTTAAAAAAGACAACAGGAAGCAGACGGTGAGATCAACGGTGAAATGAGTCGTTGATTAAAAATTCCCGGACAACCGATATCAATCAAAGCGATGAGCTGCCCTAGACGCGTGAATTTGGGGACGTTGGAATCTTCGGATTCGCTCGTGTTCGAACGCGCCGAAATCTTCAAGTTCGCCACTGGCAGTCTCGGGGCTGAAGGAGACACCAGCGCGCAGCGGCATCAGTTGGCATGAAGGTCGCGCGCGAGGGAGCGCAACGGACCTTCGATCTTCAAGTTCGCGCTATGATATAGACGCATCGTTTGCCAGACTAAGCGAAAAGGGAGAGAGGAAGCTCCGCTCATGAGCAGCGAAAACTTTACTGATATCGCGAACACTTGGCCATCATTTTTCTTCGTTGCCTGCGAGCCCTCGGTCCCGCTTCTTCCGCAATTTTGTTTCTGATGATTCTCGCGATCGCGTTTTCGAATCGCCGTTCAGGCTGTTTCGCAACATCGCAAAATGACGTCCGCGCAGGCAGTCGGATTAATTTCGTCCACTGAATTATTCCACGTTTAATTGTATTTACTCGTCATTTCCCCAACGGCACAACCAAGTCCATTTGCGAGGCGGAAAGTCGGGAACAACGCGGGCAAACAATTCGAAATCCGATACGGCCAACAAAGCAATCCACGCAGCTGCGATTAAAAAATTTAAGCTAAAAAATTAAGGGCCAGCGGCGTTAGCTCAGCGAAGAGCAATTCTCGTCAGGTTACGTTTTCTTGTTCGTTCTCGAGCCACTCTCGGGGGCGAAGCGAGAGACACTCGAGAGCTGGCCATGTATTTTTAAAGCCATTCAGCCGTTACACAATGCCGGGCTGTTGCGCAACGCGAAAACGGTTCTTTCAATTAGAAGACGCCTCGGAGGAGGAAGGACGGGCTGTTCGCACCTCTGCAGGCGTCTGCGCCGCTTCTTCGCAGTAACAGCCACGAGATTTTCTCGCTACATCGCGACGACACCCGCAAACTCAAGCACGGCGTAATTTGCGCGCAACAATGAGGCTCTTTCAGCGGAGTAGAGGCTAAACATGACTCTTGAGTATAATTATCCGACTGAGCCGTTTCGCCTCGTTGATTAAAACGCGAGAGAGCGTCTCGGGTTGACGAACTCTTTTGCTTTGCCCTCGGCCGGCGGAGAAAGAGAGCAAGTAATTTGCCGCGAACTTGCGCGCCTCTCAGAGTGACTCGCCCGGACTTTCGAGTACAGTATTATGAGTATATGCGAAAATTGAAAACTTGGCCCCGAACGTTCGGATAAAAATCTCTCCTCGGAAACGGTTTACACAAGCTCGCGGTTAACAATAGACAGAAGACTCTTCTTGCGGAATAGGGAGGAGGAGGAGGAGAAGAAGAAGAAGAAGAAACGTCGCAGCAGCTAATCCTCCTCGTGTTTCATCTCGGGCTGAATTACTTATCTTATCCATCCCGGAGCTCGATCCGGATCCACGCTGCACGCTCATGGGGAGAGCAGGTACAGCTTGAGAGAGAGAGAGAGAGCAGTGGCAGAGCAGCTCGCTAAAAGCCCCTGATGCGCGCTCGAGAGCGGAAATGTGGGTCAGGCTGTATCGGGGTCAACGCGGACACGTAGCGCTTGCGCGCAACCCCATGCCACGGATATCTATATCTTCATGGTTTTGCCCGATATAGACCCAGCGGTGGCGGCTTTTCGGAGAATAACCGCTGCTGCTGCTGCTGCTGCTGCTTGCTGCTGCACATCGCCCGTTTACTCGACGCTCGGATTATGACGGCGATGACGGAGCGATTTTCTCCGGGGATTACGCCGCCCTTTTACTCTCTCCCTCTCCCGGCTGTGTTTCTATTTCTGACGTGCTCGCGCTCCGTGTGCCTTCGTTGAAAAATCTGATTTGGTGCTGCTCTATTGTTGATTCAAGAGCGATGTTGTCCTCCGTTCGTAGGTATGCATAACGGAGGCAATAAGGACTGCGGGAAAGAGATTTATCCATTTATCCTCCCCCCTGTCTCGATCGCGCCGTCGGATACGCACTCGAGTTATGGAAACGAGGCTTTTATTGAAATTCAAATTCGCGTATTCCATTGTCGTCCTGAATTTTTTATGCGGCCTCGTCGCCGGGCTAATGATATTTGTACTCCGCATCGCTACACAACCACCTTCCTCAAAACTCAACGTCGGCAGTCGGAAATCGTCGCGCGCTGCATTCCTCGAAGAAGACAGTTATTCCTGCCACACACAGAGAGTCCGAGTCGATTTACACTTGAAAGAGAGGGGCCGGGGATTCGAAAACATATAAAACATATAACACTGATTCCGGGAGCGAAGCGGAGTGGGTATGTAGTATCCAGACCGGGCTCTACCAAAACTCGACGCCACTCATCTTGCGCGCGCGGTAAATCGATTAAAAGGGCTTCCCTCGTCCCGGGCTGTCTTTGCTCGCCCTTCGGAACGAGACACAGTAGACAGCGAGATTAGCGTAGATTGGAAATTACTCGAGGGGAATCAGCGCGAGAGTCGGGAAAAGGAGCGAAGATGTAATTATGCAGGCGGGCGCAGGACGTTCATTTGAATTTCGTCCCGCTGATGTACGCCTTTAATTTCGTTGAACCTGGCGATTTGATTGCGGGAATTATTTCGCCGCCACTGATGCCCGCATTACAATGAGCTTACGCACGCGGAGGTGTACCTATATTCAAAAAGCGCGCTTCATCCGTATATGCAAATGGGGAAAATGTGGAAACGAAATTCCAAGCAGCGGAGGCTGGTTTTCTAGTAGATCTCGCTGGCTCGAACTTGCGGGCTGCGCCTTCGACTCCGAAAGCTCGCTGCTGCTGGAATATTCAGGCGAGCCTCGCTACTGGCTCTTCTCGTATATATCCTTTCCAACTGCGGCCGGGGGATTTTAATGAAATATTCCGCGCACCGCAATAATTCACGCGGCATTAAGAGACCGAGCCCTGTGCGTGCGAACAGCTGACCAACGCGCAATGCCCCGCTCGCGCAGCTACACACGGCTATATAAGTAGATAGACTGGGAGAAACTCGAGCCACCGCCGCAGCAGTGCCGCAAGTTCGAGATACGACATTTAAGACGCGCGCTGCACATGCCCCCGCAGCTGTGCGCCGAGTTTTCCTCCGGGTCGACTCAGTATAGCTCCCGCAACTTTGCTCTACCCACCTCAGCGGCAAGTTGTACAGCAGTAGCGCATCGGGGTGCTTTGAGAGAACTGGCCGGCTCACTGACTTATTCAAAAGTTGTAATGGCTGCAGCGCGGCCGATGGCTTTCTCTCTCTCTCTCTCCCTCGCCAATTATTCCCGCTGACGCGCTGCATGCGTCCAACGAGCGGCCCCTTTGAGTCGCCGTCCACCTACCCGCGTCCCAATTTCGCGGGGATTTTTCTGGAATGAAGGCTCCCGAGGGAGTCGAGGAGTCCGCGTAATTAGGTGGGTCGCACGCGATACACACATGCGCACGCGTACGATCACTCTTGCGTGTTGACGCAGCCGCGAGATCGGGCTATTACGAAAATTGACTGGCTCGATTAGGGGACGACCGTCCGATGAGTTCCCAGAAGTCGACTAGTGCTGCGCTCTCGAATGCCAGAGCGAATTCAGTCGAGAATAAATAATTTAAATTGTCGCTGTTTAAACATCCCGCGCGAAAAACACTTTTATCTCGAGCGAGTTTGCCGAACAAGCGCGGCTCGATTTCTCATTCAATTTGCCGGCGAGTGTATCCTTTCCTCGAACTCGTTCCTCCCGATGAGTTTTGACATCGCATATCGCGACGCAAAATAAATTTCGCTCGAATAAAGTGTCGGAGTTGCCAACAATGCGATATTTTGTTTCAATTTTCAAGTTCTTCGAGGGCAGCGGGACAGGGAGAGGTAAGGTCGAGGGGCAGCACAGTGGAATCGGGCTTTCACCTGTCCGTGAAATCGGAGTCCCTGAAGTAATTTAAATTCAACGAAGCGCCGTGTGCGCACGCACGCGCGAGTTTAGATATGCTGCAGTCGAAATGAAGCTCTCCGAAGGTCAAAGTTGGTATCCTCATCGGTCCCCGGGCTAATTTGAATTTATATTCTCCCGCGCGGCTTTTTGAAAAATCCGAGCGCTGGTATTTAAAATCGTCATCTAAAAACATGTGCCGCGCGCGTCAGAATCGGCCTAAACAAGGAAAAATGAGCCCGACTTCAAAAGCTCGCAGCGTCGAAACAAAAACAACTACCGCCCAAAAAAAAAAAAAATACAGCCGCAAACTCACTCGATTCATCGCTGGGCAGAGGCTGCGTGGGGGGGAGAGGGAGAAAAATGAATATACCTGCCGAGATCCAAGGGAGCCTTGTTACGCCTTTGTCGCAAAGCGGAGGAATTCCTTCCCGTAGCTAGGTACTTCGTCGTCTGACGTACATACACACACGCGCGCGCGCAAAGGAAGCAGGACGCATGATTCAGAGTCTCGGAGAGACTTCGTAGCAAGGGCGAATTTTTCCTGGCGTGTGTGTGTGTGTGTGTGTGCTTTCGTTTATTTTACGACTTCCGGCTTCAATGTCGCGCTGCCGAGGAGCATACATATGGAGAGCCGTGCAGGAATACGTGGTCGGAACCAGGTCGACTTTTGTCGGATCAGAAATTCGTTTTAAATTTAAATAAGCGTTCCGTGAGAGGAATAGCGGGAGGATTTTTCGAATTCTTCGCTAGTCCACTTTCGTAGATCCACTAGTAGCGCTGTTAGTAAATTGCCGCTCTCGACGACAGCAGCGGCCCCGCGCGGTTCTCTCTGGGTACACACGCAGCTTCGCGCCGAAGAAGCCCAAGAAACTCGAGGAAGTCCATTAAACGCCCTCGGCTTCGGTGTGTATAGACTATTGTACAGCAGCAGCAGCAGCTGCGTCTGTATCTATCGGGCCGAGGTTTTACGACGGAGGGAGAGAGACGTATGGGAAGCTGCAGCGGCCGAGAGTGTCGAATTTCTCCTTCGAGCGTAATTTACGAGCCGCGACCGCTCCTGCTGCACTGATTGTGGCTGGGGTGAATCGGAGGTGGGTCGCGGGGAATGGAAGAATGACGGCCGTAAATGCCGATGGAAAGGCAGTAAACTCGCGCCTTCCTCCTCGAATAGGTATAATTAAAAAAGAGGGGGAAATGGGAGAAAAAAGAGTGAAGAATAAAGAGGGCGCAACATAATAACGCATACTGTCCTACGCGCCGATAAATCTCCGCTTCGTTCGCTCTGACCTTGCTCGCTTGCGGCAAGCCGAGAAAACAAGGCTTTTCGCGGCTTCTTCCCCGCGCTACGGCTGTCCCGAATACTCTTCTCGGATGGGATTTGCGCTCTCGCGTAAAATCCACTTGATCAACTCGAGCAGCCGCAGATTTTCCGAAGCCCGTTTCGGCTCCGCGAAAGTTTGGACGAGATAATTGCGGTGAGCGGGGGCGGTCGTCGATCATAGAGCACAGCTTTAATACGCTGCTCGGACAGCTGCACGCTGACTAATTTCCCATATGATGCCCGATAATGAGCTGCAGCCGCATAATTGTCGCCTTGATTAGCGCAGTGATCATTAGCCTACTCGGATCATCGGATCGCTGCTTCTTGCGCGGCAGCCATATCGAGCCTTGTGATCATCGCGTTATTCTAAATGGCTTTGGTATTTTTGATGCTAACGTTCGAGCGCGGTAATCGACGAAACCAAAACCGCAAATTTCACTAACCGGCAAACACTCGCATGCGCACACTCGCGTCGCTTCGCTTCGAAAAAAAAAGAAGCAGCTTACTCGAGCGACGCAAACGGGTTGCGTAAAGGGCTGAATCGGAGCGGAATGGTTTTTGGAATAATGTTACGTCGCGATTTTAATTTTTATGGAATTCCCGGGCTATTTTTGCGCTAAAAGCATCGCCGCGCGCGCTGAAAGCATCGGATCCACTCGCGAGTGACGCATGCCGGCGGCGGGAAACACCCGATGGCCGAGGCGGGATTAATTTTCGAGCGACAAATTGCTCTTTCTCACTATCAACTGGGTAAGGGGGTGAGCCAGAGCAGGCCGGGGAAAAAGTGCGAGGAAAACGCGGTTCGCCCGCTAATATCCGCTAAAGTGTTTACCGTAGAAACGGTGTCAGTGTCGAGAGACTGCGGCAGCCGTGCGTGCTGAAATCAATCTCGCGGCTCAGTTATGGCTCCCGAGATGTGATGAAAAACTCGCTGCGCGCCGGCGGTTTCCAAGGACCGCAAACGCGCGGGAGAGCGATCCGAGTTGGACTGACGATCTGCGCGAGTTCATCGATGGCTCCGTTGTCTAAAATTCCAGCTGGCCGAATAAATATTTGGAACGCGTATGGGTGGAGCTATCGCGCTCTCCCGCAATCTAGTCCAAGGTAATGAGCGCATTTTTGAGGGAACGCGGCTCTGATACGGCTGAGAGAGGAATTTTCGATGCGAGTAAACAGAAGCGTAAAACTTTATCCGCCGGCGATCGCGACATCATCGGCGTCGTTGCGCGCTCGTTTTAATCAAGCGTCGCAGTTGAATGCATTTCAATTTTCCGAATCAGCCGCGCGGCGCAGCGAGAGCTCTTTATGCAAATTATCAATAACCACGCTAATTGCATTCGATAAAGCGATTACGTTCGCGCGCTGTTTGTCAAAGCGTGCGGCTGCGAACTGTTGCGCTTTTAATTAAAGAGCGCGCCCTTGTCACGACTATGCTCGAGTGAGCGCCAGCCACGGGGCCGCAGATATAACATATTTTATCCTGCGATTCTTCGGCGCGTAAACGTGCATGGCATTATATAGGCGCGCGTTCTATTATGACATCGGAGGATCAGGCGACAGGCAGGTCACGTGGGGCATCATTAGCCGAGTCATTGATGCTACGCAGATCTCCTCGCGGTCGTGCGGCGCAGCGCTGCGCCATATCCATTCATAAGCGCGGCCTCACAAAGGCGCCATAATTTATCCTTATCCGCTGATAAAGCCGATTGGCTGCGCGTTCCATATGTTACACTGTATACACACTTATGGGCTTATTGTCTCTCGCGACGAAGCCTCTCGAACGTCGCCCGGTTATTGATTGATTTACGGCCGCGCATTGTGCTCGGCGTGTTTTCGACGTCCCCGCAAGGAAAACACGAGTGCGATTCCTTTTTCCGTCCAATTAATCGGCTGTCTACCTTGCATCTCTCGACGTTGTTTACCTTTCGAAGCAAGAGCACAACAAAATCGTTCCAATTCCGCATGAGCATAAAAGCATAAATAAAAAAGAGTGCTGCTGCACTGCCTGGCGGAAGTGCGATACGCCCAAAGTTGGTCCATCGCGGAAATGGACGGGGTCTAAACGACGATTATCGAGTTATCGAGTATACTTGAATACGATTTCGCGCTCGATGGAGTGCGCTCGAGGAGCGTTATTGTAGAGTTGGCCAACTTTCACGAGATTATTAAATATTCCGCGCTCATCTTCTAATTTATCGTTCGCACCATATACGTGCGAGGGGAGATTTATGAATATTTCAACGGAACTATCAACCACCCCGCTTAACAGCTTCCTGTATTATTAGCATAATAATCGTCGCTCTCCGCTGTGCTGAAATTTCGGCGTACGCGTCGTAAAACTGCAAACTTTTTCGCAGCAGCCTGGCTCGAGTCCAACTACACGAGCTTAAAGCTCATCTGTATACTGCAACAACACAAAAGAGCTGAACGCGCTAATTCGCTGGGTAAAAACTCGCGGACAAAAAGGAAGAGCGATCCGTCGAGCTTTTAACGCGGGGGCGATGTACTGCATTGATCGAGGGGTTCGCTGTTTCGAACGAAATTGACGCCGCCGAATAATTGGAAGGAAGGAAGAATAAGGGGCAAACGACGCTCCTCCTCGCGACCGAATGGCCCTCGCCTCCCCCGTCCTTGATTGAGATTCAATGTCGATAATTGCTGGGACGTCGGCCGTCATTTCGCCCGCTGGATTATACGAGTGAGCGCAGTGTCGCGCGTGAATTTACGCGCAAATGCAATTTCCCCGATAAGACGCGCGAGCCTCCTTTCTCCCGGGGGAATGGATTGCTTTCATCTGCAGGGAGTGTGCTTTTTACTCGCAAGGAAAAACAAATAGATTGGCTGCAAAAAAGTTCGCTTTGCGCCAAGTTCCGAGCTCATTGTTAGATATTTATTGTATAATGTACTGCGTGCCTCGTGGAAAAGTTGCGCGGCAAGGTCCGCACTCTGGAGATGAAACATTTTTTCCACGCGCTTCTGAGTACGTCCCCAGAGACTCTGTTTAGAATTGATTCAATCTTTACGCAGGGACGATGGCGAGATCATTTTTTAGACGCGTGGGCTGCACTGCAGGCAGCGAAACTTTGGTTATTCAAATAAAGAATTTACGCGGCGGAGCATTAATAAATTTCAAAGCACACGTCAACGTATATTATTTCTTTATTGCGCTATAAATTATTCGACTTGGCCCTATTGCCGCACTCGTATTAATTCGAATTTCGCGTTCGTTTGTTCTTTAGCGATCCAGTATTTTCGTCGCGCACGCTTGCTCTTCGTTGCGCTTTTATGTGAACTCTGAGAACACAATATTTTTATATTATAATCATGCTTTCGCTGGCGCTGCTACGCTCTATTTGTGCATGCATATCGTCATGTTGCGTGGCTATTTTTATGTCTGCACGGGAAAAGCTGGATTATGAAAAATAAACGCGGTGTACCCCACTAATAATAACCTTTTCAATGCATGCCCTCCGAGAAATGAATTTCGCCCCAGCATTTATCGCGTTCGCCAATCTCCCTTTTAGCGGATATAAAAATTTTTATTCGCCCAAAAAAGACCGAAATAGTTGCTCCCTATCGTAAAACCAAGCTCCAAGTACGCGCGCCTTTTTTTTTTAGCAAAGTACGCAGAACACTGTCATCCGCAGTATAGGAAGGTATGCAGCGGATGAACGGGCCATAAAGCATCGCTCGCGCACGCAAGATTCGAATATCTGCCGGGGGAGAAGTCGGGATTTCCGAAGGGTCCTCGTTAAAAAAGTCGTTATCGAAACTTTGATTGGGTTCCGCGAAGTTTATGCGGGTCCTTTCTTTCAGCAGGCAACGCTGTTAATTGTATCGAATCTCTCCAGATGTACAGATAGTACAATAGTAGCCTATTCATTCACCCCTTATTGTATCGATTAACGATCTTGTAAACAATGGATTTCGCTTTGTACTTTGCTTACGACCTGAGCAATCGCGCGTCAATGGATTTAATTATTGACGATCCTTACAAGTTGCCAGTAATGCGCGAATATTATTTGGAGAATTCAAGTCATAAAGTGCCCTCTATATTTTTAACGAAGGTGGCATGCAACGTGAAAAACTGTCGATCAAAATCAAATGCTGAAATGGAATAAGTTATAATACGCACATCGTAAATAAAAAAAAATGCTGATGTATGCTGCGCAAAATATTTTCATTCCGGCAGCGTGAACGCATTCCTGATGGAACTATTAACATCGCAGTCAAATAAAATACACAATATATATATATATATATATATATATATATATATATAGGATATCTACGAAGCGCGCATAATGTACGTGAATGCAAAAATTTGCATTTCCGCGTACATGTAAATATGTAAATGAATCGGTAGTTTTGTCACGTTTTCTTGCCACACCGCGAATGTACGCGTAATTGCGCGCATGTATAGCAAGTCCTAATTTCATCGGGACACGTTTCGCTCTCGATCGCCCGCCAACAAACTGCGGCAAGAAAGTCGAGTTGAATGGGCAGCGTGATGGACATCGATATTGTCCGAAGGATTAGCCTGGTCGCGGCTTATCGTTTATTCATCGAGTTTAACTCTCTCTCTCTCTCTCTCGCTCGGACGCGCGCAAACATTAATCGTCGTCGGCGATTACGCGCGCGGCTATCAACGTTATCGCCGGAGCGTATAACTGAATTCCGAGGTGACACGCGGAGCGCGAGTTTCATCGTTTTAGCGCAACGCCGTCGTGTGCCTTGGAAAATCGAAGCCGTCATCCGTAAGACATCGTGTAGAGAGGATATTATCTCGGGACGCTTTCCATAATGATTTATCGTACGGGCCGACCTGTTTTCCTTTCTGTCCAAAGTGTCAAAATCCGCTGGCAGTAAATAAGGGCTGCCCCATTAGCATAATTACAGAGGCGGAATAACGCGCAGTCACGCGTCCCTTGGTTCGAGGCGCGAAAGCTCCTCGCGATATAAAATTCAAGGCGTAAACACCAGCTGACACGGAAGCCTCTTTTGCAATGCCGATCTCGCTTGATTAATTCTTCGCGAGTCTTCCGAGTATCCGTCAGACTGCCGAATGTCGCGTGGCTCGATCGCTTCTCTCCCAGGGCTGCTATTATTCATTTGATCGACTCATTACAGCTGACATCTTTTTCCAGCTCTATACTCGGACTCGGAAAAGCGCGAAACCAGAGGAGAGACTGCACGTTATGCAAATTCTCGAAACGCTGCTGCTGCTTAATAAAACGCGCAGCGACAAGCTTGCGGCTTCAAAAGCGCTGGATTTCGTCCGAGTTTTTCGCTCTCACTTTACAAAGTCAATTTTATAATAACCAGCCGCTTACGGAGCTCGCGTTAACGAAATGGAATACCTTTCCACATAATTAAAGCCAGTTTGAACAAACTTGAAGAATTCCGAGAATTCTCGGAGAAAGTCGAGTATTCCGTCGCTGCTTCTTCCCCGATATACGTTTAAGACCTCCGCAAACGCTTCCCCGGAGATTCCGATATTGAACAATTTGTAACTTCCCGCGAACTCCTTGAAACGAAGTGAATAATGCTTCTGGCCTTCCGATGAAGAAAGAAGCGAAAACTCCCGCCTTCGCTTTCGATTTCCAGTGCAAACATACTCATCAGGCGGTGCAACAATGCATCGTCGCTCGAACTTTGATCCAAGTTGGCGCAATTACAACTTTTTGAACCGCGAGCGTCAGTTCTGCGTCTGCCCATTAGACCGCGGGAGTGATGGGCAGTATCTCGCGAATCGTTTTAATAACTTTCACCCGCATCGCAGTAGCTGCGCTGATATCGCGCGCGCTTTGCCGCGGACCTCTGATTGTTGAGCTAGCCGGAATTGTCGCACGGGTTATCGTAATTTAACGTTCGGCCAAGTGGCGGCCTTCGTGCGTGGTGCCTTGTATAGACTGGGGATATTAATGGCTTCTAAACTCAACGATACTTTACGTCGCGTAATTGCGATGGAGGAAAGTGTCAAGTCGCTGAATGGAAGAAGGGCTCGCCGTGTGTGTACAGTGTGTATACAACACTCGTGTCATCATTTCGTTGACCTTTCGCGCTCGCGACCCAACGTATACGCGCACGTGCTGCCTTTCAGCGGCTTCGCACAAGTGCGAGACATGCGTGCGGGCATTATGAAGGCGAGTAATGGCAAAAAAGAAGCGCTGGGGCCAGAGAGAAGTCGATATGCCACGAGGCGCAGTGTATTATTTTTAAAAAATTTTGCGAAACAGGGGCTGATTCTTAATTAACAAAAATAAGCACGTACGCGGGCGAGTCCAGACGGCTGAAGTAGTAAGTGCTCGGCTATGGCGAGACCCGCGAGAGGCCGTAACTGTAAGGAACAGCCCTTTCGCTTTCTGACATACGAATGGGTTTATACAGGAGAGCCCTCGAGCAGTAGAGATAATATCATTTGTCGGACTAGCATGTGCGGAAACACGGACCGACGACGACATTGGAATATTTAATTTAAAAAAATCATCCACCAGCGCAGTTAACGACGCGGTGTAAATATCAATTATCCCCGCGCGTGTCCACATATGAAATCGAGGCTGCGAAAGTTTTAATAGTTCGCTCAACGAGCGACCATCAATTATCCGTCCGAACCGCGCAATTTTGTCATACGCTATCTACGCACTGTCAAGGCCGATAAACTCGGGGCTGGACGTAATTATCAGACACGTACCTGCGAGTCGGCCGAGGAAGCCTCTGCTGGGTCAGCGCTCAGCGCTCGAGCATCGCGGCACAAGAAAAAAACTCACTCTGAAAAATCGTCGTCTAGCGCAGCGAGAAGAGAGACGGAGAGCGCGTACCAGTACAGGCGGTTGCGTTGCGCGCCGCGAGTCGACTGTGCGGCTCGTCGTCGACGGAAGCTTTCTCTCCCTCCTCGGCGCGAGCGCGACGCCGGCGCCAAGCCCTCCACGTGGTGCGCGCCGCCGGCGCGGACGAGATGCAACCGCCTCTAGCCGAGCCATCGATCCGCTCGCGACACACGCGCGTACGGCTCGTGCGGTACTTGCCTTTTTATTTTACGGCTTGCCTCGGCTCGCTAAATTTGCCGAGATTGTACAGAGTGCGGATGAAATTTTTGAAAGAATTCCGGCACCCATCTACTTTCTTTTATGCTTCTATCTCCCGGAATGTGACGATAAACCCCCGGTGGTACGCGGTAAAACCAGTGTTTTTACTCTTCGTCGCGGGAGTAAAGCCGATTGTTTACATCCGGTGGAAAGAAATTTTTAGCGCGAAATAATGCACCGACTATTATCTGCAGTGGCGGCAAGATAAAGGCTCGCTCGAATTTAATAATCTAAGACAACTCTCGCAGATTGAATTATACGCCATCTCGCTCTGTCTACTTTTTTAATGGAATACGCTTCAGACGAGAGAGAGAGAGAGAGAGCGAGAGAGCTGGAAATGATAAAAACAAAGAGACGCTGGCGAGCACCGAATTTCGCAGTTATCGATGCGTCGCGGCTGTTATAACGCGAGTCACTCTCGATTTCAGTATGGATTCACGCTCGCGTTCCAAGGTCAGCAGCGCCACACAAGCCCGCTATTACGTATTTATGCGCATTCGCGCAATTTACGAGGGTTGTTTTCGGCGCCGGTATATTCCCCGGCGCGCGATAAAGCCGCGATCGCGAAATTATGCACGCGCGCGTACGTAAGTACGTTGCAGCCATATTGTCGAGACGGATGATTCTCGCGTGGGCGGAGCGGTATACGGGGTAATAATAATTCCAAGTCCGGAGAGCTCTCGACTAATCCCTCCTTCTCTTCCTCTCCATAATTAAGTTTTCTCGGGCCGTTACTGCCCGAGTATCCCTACGCCGATACTCGACATCCACATCGACGTCTCGATCCGCGAGATGGCCCTCCAGCCGGCCTTCCTTGTTTTCTCTCTACCCCGCCGCTCCAGCCCAGCCGCGCACACGCGGAATCGACTGCTTCCTCATTCGGTTGCTTCCAATTAAGACTATCGAATCAGCCTGTGAAGATTTTCCGTCTTTGCCGGGGACGCGCAGCCAACGAAAATAGCATTGAATTTCGGATTGGGATCGATGCTCTTTTAGCGAGCGAGAGAAAGAGAGTTTAAAAATACTCGCAGCACCGGCACGCCCCGCGAATTCACGAATGAAAGCAAGAAGCGACTTACGAAGCAAAGGTGTATTCACAAAATGGGGTACAAGTCACTCGCACACTCGCACGAACAAACGGGGCTTCACGGACGCACGTAATTAGTCACTTCTTCGTCTCGCTCTCGTCCTCGTCCTCGTCGTCGTCCTCGTCGGAAGCGCCGTCCTCGTCGGCGCGCTTCTTCTCCTCGTTGCTGTTCTGGCTGTCGGAGTTGAGGGTCGACTTGGCGCTCTTGCCGTCCTCGTTGTCGTCCTCGTTGCGCCCGCCCGACGACTCCTTGCCGTTCTCGTCCATCTCGTCCTGCTCGGGCTCCTGCTCGGACTTGATCTGCTTGGCGCGCAGCTCCGCCTCCGGCTTCTCGGAGTGGCTGCGTCGGAAAGGGCCTTTTTCTTTGGGAGAGCTCGGAGCGGAATGAGAGTCGAATAGTCACCTGCGGCCCGTGTGCTTCCTGCCGTGCCTGCGCTTGCTGCGGCTCCTGCTGCGGCTCTTGCCGGAGCGCCGCTTGTGCCTGCTGCCGGACCTGCTGCGCTGCTTCCTCGAGCGCCGCTGCCCGCGCTCGCCGACCGCCGCGCCCTCGTCGTCCCGCTCCTCGGCCGCGGGCTTGTCGCTCGGCTCCGGGCGGCGCTGCCTGCGGTTCTGCCGGTTTCTGACATACGAATCGGCCCTGGCCGCGCTCCCCTCGGGGCCGTTCCGCGGCGGAGCGCGCGCGCGAGCCGGCTCCGGGGCCTGGAAGAGCTCCGAGGACACGCGCAGCAGCTTGCCCTTGCTGTCCCTGGGCGTCAGGTAGCCCGACTGCAGGCCGAAGGCCAGGGCCTCGCAGATGTAGCGCATGGCCTTCTGCACGCCTGCGCAGCGATTCCCCCCGATCAGTCCGAGGCCCGAGCCCGCGCTGCTGCACACTTACCGATCTTGAGCGGCATCTCGCCAGCCTGGCCCCCCTGGCCCGACTTCCTGGGCTTGGCCTTGGCGACGCGGCCCGACCTGAGCGGCGCCGGGTTGCGCGGCTCGTCGTACTCCTCGTCGCTCAGCTCCGCGATCGCGTCCATCTCCGCCTCGTCCAGCATCTCGCGGCGCCTGTTGCCCCGGCCGGCGCTCTCGGACACCGGCATCAGGTCCTGCTCGCACTCCTCACCGCACAACTGGCCCATGAACTTGAAGAGCGGCCGGACCTCCTGCGCGCGCTTGCGACGCCCTGCGGGTTTCGTCGTCAACAGTGTTTGGCTGGCTCTTTAAAATTGCAGAAGCCCGTGCCGACGGCCGAGGCCGTGCACCGATGAAAAATTCACCGGCCAATCGGATCGATGGGCGCGTTTCAAGGATGGAGAGAGAGAGAAAGAGGTAGACTCACTAGTCTTGTCGCGGTTCCTCGTGGCGTTCTCGCGGGGCCGCTTCGTGGGGGCCATGGTCTTTGCTGCGGAGGCGCCGACAAACTTTCCGCTGATTTTCAGGGGGATCGCGGTGAGAGAGACTGCCTCTGGAGGACACGACGGCGACCGGCAATTTTGGCTTGGCGAAGACTCCGTGCGTGCGTGCGTGCGTCTCCGCGACTGAAACAAGTGTGATCGCGGGGAGGAAGAGAGCGACTGCGACGCTCGGGTTTTCGCGGCGCTTTTGTTTCTTCTTCGCCGGCCAGCTTCCGGCGGCTTCCATCGCGAACGTACAAAGTACCCGAGAATAAAATTGTTCAAACTTTTTATTTCCTCCACGAAACAAGTGCGCAAAGTACAGGGTAAATCGCATAAAAAGTAAATTCTCTCGAAAAATCGCCAACCAAGTTGGGAAGGGATCACTCGGGGCCGCGGGTGTTCGGGGCCGAGCTCGGTCGAGCGGCACTCGCGGCTGGCAGCGTCGTCGGCCTCTTCTCGACTTCGCTCGCGCTCAGCGTCTCGTGATGACGGGCACTCCTGGAGGGGCTGCCGCCGCACGGAGTCGAGCTCGAGCTGCGGATAAGCGAAGTTCGCGTTATACGGGCTTCGACGCACGACTGCGGTCTGCTTTTTACTTTTTTGCTCGTTCGAGTTTACTGGTCATTCGCCATCGGAGGCAAAGAGAAGAGAAATAAACTGCCGCGACGCTGCGCAGTAAAACGGAATTTCCTCTCGGTTTAGGAGCGATGCTATCGCTATGTCGCTCTCCACGTATATCCACGTATATTCTATATGCTGCAGCGCGGCGATACTTTTATTTCTCGTTTTCATCGCGATAAATAAAAGGCGAATCTGTACTCGGAGCTCGCGTCATTTTATTTCCTGGAAGGACAATTTCACGATAGCCGCGATGCAGTCGCCGTTACGGCGACGTTATTGAGTTGTTTCGATGTTATTTCTACAGTGCGCGCCTCGCTAAGATTTCTCTCGAGGAAACTGCAGAGTTTCTCAAGGCAAGTTGCAAAATTATTAGCCGAGTTCTCTGATATTATGCGCGCGTCAAACTGTGCGCAAAGTCGTGGAAATTTTTTTCATTTTATTGGCGAACTAGCCCGCGGCCTTACAGCTTTTAAACCCGCGCGCTGCATCTTCTCTTTCCCAGGCCGTGATTGCCTTTTTCCCCGATTTTTCAAGCTCCCCTCGATATCGAGCGGATTAGGTTTTTTCGCGATCATAATTGATTTGCGCACGGTCGACGAGCTCGGCCGACCTTGTTTTTCCCCCACAGTGGCACGCGCGCCTTTTTACGAGCGAAAGTCTTGATGCCAAAAGTTCTGCATACTTTTCCTCGTAAAAAGCGCGCGCTTATTGTGTTTACGGCCGCCGAACATTGAAAGAGTGGAAAAGTTTATCGCCGACTAACGTCTTCCTCTCTTGGGCGACGGCCCCGCTCGGCCGCTTTCTCGCCTGCCGCTTCCGCCTGCTCTCGTCGCCCTGACCCACGATCGACTTCCTCCCGCGCCGCCGCTTCTGCTTCCTGGCGGCGAGCTCGAGGAGGCTCCGGGAGATGCGCAGCAGCTTGCCCTCGCGATCAGCCGGCACGAGGTAACCAGTCTCCAGTGCGAAGGACAGGGCTTTCTGGACGTAGCGCTTACCTGTGAACGCCAGACTCGCAGTGATTTGTGATGCGCCCGCTAGATTCGGGCATTAGCGACTCAAACGAAAGTATCCGTCCGACCTTCGGCGATGCCGGCCCTGATGTAGCGGTTGATCCTCTGCAGCAGCGTTCGCTCCCGGCCGCTGATGCCCGAGGAATCCCTCGCCGGAGCCGCCTCGGTGGGCTTGACCTCCTCGTCCCGTGAGCTTGCAGCTGTTCCTCGAGCCACTCGGTCCAAGGAGAAGGGCGTCGGGGGCCGGAAGCGTCGCCGGCTCGTTATCCTGCGCGACGGGTACTTTCCCAGCTTCTTGGGCCTGGCGAAGTGCACCGTCGTCGCGGGGAGCTGCTTCCTCGCTCGGTGCTCACTCTCCTCGATGGCCGCGAGGTTGCCTGCAATCGACCAAATACTTGCGATCGATGAAAATCGAAAATCCCGCTCGCGGACGCGGTACGCACCGAGGAAGCGGTAGACCCACTCCTCGACGTTGGGGCCGTTCTTCCTTCCGTATCCAGCGGGCTTTTTACGACGCGCGGACCGCCGGGTTCGTTGGGCCGCTTTCTGACTGCGACGCGCTGCCATTTTTCAGCTGATCGAGTGATTTACGCGCTGTATATACTCGTCGCCCCGACTCTCTTTGGGTTATCTCGCCCGAGGTGAAGTTCGCCGCGGACGTGCTCGCGACAACTGCAAGTTGTAAAGATCAATAGCCCAGAGCACGGTGTTTTTACAGCGCACGTGTCGATTTCGCACCGATCCCTCCTAATTCCGTCACGTATGTGCAGCGAGTCGGGACAGTCTCGTAACCGAGATCCGAGATCACGGGGAACTCGCTGACCCGGAACGCCATCGGCCGGCGAATCGCATTGAATTAGAATGGACGTGCGGTCCGTCGCATGCGATAAATAGAAACGGAATCGCGCCTCGTATGCTTATACGCTCCGGGAGCGAGTATATTCTTTCAATATCATCCCCTCGTAAAGCGACAGCCTCCCATCCCTGCAGCCCGGCTGCAGACGCGGAAGCGAGATAAAAAAGGGAGCGGAGGAAGAATCTGATTTTAGCTCTCTCAAAGGAGCCGAAAGCCTTGCCCGCGCGCGCGCACCTTCGGTATCATTTTATTTCCTCTTCTAGCTGAGACGCTTTACGAGCAGGCGGCAGAGCTCCTTTATTTCACGGCTACGCAGTCTTTTACGTTCCATCTGTCTGCTCGCGACTGTAGCGAGCAAATAAATGGCGAAAATGCGACTTTCCTTCCGCTGAATCGCGGGCCAATTCCATCCGATTACACGCGTTCGCAAGAGGCAGCTGCCTGATTCTGATTTATCGCGCGCAGAGGGCACAGCCTCGGCTCTTATCCAAACTCTGCGTTTCCCCGTCGTCCGCTCGCGAGCCGATGCATAATGCGCCAACACGAGCTCCTCCTGCGCTCGATCGGACGGCGCACTAAATTGTGCGCAAGCGGGCGAGTTGCAATTTATACATAATGGAAACGTCGAGTCGAAAATTAGAAAGGCCGCGGAGGTGCGCGACACAAGCGCTTGTTTTTCCCTCCTGCAGCTGAAGGGAACCGAGTGATTTCCCGCTAAAAACTCGGACCAGCAAGGACACGCGTTGCCTCGGATATGGTTGGCTCTCGAGTGAATCGTCCTATTTTCCCAAACTCGAATGAACCGCAAGTTCCCGGAGAAGTATTATATTTTCGCGTCACGTGGATTTCCCGGAGCTCCGCCGCGTTTGGCAAACTTGCGTAATTGTTTCGTCAAGAAAGAATGGGCGCGCGCTCTCGACTTGACGAACGGTACGGCTGAAAGTTTGCGATGGAAAAGTTGCGGCTCAAAGTTGAAATGGAATACCGCATAGCGAGCAGCTGCAGCCACCGCGTTCTTCTGTCACTTGTGACATCCCCGCAATTAGAGTGGGCAAATCAGATGGCTCCGACAAAGTGCATTATACCGGCGGCAATAAGCTTCGCTAGCAAAGGGTCTCGTATCCTCCTGCAATATAGCCGGTAGCAGCAGCAGTAGTACGTATAGGTGGGTGTTCCGGCGGAGCCGAATGGAAAATCAGGAGCGATAATGGAGCGCAATTCCGGGGCGGTAGGCTATTGGTACTTCCTAATAGGCGCAAGCGCGCTCGACGCTGCACTCCGCTACCCAAGCTCCGAGCGAATTTCATTACTCGGACGCGCGCGTGTGTGCGCATAATATTATACACTCCGCGAGCCCGCTTTGAAATGTCAGACGGCCCGCTAAATCGTATTTCCGGGTCAGTGGCGCAAAAGTTCCAAAGTGCACTCGAGAGTCCTCCGATTCCCGAAGCTATGCAATCCGAGCGAGTTAATCGGGCTCTCTTTTGAATAAGCAGCATAACGTTGTCGGAACGAGTTTATCTCTTGACGAGACCGCACTAGCGCCGCGCGTTGGCTCGCAGCTCAACGTGGAGGTGCACAGGGAGATGAATCACACTGCAAACACCCAGCAGATCGGTGTATACGTTGAGTTATAACGAGCTGAGCGGAGTGGGGGGCCCGCAGTCACGAGGCTACAGCAGTCGTCCCCGAAAGTGCGTAAGTACGGCGCGTGTCGACGCAACGCGCTGCAATAACACAAAAGTCATTTATAGAACCGGGTGCAGTGGTTGCTCGCGCGTAGTTGCAGCGCGTATCTCTGGTATACCTAATCGTGCGGCGAGAGAAAAATACTTTCTCGACGCGAGTGCGAGACGCAGTTTGCATTCGCCGTGATCCTCATCAGGTTGGTATAAATGCGGCGAAAAGTTGGCTACTTGACGCGCGTCAAGTTGGCACCGAGAATTGGCGCTCAAAATCGCTCTGTAAGACTGTTGATTATTTTGAAAGTGCCTGCTCTCTCTACGCCAGAAGCACGTACACGCAGATGGTGCAATCGAGTGCTCGCGGTACAAACAGAAGATAAGCTGTGAAAATTCTTCGAATTTCAGCTGCACAACATGGCCAGTCCCAAGGCAGCGAGGAGGAAGCAGGCCATGGCCATCAGTCCCGAGGACGTGAAACTCATCGTGGGCCGGGCCATCGGCGGACCCGCCGACATCGTGGACTACCAGCTCCAAGGCTTCTCCGGCCTGCAGACCGGCTTCTCGGGCTCGCACCAGCGGCTCGAAATCACCATCAAACGCCAGCCCAAGCCGGAGGACGACTTGGTCACGGAGAAGCTCGGCTTCTTCGCCAAGCTCGCCCCGACCGGTCCGCCCCTCCTCCTGGCCGCCCTCGCCGTGCTCGAGGTCTGCAAGAAGGAGATGGAGTTCTTCGAGCAAATAGCCACGCGGCTATACAGCTACGCCCCCGGGACGGGCTCGTTCGCGCCCCGCTGCTACCTGGCGAAGGAGGAGGTGATCGTGCTGGAGGACCTCGGGGCCAAGGGCTTCGCCGTCGTCGACGACGAGAACGGCATCCTCTTGGCCGAGGAGAGGCTGAAGGCGGCGGCTCGGGCGCAGGCCAGGCTCCACGCGGCCTCCTACGTCACCGAGAGCATCCTCATCAAGGAGCAGGTGCGCGAGCGCCGAGCCCAGGCCCCCGTGCGATGTGTCGCGATAATAACGCTGCTCTCTCTCTCTTTCCGCAGGGCAAGACCTTCAGGGACCTGGCGCCGACAGCTTGCCAGGAGAGGGTCTTCGACAAGACGGCCGAACACCTGGACGTCTCGAAGCCCCTGATCGTCGAGTGGCTCGCGCGAACCGTCGCCGGGAAGAGCGAGCCCGCGGCGGAGTGCACCGAGCTGCTGGCCGCCAGCTTGGACGGGGTCTTCGACTGGCTGTACTTCGAGAACGGGAAGAACCTCGTCATCTGCCACGGAGACACCTGGTCCTTCAACATGATGTTCGACGAGTCCGAGCCGCCCAAGTGCCGCCTCGTGGACTTCCAGCTGACCAGGTTCGTCGCGTGTTACGGAACTATTACGGAACTAGGCAACTGAAACGCTCGGCCCACAGGTACGCCCCCCGAGCCTTCGACCTGGCGCAGATGATCTACTTCACGACGACCGGCGAGACGCGCGCCAAGTACGAGGACTCGGCCGTCGAGGCCTACCACCTGGAGTTCTGCGAGACCCTCCGCAAGAACGGCTTCGAACCGATCTCGACGCTGGCCGAGCTGCAGGCCGAGTACGAGGAGGCGAGACTCGCGGCCCTCTTCGCCGCGGCCATCTACTACCCCTTCCTCATGCTCGGCAAGGAGGTCCACGAGTCGTTCGCCTCGCCGGACGACCTGTACACCGAGTTCGTCTACAGGTCGAACAACGAGGCGGTCTACGCTCTGATGGAGCGCGACGAGACCTACGGACGGAGGCTGAGCGAGCTCGCCCTGGAGCTGCTCGCGCACTGCAAGAAGCTGGACGCCGAGCGGAAGGATCGGCGTAGGATGGGCTTCGTTTAACTTGAGCTTCTCATCCTGATTGCTGTGACAAGAATACTCCCATTTGTACAACCATATTGCATTTGAATCCAGAGGACTGAGCGTCGGTACTTCGTCGAATAAAGCTATATTTTATTACATCGCTTGCTCCATTCATTTCGTAAGATAAATCCCGTCGCTAAAGGCCCTTATCTCTCTCTCTCTCTCGAGTGGCGAGTGACAATGGCGAGAGCGCGAGACGTGATTTTTTCCGGCCGATTGGTCTTAGCGTCGGCCCGAGCGACGAGTTAATCGGAGCAGTCTAATCCTCGCGCGGCCAAACTTTATCGGCGGACGAATTTTCCCTGGATTATTTACCGCCGGTAATTCCGATTTGGGAAGGGCTCTCCTTCTCTTGCGGTTCCGAGTTGAATTACGGCCGCGGGAGCTAAGGCTGGCTGATCTATGGAGCAATATATGCGCGTAGGCCGGGGCTTCCCGCCGATGTATTGGCGGTTTGGAAATTTTATTCGCCTTCTATAGCCCGCTTTTGTTTCGTTTTACGAGCTCCGTAACCCGCGCCTATGCAGTTTTCGACGAAAAGGACTAAACAAAGAAAAAGAGCACTCGGCGCTGGCTAAACGACTGATGGAAGCGTTTAATCAAGTGCGATTAACGGCACGAGGAGAGGACTGTAAAAAGCGCTGCCGGATTATACCCTCGCGACGTCGAGCCGATCGATTTTTTATTTTTCATAATCGCGGCAAAGACACCGCGAGGCTCGATGAACCTTTTTTTTCCCAAATCGAGGACACCGAATTTCCGCACTATGATAAAGCAGATTTGCATTTCGAGCGTGTCTACGAGTTCGCCGAAATTTAGGGCCTGCGCAACGGTTCGTCTTTTACGAGCGCGACTCCCTGTATATACATCGCCGTGCATGCATCGATTTTGACTACAGGCGCAGAGGTCAGTAAAAATTTACACTCATCGTTATACCCGCGCGTATACACCTCCCCAGATGCAAGATTTTTTACGGCCGTTGACGGCCCGCGCTCGCAAGGTTAAAAAAAGCGCAGTAGCGCGAGCAGATACACTCCGAACAATGCAGCTTTATAGTGCGCGGACGAGCTTTTCGGGAATCCCCCGCGGCGAGATAACCGTAATCGTTGGCATCCATCGGGGAAACGGCGCGAGGGGTGCTTACCTAGATAACGGAATTCTCGCAATGTTCTGTTGCTTCAGAATTTTTTTTTTTTTTTTTTAATAATGAACGTTCTTATTATGCCGCTTCGCCTTCAGGTCGGAGCCATAAGGGGAACGCGCAATGCGCAGGGGTCAGAGAGAAATTCTATTATTTTCCATTTTTAGCAAGGATCCGTGTGTTTTCTTTCTCTCACTCACGTGTGTTCGAACGCGTAAAAACGAAAACGCTGGCAGCGCATTTACAGGCTGCAATCGTAAAAAGAGAACAGCGTACCTATTCATTCGCTCTTCCAATTAGAGGCGACGTCAGCCCAGATTTTTCGCGGCTAACAGCGAGGATATCTCGTTTCTCCGTCCGGTAGCCGCTGCAACGGCGTCTTTTACGATTGCAAATATCTCAATAATGCACAAAACTGCGCGTCCAATTGTGTTACGAGTTCGATCGCAGCGATGATCCGCGTCCGTTGATCGAATCAAGCTTGCACGCAACGTCGAGGCAGATCCCTGCGTTAGCAGATCCGGCCTGCCTTACCCTATCGCGCAGCATCCTGCGTCACCGGCCGCCGCGCAGCCCCTCGCGCGCGGCCAAGATCCGATCAATACATCTCCGTCCCGTCTGCCGTCTCGCGTCTCGTGGGCTGCAGTCAGTGTCGCGAGTCTTCCTCTCAGCCCAGCCAGCGCGTTGTCGTCGTCTTAACTAAGTGCGCGCGCGCGCGCCCCTGGTCGAGAGAGAGAGAGAGAGAGAGAGAGAGAGAGAGCCAGCCAGCCCGAGAGGACAAGAGGGATCGACCGGGGAAGATGAAAAGGCAGAATGTGAGGACGCTGTCGCTGGTCGTGTGCACCTTCACGTACCTGCTCATCGGGGCGGCCGTGTTCGACGCGCTCGAGTCCGACACCGAGCGCAGACGCTGGGAGTTCTTGTCTGGTTTGTCTTGGCCGATCGAGCCAGCCCTTCCCGCCCCCTCGAATCAATGCCTCACTCGTTTGTGCTCGTTGCAGAGGTGCGCCGCAACATGATGAGGAAGTACAACATCTCCGTCGAGGACTACCGCATGGTGGAGATCGTGATAATCGAGAACAAGCCGCACAAGGCCGGCCCCCAGTGGAAGTTTGCCGGGGCCTTCTACTTCGCGACCGTGGTGCTGGCCATGATAGGTACGGCCACATCAGCTCGCGTGTCCCCTTGAATTCTGACCATTTCTCTTATCCCGTCCCTTCAGGTTACGGACACTCGACGCCGGTGACGGTCGGCGGCAAGGCCTTCTGCATGGGCTACGCCATGGTCGGCATCCCCCTGGGCCTGGTCATGTTCCAGAGCATCGGTGAGCGGCTCAACAAGTTCGCCTCGGTGGTCATCCGCCGGGCCAAGACCTACCTCAAGTGCCAGAAGACCGAGGCCACGGAGATGAACCTCATGCTGGCCACCGGGCTGCTCTCCAGCATCATCATCACCACGGGCGCCGCCGTCTTCTCCAGGTACGAGGGCTGGAGCTACTTCGACAGCTTCTACTACTGCTTCGTCACGCTCACCACCATCGGCTTCGGCGACTACGTCGCGCTCCAGGTGCGTAATCAGCTCGCTGACTGACAACTGACAACCAGCTCTCGCTGCGTATGAACTGACTAAGCTAATTCCCTCTTCGATTTCAGAACGACCAAGCCCTGTCGAACAAGCCGGGCTACGTGGCGCTCAGCCTGGTCTTCATCCTCTTCGGCCTGGCCGTCGTGGCCGCCAGCATCAACCTGCTGGTGCTGCGCTTCATGACCATGTGAGTATAGCTACTTACCGATGCAATAATCACGGCGAACGGCTGCGATCTCCTTCTCACTTTATACTGCCCGCAGGAACGCGGAGGAGGTCCGCCGCGACGACGAGCTCCAGTCGGCCTCGCACCACGTGCTCACCCTCGACGGCGAGGTGGTCGCGGTGAACGGCAAGCTGCTCGCCGGGCACATCCCCATGTCCAACGAGACGGACGACTGCGTGTCGGTCTGCTCGTGCACCTGCCTCGGCGCCACCAACTCCGAGCTGCTCGACTCCTCGGGCTACCAGGGCTACAGGCCGCCCTCGATCACCACCAGTTTGCGCGTCAAACGCGCGTCCGTCTGATGGAAGGAGTTTCGCCGGCGCAGTCTGCGCCGTCGGCTCTCGAGGGTCGACAGTCGCGAGCTACTTGGCATCGACGTCTGAGCTGCTCTCCACTGCATCGTCGTTCCGTGCTGCCGTGCTGCCGTGCTGCTGCTAACACACACACACACACACACATCTCTCTCCTAGCTCTCCTGACCGTCACCTCGATGTCTACCTTTCATTCTGGGTGTCGACATTCAAATTCATTCTTCTTATTGTTGTTGTTGTTGTTGTGCAACGGCCAGCGAGGGTCTTTTATCCTTCGAGCCGGTGATGCGTTTACCCGATCTGGCTGTTGCAGGATAGTCGTTGAGAATTGACGTATGTGTCAACTTTAGGTATGTAGAGGGACTAGGCATTCGACATATCCGCAAGCCAACTTCGTTTGTTAAACTGCTATCTCGATCGGAAACAGGATAATGTACAAATTTCAGCATTGATTTCACGACGAGAACGGAGTCGACTATACTTATATATATATATATATATATATAGTTAATTCGCAGCGATTTTAAATAACAGATGTGTGATAGCCATTAGCCAAGTATACGTGTGTTTAGCCAGGAGTATATAATATAATATAAATATAACAAAGCGAGGACTCGATGATCGGTTTTTTAATCTGAATTTTCAAGACGCCGCAGACAAATGTAATATCGAGAAGTAGATACGCATGAATAGGCCAGAAGATATACAATAGTAGCTAGAACGCGATAATGGAAAGTCCCGATTCGCACACAAGTGTCCGCACGTGTGGTATATGGACTTCCTGGCTTCTTTGTAAATATTAAAGACACTGCACTTAATCCATAGAGATAGATCGATTACAAAGATTTGTACTCAAACAGGTATACCCAGAGACGATTAAAAGCACAGTGGAAGACTGATAAAACTGATCCCCAAATAACAAGAGGAGTTGCCGTTTTTCCTTACAGCGCACACAGGCGCACACGTTTTTCGCCATCATTTCATTAACCAGTGCGTTCAATAACGCTCGAAACGCTGATTTACTTTTCTCATTTTTTATCGATAAATTACTGAGACTTTTTTTAAATAACTTGATAGCCATTAAGTTGAGTATTGAAAATCAATAGTGCTTCAAGGTAACTCCGAAACAATGTCTTTCAAAATTTATAAAAGTTTTAAAACATTTTAGCCACAGGACAGCATTTTATTGGATTGTCTATACAGGAAAATAAAAATATGTGAATGTTGATTTGCGTAAATGTATATATGCTTAAGGATTGCGCATGTATATTTTTAAACGTCCAACATTTTTATAATAAAAAGTTGAATATCTATCAAAGTGAAAGTGTATTATTTAGTAGAAAAAACCTGTATGCTTCATATTTCAGACAAGAGGGTAAATTACGAAAATGGCATCAATTTAAGCGATTTTATTCTTGATAAAAATAGATAGTCGGTAGTCGGTGGTACATAATTTTATATCAAATATTTAGCGTTTCACATTCGCAAAACATAAAACACATATGCTGCTTATAAAAGTACATATCTATTATTTAGATATATTGTTATACATAAAACTTACAATAAAATGTCATGAAAATTTCAACTTATAGAGAATATACATATATATTATTTTAAATTAAGGTATATTTGTATAACATTCTTTTGCGGAAGAAAAACTATTGAGAAAGTTGTAGAATCATACTGGAAGGCCATTTGTAGTTGTACATATCTTTGTGCTCAAATATTTCAGAGTTAATGACATGAAAATGTATAGATTTTACATTAATTGTAACACTGAAAAAACATTTAAATTTTATCACCACTTAAAGCTTTTTGTACAATAGTCACAATGTCTCAGAATAACATTAATTTGCTGGTAAGCGCAGTCTTAGCAATGTGTTTACTATATCTTTTGTAATAGTGTAATAATATGAAAAAAAAAAACGTAACTATAAAACTGTATAAAATGTTGAACTTGTAAAATTTAAAATTCAACTTACTAACTTTTCATTTCTTATGAAATTGATTTGCATAAGAATATCAAATTACAATTTTTTTTAAAGATCGCAACGTCATTTCTCATTCACTTTTGAAGTAATTTTTTCAATTTATTACTCATGTAATAAGGTCTCTCTTCTGAACCATCATTGCGTTCAGTGTCTTCGACAAAGCACAGGAATATTGTCTTTACTGCTATGGTTTGAACTTTAAACATGACTGTAGCAATTATCAAGGTACCAACAGCAGTGATAACAAGAGCCAGCACCATGGGCCCTTGTTCAGTTGATTCAGCATTATGATAGAACATGTAAAGGCCACCTGTTGCTAAAAGTGTAATCAGAACTTCTGCGATGAAAAATAGCAGAGACGCCACCTATAACATTATATCACATATTAAACATTCAGGAACATTTAAAGAGATTGTAAGTAAATAAATCGCTATCTTAAAATTTGTATACATACATTATCAACTATCACAATTTTAATAATGTTCCTCATAATCAAGTTAAAAGCCATCTTTGCGGATCTGAAAAAGCTTTTCCCATGAATAGCACACATGATGTAGGCATTGTAACTTAAGAAATTCAAGAACGATTCCAGTAAGGCAAACAAACATTGAAAGCAAAGCCTTGCGACTTGTGCAACTCCATTTTCCGATTTGTCTGCTTCCTTTTTTAAAGATTCAAGAAAACGACGAATGATTTGTAGGATTGTCAAAATAAGTGAACCAATTGCTACAGTTCCTAAATGGTATCTGTACAAAAATACAATTTTTGTTATCTAATAATTATTCATAGACCCCCATAAGTAATCAAATTAATTTTAAATTGAGTTTGCTAAAAAATAATACCTTAGAGTCTTTGATGTACTTTCAATCAGTGCATAATTTCCAACATTGTTTTTGTTCAGTGTCCAATACCAAGATGCAAATGTTCCACCAAGAACCATGTATTCAAAGCCAGATATGAAGAACATGAGCCAATAAAAAACAAGACCATTTACTGCTTGGAGAGCATATACATAACCAGGACTAGTTTTGTTATCCAACCGACATTGTGTAAACAAGCAAGGATCTCCATTTGAAGTTTTGCATTTGTTGTTAAATTTAATTGGATCACATGGTTCGTTAGCAATGAGCTTGAAACTATCAGCTTCACACACGCAATTCTCCAACTGTTTATTCAAATATGGAACATCAATTCTGTAGTCCGATTTTACTATGGACTGTGCACTAAGGCATACTAAAGCGCAGTATACTATAACTAGTGTGTACAATAAAATTGGAAGTATTGGAAAAACCAATGTTGTTGACATGTGCAGCACGGCCCTATGAGGTAAAGTATATTTATATAGATTATTGGATTTCAAAAAATGCAATTCAAAATTTCAATTAACTCACTTGCTGGATTCCTTGATTAGTAGACAAGCTAAATAAATTTTTTTTCGGAAATATATGACTGCTATTATTATGCCAACTATCATTAAAACAAAAAAAATAAGAAAGAAAAGTTCAGTTTGTCCTTGTTTTTGGGCGTATTTTGTACTAAACCAGTAAACGCAAGCTCCCAAAGCCACTATAAATATTCCAATTGAAGAATAAAAAAATTGCACAGCAAATCTTCTCAATAAAACAACAAAGAGCAGAGTAATGGCTGTACCGCATATTATAGCAATAATCGCTGGTTTTCTGAAAATTAAGAACATCAAATTACATTACTGCATTACAGTTAATTGTTTGTAAAGTTTGTGCAAGGTCACCTACATTGCAATGCTAGTATTTTCACGAAATTCAGCCCAAACTGATTTAAGAGCTTGGATCATTATTCTAGTTTGGTTTAATTGTTGAGCATTGAGAGTTTCATTTTGATGTCCTTCCCACACCTTGGTCGGCAAACAGTATTTATATAGATGGTCACTTTCCAAGTACCATTTGGCACACCTTTCAAGAGCAACAAGTTGCTCAATTTGATCAAAAGTTTTGATAAGAGTAGTATTGACATCGCTGTCACAAATTAACTTTGCTTTAACTTGCTCAATGGTTAAAGACGGATCGAGGATAAAATTTTCAGTCGGACATTTAGGTACACAAATTTTAGGAGAGTGACAATCTTCAAGCAAAGCATTAAGACATTCCTTTGGATTTAAAACAAAGAGGTAGGGCTTGTTAATCACATCTGCATCAACCCCACACGCTCTATTGTGACTATCCGTTGGAACAATATATCTATTAAGACTTCCAGCACTGAAACCTAAAATACACAATGAATAAAGGTTCGTAAGTTTAACACATAATATAATACCTTCCGTGATTTCATGTGAGATTCATACTTACTAAATATTCCAATAGAGAAGAAAATAAGTAAGTACAGTACGAATACGATCAGCCAAATCCAATCCGTGGTATATCTGATGGTTGCCATTGGACCCTTCCATAGTGGATCGTATGCAATTTTTTCCCCTTTGGACATGAATAAATAATTTTGTTTTAACTACAGTAAATTCATGTGTTTATCACATAAAGTGGAGCATAAAAAATCAAGCCCTCAAAGTTCTTTAAAAACATAGTTCGTTAAAAAAAAAAAGCACCGATAAGAAGCTATTAAATCTCGCGTGCATCGCTTTGTAAACAATATTCCATCAGCATTACGTAAATTCTCCGCAACGCTAGCTAAATAAAGCGCATTTGCGAAAGCCTGAACGCCAGACTCGGCGATCGATATAACTATAATCATCGAGTATAGTTTTCGGAAAAATATGCAATGACTCACCGTACTTATCCTTGTTGCCGCTCATCTTGACGCCGACCGTGCACACCCGACGCCACGCAACAGGTAAACAGAAGCTAGTTCACCTGCGCTTCCAAGCAGTATCTTCCTCCTTCGCTGCACCTCGCCTAATGCCGAATGTGCCTGCCCCAATAGCGGCGTCGCTCGAGATCTCCTCGATTGCGTACTCGGCGCAGAATTTTCTCTCTATATCAATACACACATAGCACGGGTCAGCTCTCGCTTAAGAGAAATCAACGCTCGCATTACTTACCTATACGTTATACTTACGCTGTTTATTATTACAATGCCGCGCGCGGCTTTTGAGTACGCGTCCTGGGTTCGTTGATCGCTGTACCTATATGTATATATAGGTCGGCAACCGCCAACGCCACGATTTCGGTAGCGGGAGGAGATGCGGCGACGCTTCCCGCACACTATATACCATCGCACGAAGGGAGTGGTGATGAAGACTAGGAAGAGGCCCGCGGCTTCTTTTTATTCCGAGCTGTAAAATATACCTATAAACATTATATACGCATATAGTTTGTGCTATGCTATATGTGTCTGTTTAAGCAGGGATACATAGCATATGCAGGAAGCCGAGAAACGCTGGCTATGTATAAAGCGGTGGGTAATACCCAAGCTGAATATCACATATAGTAAAATTTCAATGTCGGCTTTGTTCTGTGTATATTGAGTATATTATATATAGGAAGTATACTATATAGGTATCTCGAACCTTGAGTTAGGATTTCTGAACATTTTTTCGGAATATCTTCTTATCAATGATTTGGCTTGGCTGAATCACTATGTTTTTCAACAGTTTTTACTTACTTTTTTCTCTCTTCGATTTCAAGATTTTAACATAATCAATTTTATCGCTATAATAAATTCATATGACACAGCAACAGAAAAACGGTTCAGCTGAGTAGCCAATTTTGCCATCAACCAACGTATAGCTACGAAGCATGTTTGGTACGAAAGAAATATGTATTGAAAACGTCCCTATAATGCCATTCAAAAATGCCGCTTCACGTCGTCGTATTCGCGTTCATAAAGACGTCAACCTATATGGTGACCGGCGACCGCGTATCAACATCGCAATATATATATATATATATATATATATATATATAACCCGCTGTCATCGCACTGCAGAGTGCAGTTCCGTCTTTCGCCGTGCGTTTCAAGCATAACCTAAAAGTTCGTCAAAAATGGTAAGTATAACTATCGAAAATTTGAAAAAGTCCAACTTTTAAGCATTTATACCGTCGAATTATTGATTTTAATTTGACAATGAACCATACGATGCGAACTAAGTTAATGAATCATAATTTGTTTATTTCAGGCGCGTAATGCAGAAAAGGCTATGTAAGTGTTTTCCGCTATGTAATAAACAATTAATATTTGCAAACTTTTATTTAATCAACAAACTTTCGACTTTTCAAAGGACCACACTGGCTCGATGGCGAGCTGCACATTGTAACGATGGAATAAAAAAAGAGCAGGAGAGGAGGCCATATCTGGCCTCTGAGTGCAAAGATTTACGGAAAGCAGAAAAGTGGAGAATGCAAATCATAAGAGAAATAGCCAAAAAAGTAGCTCAAATCCAGAATGCAGGTCTGGGGGAATTTAGGATCAGGGATCTCAATGATGAAATCAATAAACTACTCAGAGAAAAGAGGCATTGGGAAGTTCAAATTAAAGAATTGGGAGGTCCAGATTATTCCAGAACTGGGCCACGTATGTTGGATCACGAAGGAAGAGAGGTATGAATACGTTCCGTGTTGATTCTCCCAAGTAAAAATTTGGTTTTATCAAACTAACCAATGAGAATAATGTTTTCAGGTACCAGGTAACCGAGGTTACAAATATTTTGGAGCAGCGAAAGACCTTCCTGGGGTCAGAGAACTGTTTGAACAAGAACCTCCACCACCTCCTCGTAAGACCCGAGCAGAGCTGATGAAGGACATTGATGCAGACTACTATGGCTACAGAGATGACGACGATGGCATACTCTTACCTCTAGAACTCAAAGATGAGCAGGATGACAGGGAACTATTAATTGAGGAATGGAAGAAGAAGAAAGACGACAAGCAGCCAGAACCTGCAGCCGAAGGTGAAGAGATGGAAACTAATCAAATGCACATACCTAGCCAAAGGGAAATCCAGGAGGCTCTGCTTTTGCGTAAAAAGCAGGAGCTATTGGAAAAATACGTACTGTAAATTTAACTTAGCTAATATATCATTTTCATACAGTGATACAATTTTTCATACATATAAGCGAATGTAAAGTCTACAAACCTTAGGTGAATAAATTTTGTAATTAATCGGTTGTTAAGGAAAAGTAAAGGAAACGTTTATTTTTTTGATCAGCATGTGTTTATTTGCGCAAGTAGTAACAACTATTCATAGATTGATTCATTCGATAATATCGGAATACAGCTTTTATAAAACACCACCGATGTACATATTATTTAAATTTCTTTTATATTATGAAATAACATTGATTAAAGGTAACTACTTTGTGCAGTAGACGTTCAAATTTCAATGAATGCTTGCCGAGAATGGGTGCTGTAGATAAAACGTGGACAAAATCCAGCGAAACACCTACCTAGCGGTACACCTATGATTGCAAATCCATTGAAATATTTTTCAAAGATACCGCCGCGCTCTTCCACGCTAATTCTCTTTATTTGTCATGGTACAAATTGTCAAGTTTACTTTTTAAATTCTTTTCATTGAAAAAATATACGTTAGTCAAGAATTTCGAGTCGACGAATGCTTAAAAACTATACGCGAGAGATACGCATTTGAAAAATAAACTTTGATTTCGAACAGCCGTAATACGTATAATAAGTAGACATATGGATAAGCAACAACGCAATAGACATCTAAATTTCCGCCACGCATATGAATCGCAATGAGTGATAAATCGATCGGAAACATTGAAAAAGTATGTGCGCTCGTCGGCGTAAAATACATAGAGAATTCGCGGACGAAATCGAAATGCGCGTTTTGTCACATATTCACTCGATGTGCAAGAATAGTCGCTTGAAGCGCGTGCGAGAAAAAACAGCACCGAGGATAAAATGTGCGTGCACCAACGTAGAAAGAGAATCAAGATAAAAATCCGAGGAAAAAATTCGCGCGCTCTTCGGCGCGAGTTTCGCGTATGTGTATATCAATGTCGTGGTACACACCAAAAGTGCATTCGTCGGAACGGTTCGAACGTGGTTCAAGTATATAGTTATAGTTTTAATTAAACTCTATATAATAAGATCAAAGAACAAATTTGTCCTCACAGCATTGTTTTTGTCCGTTTAATAATCATCATCAGTCACCGTACACTCGTTGCTCGCTATCATCGTCGATTTTGTTTCCTTATTAATTCCTCTAGTCTCGACATACTAAAATTGTTGTACAATATATACGTTTATAGTGTTACTGCTTTTTTTCTTTTACTTCTGCAGCTACAGGCTATAGTTTTTTTTTCTTCCTTTAAATCCGTAGCGTATAAGTAGTATAGGGCCTAATGATCGTCAGCACTGATCTGCTCTCTCTTTTTGTTACTCTTATATAATGCTTTTATAATCCCTTACACAAGTTATATGCCATATCATTAGGATGTAGAGTATATCAATTTCTAAAATCACAACTGCATTTACAAGGTGCGTATGCAAGTTTATTGTGCGTCATTGAATGTAAAATCTATGTTTATTTTTTTTTTTTTTCATGTTTCATGGTTTCCGTGGCCTTGCCAGCCGTCAGCTTGATCGCCTGTATTACGTGTATGCGAGAAAAGTAACCACGCGTCTCAAACCGTTCCGCGTGCACCGCGTGACGATAGAGAGGAACAATACAGCGCGCGCATCAGCTCGAGGGACGAAAGGCACAAAGTAAATTAAAGACAGAGGGTCGACGCGCGTGCGCTGTGTTGTCGGCGCAGAAATACACGAGCTTCAAATCCTTCGATCGCCCGGCGATCTGCTAAGTGTTCGTTTAAAGTATTCAAATGCTCCGCGGCCCTGCACGACTCGCGAGGGAGCGCAGAGAGATGAGGGAGACGGGCTCCCGAGTCAAAAATCGGCTTGCGCGCAAAATATGCCCAAATAATATTGTACAATGCTGTGCAGTCTTTGAACCGTCGAACGAAATCGTCGAGGATTCGTCTCTGTCTCTCACAGCTCTACCTGACGCGTAGCGCTCACTATCTCACTATCTCTCTCTCTCTCACTCTCGTACAAGGAATATTACATGTCATTTACATATACCTACATTATCTCATTTATGCATCATTTGGCGTATCAAAGGGAATGTCACAACTTACTTAAATCGGTATCCAAGTTTACAAAGAAATTGTTTTCAGCGCCGTTCTGCGGCCTGAATCTCATTCAGGTCCGTGTGTACGTGGTCGCGATGTATATTGACTCTTTGGTTCGTCGTGTGGATGTGGGTCGTATAGTCTCGATTCGGGCAGTAGATTGGCATTCGTCCCGCGCGGTACGGGCACTTAGTCCCCAGCTGCTCGGAAAAGAGATGGTCGTCGTCGTGGCTCTGGTCGGGAGGTCGTTTAGGCGCTCTTCAGGGCCGGAGGAGCGAGTGCCAGCGCTGCACCTGGGTCGGCTGGGGCGCGGAGCGCATGTCGTTCCAGTGCTGCAGCTCGTCGGCGCCGCTGCTGCTGAGGCCCAGGCAGAGCCAGCCGATCATCTCGCGGCCCTTCTTGCCCACGGCCGTGCGCCGCCGGTTGTAGACCGAGAGGTAGAGCGTCACGTCCCCCAGCTGGAACAAGGCGACCTGCGCGCCGAGGTCCGAGAGAAGGAAGGAAGTTAGTTAGTCGGGGTTAGTCGGCGAGGCGAAATGGAGAGCGAGGGCTCGGGCTCACCTGAAAGATGAAGGTCTCCTTGTAGAGCGGATTGGGCTGGGCCCTCCGCAGGCCGGTCTTGGAGTGGCCCATCTCGTGCCCGTTGCTGTCGACGAGGGCGAGCTTGACGTAGGTGTCGGGCGGCTTGGTGTCGTTGCCGCAGCCGCCCCGGAAGTGCGAGCCCTTGATGATCTCGACCGAGAGCCGGCCGGTGACGCCGTTGTACGTCAGCCCGATCAGGATCTCGGCTATGCTGCCGCCCTTCATGCTGCTGCCGTAGGGCGGCGTCGTCGGCAGCGCGTACGACTGCACCGACTGCTGCGAGCCCGTCGAGTCGCTGCGCGTCAGGCTCGGCGTCGTGCCCCAGTCCTGCGCCTGCGAGATCGTCGAGATAATCGTCGAGATAATCGTCGAGATAATCGCCGTATGCGTATACTGCGTAGGAAGCGAGCACTCACCGAGCACGAGGGCGGCGGCTGGAGCCCGAGCCAGAGGGTCGTCTCGAGGCGCAGGTTGATCCGGTCGAAGGAGACCCTCGCCTCGCCGAGGAGCCGCTCCCGGCGCATCCTGCCGCCCCAGAGGTAGACCCGCACCCGGACCCCCATGGCGTTGACGTCCTCGGGGTTGACCCGCGGCAGCAGGAAGCTCTCCATGTACTGGGGCGAGCTGCCCTGGCGCACGCGGGTCTTGCGCCGCTGCTTCTTCGAGGGCAGCAGCACCAGGCGCACCTGGCTGCCGCCTATGCCCGCCGGGTAGTTGCGGCCCTGCAGCACGTGCACCGTCATCTCGCGCATCGGCGCGTCGTAGAGGAAGGCCACCTCGAGGCTCGCCATCTCCTCGGCCGAGAGGGCGAGCGAGCCGAGGGCGTCGCTCGGGCTGCTCGCGGCATGGCCCTCCTCGATCGCCGGCGCCTCGCTCTCCCGGCTATCGAGCAGCACAACGCTCGGCGAGCCTACCTCCACTACGCACTGCGGCTGCTCCTCGCTGCCGTTGTTGTTGTTGTTGTTGTTGTTGTTGACGCTCCCGGCCATCTCGGACGGAACGCTCGGCAGTCCATCCTCGGCTTGGATGGTCAGCGTGTCCGGGGGCGGCTGGCTGCGGCTGCTCAGCCGGCGAAGGGCGTCCTCCTCCGAGTCCGAGCTGGTCTCCGGGTCCGAGAACGGGTAGTTCTTGCCTGTTCGGGCGGAAACTCTCAGTTCGGCCTCTGTCTCTGGCGGAGCGATAACGGCTGGAAAGAACGTACCCAGGCTCTGATGGGCCGCGGAGCTGTTGCTCGACTCGCAAACTGGCACGCAGACTGCGCCGAAGAGGCTCGTCGTCGTTGCGCCCGTCGGCGTCGAGTACCACTTGCGCGACAGGTACAACGCCACGACCACCAGCAGCACCACCAAGCCGACACAGGCACCCAGAAACGCTGTCGTTTCCACTGTCGCAAACCAGAAGACGCTTGCTTATTAGTTTCTTTTTTTTTTTTTTTTATCGATTATGACGAGTAAACGAGCGCGCTGGACGCGTCGAAAAGCTCTCGAAGGGGAAGAGGCTCGCACCGACCCCCATGAATATCCGACAACAGATTTGACCTTGGCGAGCGCTCCCCCTCCCGGAGAAAAACGAGCGCGCTAGGGGCTATTGCGCATTGCGGTGTCCAATTGACAACAGGACGAGGGGGTGGCGACGGCGACGAAAACAACCTCGGCTCGCTCTCGCCTTTCTCGAACATTCCGCAGCGGAGCCAAGATGGACTTACCCGCAAGAAAATGGTCCGGTCCGGCCAGAGTCATGCTCGGGCGCGCTCGACTTCCAGCTCAGCAAGCTGCTGCTGCTGCTGCTGCTGCAGAGCGGACCCCGCCGCCCATCTCATCTAGCCGTCCCCCTGAGGCGACAGCTCCTGCTCCGGCTTCCTCCGTCTTCCTGCGGGTAGATACGGCTGCTACGGGGAGCTGCTGGCCTGGCGGAGCACTGCTGCGCGACCACTGCGCGACGGGACACAAAGACACAATGCGGGACATGCGCGCACCGACAAGCTCGCGCATATGCGAGAGAGAGAGATATACCGGATAGCAGGGGTGCGCGCGTGCGCCGCCGATGCGTTCACGGGGTACACACCAAAATGCCGATTACGTTCCTCTGGCGGCGATCGAACGCTTGCAGAGCTTTGCACTCGACGAAACTCGAATACACGTACGCCTCCCTTACTTGTACGGCTTGAATAATTGAGCGAGGCCGACCCATGCCGACTGTTACTACTGGGCTAGCAGACGGCGGCGGCCACGTGACCGTAAAACTGTTGTGTACTTATATTCCTGTCCTGTCCGTGAGCGCACAGCATCGCCGCATATCCCATGCGCGATAACGAGATGACCTTCCTTTTCATCCATTACGCTTAGAAATACACTACTTCCATAGTTCTGGCCAATCGAGACGTGATGTACGAAATTTCGAACCATCTCAGGTGACAAGGTAATAAGTGCTACCTGATAGTACCCACTCTCAATTCTCAAATCGCCAGTCCACACCGACACCGAAATTAACCTCTCCTTTCGCTGGTCTCATTGTTTACACGCGCTTGGCATTGTATATCGCCTAGTTTCGACCTGAAATCTCGAGAGATTCCTTTCCCAGATCAACCTTGTCTTCTGCTTTTAGGACTGATCGGAATTATGAGTTACTCTCTGCTGTTGCAACTTGCACGATGTAGGACATTCAACAGATGCATCTTGGAGAGATGCTTAAAAGAGTTTAGGCCTCGACTCTACTGCATAAACAACGACGATGCTTACACCAGAAAGCAGGAGCTCAAACGGCAACGTCGCGCTAGGAGAACAGAAATCAAAGCCCGACTGATCAAAGACTTTCAGCAGACCAAACAAAAAGTTGAGCAAATCATAGAGAGAGAAAATATCTGGACTGTTCCCAACTTTCTCTGCATAGGAAGAATATTGACTACCCCGTGTATAAGCTATCTGATAGTGTACCAAGATTATCAGGTAATACTTTTATCTTTTGCCCCATTCAAACGATCTCTACTTACTTTAGTACTTACTTGGAACAATTCTGGACTGTAGGTTGCTCTCTGGCTTCTTGGATTTGCGGGTATTTCCGACCTAGCTGATGGATGGATTGCGCGTACCTGGACTTCGCAAGCTTCAAAGCTTGGAAGTTTTCTAGATCCGGTCGCCGACAAATTGTTAGTCGGCACAATGTTCCTGTCTTTAACATGGGTTGGCTTGATTCCCGTACCTCTTACGTGTCTGGTAGTAGCAAGAGATGTTGCCTTAGTAGCTGCTGCGTCGTATATTAGATATCGTTCCTTACCACCACCAGTGAGTAACGTTGCTTCTGCTTATGCTTTCAATGAAACTTCTTCTTTAAATAGTATCAACTCATTTTTATAGAAAACCTTGGCAAGGTATTTTGATGCTACACATGCTACAGTACAGCTGGCCCCAACAACAATCAGTAAATTCAATACAGGGGTACAGCTAATGCTGGTAGCTGGGACTCTAGCAGCTCCTGTATTCCACTTTGTGGATCATCCAATCCTCCAAGGACTGTGTTATCTTACAGCGATAACAACTATTGCTGGTGGTGTGAGTTACTTGGTAGCAAAAGATACCTACAAAATTTTGTCCAAGAAAAATAACTCCACTGGGCAGTCTCCTTCGTGTAAAAATGATGATAATTAAAAAAAGGATGCAAAAAGCTGTTATTTCTATGTACATATTTATTAAATTTGTTTCAAAACTAAATACTAAGGATCAATATTTATTTACAAAAGTCCTAAATTTTCACATACTTTAATAAAAGTTTTGATCAAACTGATATTTCTCATACGCATGTTCTTCTAGGTGAGAGTGATCATATTCTAGACCAATAAAATCAATCTCAAATCTAAACGGACCTGTAATTTGATCGGCTATGGTAAAACTGATTGTACTAATCTCATGTAGTGCTATTGGTGGATTTCCAGCTTGTATTCGACCCTTGTATGCAAAGAGAAATTTGGAAAATGGGATTCTCACATATTGCCAGTATGGACCACCTCTGGTCCAAATGAAGTAGTGATAAAGATCGTACATACAAATATCAGCTTTTCTGTGAAGATGCAAATTAACTGTATAAATTCTTCCATCGCCTCTTACTCTAAAGACTATGTGTGTAAAACAACTCCAATCAAGTTGTTCTTTAGACTTGAAAGGAGTAAGACGTGGCGTCAATCGAAGATTACAGTAACCAGTATTTTTTATTTCACCATCTGGAGGCACTTTTGTGTCCAAGAAACCATGAAATAATCCTTTTGATTGAGGAGTGTAATCCAATCTATAAATATTTTTAATACTTACAATTGAATTTTTAATTTCATTTTAAAATCTTTGAAAATAGCACAATAATGCTTTTCGCAGGCACACAGGCAACAATTTTCGTAAAGTTGTAGTGATATACTTACTGAGCAGTTGAAAATCCAATATTATTATCTTTATCGGTTGTCACAACCCATTCTTTTAATTCATTTGGATCACCTTTAAATCTCCAAACAACATCAACTTCACCTTCACCAATTAAAAGTCTAGGACCACGAATTGCACTGCTTACTAATTGTTGAGTCCATTCCTTGATTCCAATTCTCATTAATTTCCATTCCAAAAGGAGACGTTTTTTGAAACTCAACTTTTCCCATTCTTTTTCTTCGTCTGTTTTTTGTAGATAACCTTCTTTATCGGGCCATTCATGGAATAAAGTTGCGCGTTTGGTTGTATGAAAACTCCTTTTACTTACAGTGCGCAGTACTATTCGAGCCCATGGAAGCGTCATTATTAGCTAAAACTAGTTATATGCTTAGTCAATTATGATTTTAATAAATGAGATTCAGTTTTCTAACACAATTCATTTCTGTGTTGTATATTGAAAGATGGTCTACTATAAGGTTATGAAATTTGATCATTTGAAAATATTTTAAAAAGTGCAAAAACTTTTTACCGTGATAACGTGTATTAGATGATTATGAACAAAATGTGAAGCTGAACTTTTTTATTTGTATCTCATTGTTAGTTGCTCTTTATGCAAGAAAATGCGGCTTCTGAAATATACTGTCTGCTAAAATTACCTCTTTACTGCATGTTGCATGCAGACATCAGTATAGGTATTATACCCTTATGTATCATCACTTATTTGGTAGATGTCGCCGCGAACGCGTATATATGTTAGAATGTGATGTGTATCATTATATATATGGTACTAAATATATATATAGGTATATGCTGAATATACAATCCGTACATTGCCATGCGGGAGAATACCGGTATGAATGAAAATAATGAACATGGCAAGTTTAAGGTTACTGAACCGAAATAAATTCATTTTTTCGTGTAGTAATCAAAGACAAATTAATAATCATGGGTCTCGAGCGAAATCGCATTCAAAAACATCTTCTTCTGCGGATTCGGAGGTTGTTCTTAATTTTTCTAATGGGTAAGTTGAGTTTGCGACTGTCCGCATAACCTGCGATTAATCATTTTTAGTATATTCCAATTTTCATTTAAACGATATTTGCAAATAAGACTTCTCTAGTATGCTTTTTCCTCTTCAATATTGTAAAACATTCCGTAAAAAATTAATATTTCATTTTTTCTATTGATTTACTTATAAGTGAAATCATTTCATAATTTTATGAAATTTATTCTTTTAGAAAACACATGATATTGTCAACGGGCAAGTATGCTCGCTTGGCTGATGGATGTGCTGTTGCTACTTTGGGAGATACCTCTGTTATGGTGACAACTGTTAGTAAATCACAGTCATCCGGTGTAAACTCATTTTTACCTTTAGTTGTAGACTATAGGCAAAAAGCTGCTGCAGCTGGTCGCATTCCTACAAATTTTTTTCGAAGAGAACTGGGCCATTCGGAACATGAAATTTTGACTAGTAGATTAATTGACAGATCTCTGCGTCCATTATTTCCGCAAAAGTATAATTATGAGACTCAAGTAGTCTGTAACATGTTAGCCTTGGATGGAAACAACGATCCAGATGTTCTTTCTATAAATGGTGCTTCAGCTGCATTGGCTGTATCAGATATTCCGTGGAATGGACCTGTTGGTGCTGTAAGAGTAGGTTTGATCGATAATGAAGTTTTGATTAATCCTACAAGGCGAGAAATACAACAAAGTTCATTAAATCTCATTGTAACTGCTACTCAACAAAATTTAGTTGTTATGCTTGAAGGTTCTGCAGATAACATTTTAGAACCTGAATTAAGAAAGGCTCTGAAAACTGGAGTTAAGGAATGCCAAATTATTGTACAAAGTATTCAGAAGCTTCAGAAAAAATTTGGCAAACCAAAAAGAACAGTAGAACCTCCAGCTCGACTTCCAGAAGAAATCATTGAATCAATAAAGTCTCTTTCTGAAAAAAAACTTCGTCGAATATTTTCAGATTATAAACATGACAAATTATCCAGGGACAATGCTATTAATAATCTTCGCAATGAAGTATTAACAACCATAAAGGCCAATCACTCAGAATTAGATTCAGGACTTACATTAGAAGCTTTTTCTGAATTCAGCAAGACTCTATTTAGGTCTTTAATATTTGAAAATAACTGCAGGTATGTATGAATAAACGTATATGTATTAAATATTCATAATTTGTTTTTGCTGTGATTCACAAATGAAATAAGAATCAAAAAGTATTATTTAATTGCTTAATTTTGTACATTGATAATCTTAGTTTCAAAATTTATTCTGAACAGGTGTGATGGCCGAAAATATACTGATCTCAGAAATATCACATGCCAAGTGGATTTATTTAAACCTCTCCATGGTTCAGCATTATTCCAGAGAGGCCAGACGCAAGTTCTCTGTACAGTAACACTTGATTCACCAGACAGTGCCCTAAAAATGGATACTATGTCAATGTTATCGAGTGGAATCAAAGAAAAGAATTTCTTCTTGCACTATGAATTTCCACCGTACGCTACTAATGAAACTGGACGTACTGGTCCTGTAGGCAGAAGAGAGATGGGCCATGGAGCTTTAGCTGAAAGAGGATTGAGAGCTGTATTACCAAAAGAATATCCATTTACCATTAGATTAACTAGTGAAGTTTTGGAATCAAATGGCATGATAATTTTTTTAATCACTCATTTTTCCAAACTGCTATACCATTTATAAATATATTTTTTTATTTCAACGCTAATTGTACATTATTTTGTAAAGGTTCATCATCTATGGCTTCGGTATGTGGTGGTAGTTTAGCTTTGATGGATGCAGGTGTACCAATAGCATCCCCTGCTGCTGGTGTGGCTATTGGATTGGTCACAAAATATGAAAAAGATACTAAGCATATACAAGATTATAAAATTCTTACTGATATCCTGGTAAATGGAATGTTATCTACTGTTTAAAAGTAAAAAAGTATGTACAGTTATTGATCCAGACTATTTTTATAACAGGGAATTGAAGATTATTTAGGAGACATGGACTTCAAAATAGCTGGTACAAAAAAAGGTGTTACAGCACTACAAGCTGATATAAAAATTCCAGGCCTTCCACTCAAAATTGTGATGGAAAGTCTCGAGCAGGCATCTGAAGCCAAGACTCAGATTTTAAATATAATGAACGAAGCTATATCCAAACCAAGAACTGACAAAAAAAATAATATGCCTGTCACAGAAACAATCGAAGTTCCTGCTCATCTTAGGGGAAAGCTATTGGGAATTGGCGGCACTAATATAAAAAAAATATTTTTACAAACTGGAGTTCACGTAAGATAAACTTATATTCTTTCCTGCGAGTTTTTGTACAATATTCATCAATCTGTCTTTTTTTAACAGATAAACCAAGAAGAAGACACTAAATTCGTATTATTTGCTCCAAATGAAACTGCTATGGATGAAGCTAAAGAAACTATTAATCAATTAACGAAACAAGAACGTGAGCCCACATTGGAGTTCGGAGGAATTTATACAGCGAAAATTGTCGAAATGAAAGATATAGGCGTCATGGTTACACTTTATCCTTCGATGCCACCAGCGTTACTTCATAACTCTCAGCTAGACCAACGAAAAGTTAATCATCCCAGTGCACTAGGTTTCGAAGTTGGCCAAGAACTACAAGTGAAATATTTCGGTAGAGATCCAGCTTCAGGCAACATGAGATTATCGCGGAAAGTTCTCCAGACAACGAATTTGGCAAGGAAAAATTTTAGCGATTCGTCCTCGTGAAGTAACTTGCTTATTGTAGTTGCAAATGACTTCTAAATGATATAAATGAAAGTGATGGATGCACAAAGTTCATCCCAAAAATGTTCATTTAAATAACGTTCTATTCTTATTGGCGAGGAATTTTCATCAACAGCTGTTCCGAAGTTGAAAATATAATATTTGTAAATACATAAAATAAGATCGAAATACATATTAAGTAAACATCCTAACGCCAGTTTAGGTATTGTAAAATGCTAGCTTTATTATTGTGCATAGTTATACAATTTTTTACGAATGTTTGTAAATTAGTATTAAATGTTACAATAAATACATTTTATTACTAAATTGATTTTCTTACCATATTAGTAATATTGCAACAAAAAAGTTTTATAAAAAACATGTGCACATGAGAACAAAAACCAAACGAAAAAAACGCAAAATATAAGCTTAGTAAACCAGTTGAAAGCGGTTTCGTGCCACTTACCTAGATTTTACTTTTGTCAGAGTAAATATTTTTAAATCTATTATATATCTATTGTTTCCATAAAAAAACACTTATGCTCTTTTTTATCGCATACCTTTTACCGTTTATTTTGTAAATTCCTTATTTTAAAAATTAATAAGTGTGAGATTTCAGTATAAAAACGAAACTTTCCCTGCAGTATTTTTTTGTTTTTGAAGGAGTTTTCGTCCCCTTCTCGGGCCTCCCGCCCTCCTTTTGACTTCTTCAGTCTTCTAAACCGACTGAACGGCCTGTCGTTCGACGTTCGCAGTTCGCTATATAATCTCATAGTAAATCTCAAGTTCTCCGCTAGATGGCCACGCGCTCTTTACGGATCTCGAATCTCGTGCAGTACTGCTGTACTCTGTAGTTTCCACCTCGCAGATGTGAAGGCGTCGTTGTTGGAGTTGGACTGTTGGAAAGAGAAAACGGAGCATATTTGTCATTAGAAAAAATGGCGGAAGGCAGGTCACGTCGCGTCCCAGCCGCACAGAATGAAGATTTGTCGAATGTTGAGTTTGAAACCAGCGAAGATGTCGAAGTCATCCCGACTTTCGACAATATGGGGCTCAGGGATGAACTTCTTCGAGGAATCTACGCTTACGGTGAGTTATTTCAACAAATTTTTGAAGCAATTCAGTTTCTAACCTCAATGTTTGTTTTTGGGTCGTTGTTTCCGTGTTTAGTGTTAGTTTTTGAATAAAGCAACTGAGACTGCAAACCTTTTAAAACGATCGTAGCGTCTTGCGCGGTGTTTTCCAAACAAATATTTTATACCAACAAAGAGCAAAAACTTATTTAATGCATACTTGATTTTTAGGTTTTGAGAAGCCATCAGCTATTCAACAACGTTCTATCAAACCCATAATGAAGGGCAGGGACGTTATTGCACAAGCACAGTCTGGTACTGGTAAAACAGCAACATTCTCAATTGCGATTTTGCAATCTCTTGACACACAGTTGCGTGAAACACAAGTTTTGGTTCTTTCACCTACGAGAGAATTGGCCACACAAATACAGAAAGTTATTCTAGCTTTGGGAGATTTCATGAATGTTCAATGCCATGCCTGCATTGGTGGTACAAATTTGGGCGAAGATATTAGAAAACTTGATTACGGACAACATGTTGTTTCAGGAACTCCTGGAAGGGTATTTGGTAAGTTGAAAAAGTGATTTTTCTTTTCACTCTTGTAAACATAAATTTTTAAATTCAAAGATGAAGATTGCTTATTTAAAAATATTCTTTCAGACATGATCAAAAGAAGAGTATTACGTACAAGAGCAATCAAGATGTTAGTTCTTGATGAGTCTGATGAAATGTTAAACAAAGGTTTTAAGGAACAAATTTATGATGTCTACAGATACCTTCCACCAGCAACTCAAGTTGTATTAGTGTCAGCCACATTACCTCATGAAATTCTAGAAATGACTAGTAAATTTATGACAGACCCTATTCGAATTCTCGTAAAACGGTAATTTTTATTTAAGTTTCAACTTTTACTTAAAAAGCAGAGTTACGATTTTAATAACAAAAATTTTGTTTTCAGTGATGAGTTGACTTTGGAAGGAATTAAACAATTTTTCGTTGCTGTAGAACGTGAAGAATGGAAATTCGATACACTTTGTGACTTATATGATACACTCACAATCACCCAAGCAGTTATATTCTGCAACACAAAACGTAAGGTTGATTGGTTGGCAGAAAAAATGAGAGAATCCAATTTCACAGTATGTTCAATGCATGGTGACATGCCACAGAAAGAAAGAGATAATATCATGAAGGAGTTCAGATCCGGTCAAAGGTATGTACTGAATATCAGTATCCTCGTAAATATCATTGATAATAGAATTAATGAAATCTTAATGAATTAAATTTTTTTTTATTCCAGCCGAGTATTAATCACGACAGATGTATGGGCTAGGGGAATCGACGTACAACAAGTATCTCTTGTTATAAATTACGATTTACCAAACAACCGTGAGTTGTACATTCATAGAATAGGCCGTTCAGGTCGTTTCGGGCGTAAGGGTGTTTCCATCAACTTTGTAAAGAATGACGACATTAGAATTCTTAGAGATATTGAACAATATTATTCTACGCAAATAGACGAAATGCCTATGAACGTGGCTGATTTAATTTAAAAGTTTTATTTTTTCCATTGAATTAATTGCGTTTAGAAATTAATTATAAGTATAGTAAAATGTGGATAAGCGATAATTTTGCAATTATTTTCTAAAAATAGACTATAAATGTATAATAAATTCGTACATTCATTATATGCAAACCATTAACGGATTACTAGAGCAATAGAGTTACACATAAATTTAAATTATATTTATCATTAACTTTATATAAATGATAAAACTTGCAATTTTCTTGTAAAATAACACATTGTCAATAAAAAATCTCAACATTCATATACATGTGATTATTTATACATATTTGAAGCAGTCGTGCGCACGGCTCTATCCATACAATAATGGCTGATCTTCAGAAATAGCTGTGAGTTTCTACCCTCATACTGACAAAGTAGACCTAGACAGAAAAAATCAATAACCACCCCTATAGCATGCACAGCAACACAATGTATTGCAAGGGTTTCTTCAGTAGGTAAAGATGGTTCTGACCAAGAGACACTCGCGTGCATAGTGAAAAGTCGAGAAAAATGAAAATGTTGCATTGATTATTAGCTTTTGTAAATAAGTTGGACAGAAACAGAGCTTACTATCTGAAAATGAAGAATTGCTTGCAAAGATCAGAGTGAATATGGGAGACCGTTCGTGGCGCAGTGCAATCTCGTCTAGAGACAACAATGTAAATAAGTAGAAAAATATGGCTAGCGACGGCGGAGGTTTTGTTCTTTAACTTTTTTTTCGACAGTCAGAGTAAACAAATATGGAGCAGCAAGAAGACTGCGGGAGAAATTTGAGGAACCAAGTTGTCTGTCGCTTTCAGCATGATTACAAACATGATGGAGCATGCCCACCAAGTAAGATTGTTTTCTTGTTAGTTAAAAAGCTTTTTACAGAATCTGTCTTCAAACAGCACGTTAGACAACAAATTTCAATTTTTATCTATTTGCAAATTCGGTCCTGTTTACTTTCTCTGCCAAAATCCTTGATTACCTATGAAATAATATATGGGCTAGTTCAAGGATCAGCTGGCATATTGACACTTGAAAGCAAAAACTTTCTAGACATACCAGTAGTGTCAGTTCTTAACTTTATTTTTCCAATTTTTTTGGGAAAATCTTCTTTTGTGTGGATGTAAACTATATTTCAAAAATTTGTTCATCTATTGATCTGCAACTGCATACTGCGAATAAAAACTATACCTTTTCAGCATGCGAGAGTTACTTTACAAATGCTAAGATTTGCATATACTTAATATGAAATGAACATTTTTTTAATATTAAAATTATTGATCGTTTCTAAATTCCACAATAGCCAAGCAACCAGTTACGCAGCAGCCTGATAGGTCAACCGTATGTATCGCTGTTTACCTCATGTCAGAAGTCTGCCTAACTATGGACATAGAGCGAAATGCAACAGCTCAGCAAATCATCAATACAGTTCAAGCGGATCCAGAATTAGCTCTAGCAAGGACACCACCATTCACTAGTAGTCAACCAGTGTTTGCTTTGTGGTTGTGCTCATCGCAGCTGGAAGTACAGCTAAGACCAAATCATAAACCACTGGACTTAGCAACAAAGTGGCCTCGATTAGTCAATAAGTATGGTTCACAGAGAAGTAGGGACAGCGACGAAGAGCCTATATTGTATTTTCGAAGAAATGTCTTTTTGTCGAGAAGGGATGAAGAGCAGATTAAGGAACCAAAAATTATGGAACTCCTTTATGCAGAGGCAAAAAAAAATGTGCTCGATGGTAAGAATGATTGAGTGTTGTCTAGGTTGCTTGCTTTTAACAACAAGCCTATTAGCTGTGACTAAGCAAAACTTCATACGAATGATAACGAAATTTCAGGAAGGTATCCCTGCGAAAGCCAGGCGCGCTATGCGAGCCTAGGTGCTCTACAAGCTCGTATCGAGCTAGGCCCTTACAACGTTCAGGCCCACACGTTAGCCTTCTTTCGCAAGCACCGGGGTCGCTTTCTGCCGCACCACTACAACTCGCCTTCGCTGCTGTTAGGTCTAGGCTTTGGCCTGGGCCTCGTAGGAGGAAAGGGCGCGCCCGAGGCTCGACTACTCGAACAGTACAAGCGCATACCCAATCACTCGGGCACAAACACAAACCCGCGCAAGCTCGTGAGAAAGTATCTCGAGTTTTGCTGGGGACTTCCCTGCTACGGGGCCGCCTTCTTTCAGGGTCAGATCGAGAGGCCTGTCCGAGGCTTGGCCTCTTGGATCACAAATCGCGACCTGCCGGTACTCATCGCGATAAATACCATTGGCGTGTACATAGTCGACGATGCACAATGTGTGAGTTTCAATATGTTGCGCTACGCTATAATAGGTATATTTTCATAAATATAACAATAAAATTTTGCAGAGTCTGTTGTTGGGATTGAGGTATTCAGAGTTGAATTGGGAAATGGCCAAGCCTTCTGACGAGGGCAATCCAGATTGCTTGCCTTGCTTGTTTCTCCAATTCCCCGTGCGAGAAAACGGTGCACGTGTATATAAAATACTACAAGTATTCTCAAGACAAGTGAGCATTTTATTCGATCCTTGTGTGTTAATTATATTACATGACTTCTTTTATATTTACTGAAATACCACATTCAACTTGCTTATATAACTTATTCATAACAGCTGTAGAATATGTTTTAAAATTTGGTGAACGACTAGATAGTAATTGAAATATTTTTCTACTAACAAAATAATGGATACAATAAGTGAAATTAGATCAAGACTACTATCGCAAAATTAAAGTTTTTGGTGATTTTCAGGCAATAATGATGGACACGCTGATATCTGGTTTTGCCGAAGAAAGCAGACAAAGCGAAGCAGCCGATGAAAATGTAAATGCTAACAACAGATTACAAGATAATTCGATGTTGTCAAACGTTGGGAGTTTCACAAATAAGCTTAGTAAATTCACCCTTGCTACGTTCGATGACGAAGGTAACTTGATGGATGAAATGCATATTCTGAGTTAAGACTAGATCGCAGAAAACCTCGGTATATATACTTTAATGGTTTAAAATTATTTTTAGGCCATTGCATTGGTCAAATGGGTTCGTGGTCCTTTCAGTAGCCGTTCGCTCCTGCGAGTCCCTCAACTCTCACATCACACACCATAATAACTGTCAAAAAATTAGAGCCAAAACCTACATTTTTATAAAAACTCATATTCTGTACAAAAATCTATCAAGCGTCATTCATTGTTCAATGAAATAAATAGACGATCCTTTTACACGTACGAATGTATTATTTACTGCATTTCTGACCCCGCCTTGTTTTTACTCGTCATAGAGAATGGAGATTCGCCGATTTTGCTGCAAAACTTCGAGGAGATTGCGATACCGAGGCGGAACTAGCTCGCGGTGTCGATTCAGTCGTAACTCCAGAGCGCGTAGTTTTAGGTTCATTTCATTGACGTTTTCCAGGAGCTGCTCTTTGTCTTCCTTGCTCAGAGATTCCGTCTGCAATGAGTTAAAAAAAAAAATATTTCAATAAATCAAGTTGCTTTTCAGTACAAAGATATATATATATATATATATTATCCACACGGCGCGAACACGCAATTTACTCGAGTCAAAATAGATTGAAGATTTTCCAGCTCGTCGCTGCATTTCTCAAATTCTCGCAGAATTCCATTCGCTCTTTCTGCGGCATTTCGTTTAAAGTCCTCAATACAATCGTTCCTAATTTGCAGAGCTTGCTTCTTAGTCAGATATTTCAAATCTCCGAGTCTTGCCAAATACGGACTCAGGAAATCGACGTCTTTTTCTATCTCGCGTTGACTTTGAGCCCTTATCTTTTCTTCCTGAAAAACGATTTAGCAAAAAAGGGATCTCAGTAGAAATATTTGTAAATTACTAATCACACTTGACGCGTACCATGTCGATTAATCCAGCTCGAGCTTCGTGATTCCTGATGGGGTCGAATATCGATACCTTTAATTTAGGCTCCGAATACTCAGTCGCTCTGATTTGCAGGAAATCGAATAACTCAGACTCAGCATTTCGTACTTGTACAATCGAAGCGTCTTCTTTGATCAACTCTTTCTCCAATACGTCGATCAAATCATCAAAGTCCTCGGGAGAAGCCATCGGGTCGGGCTAAAAGCAATAAATTTAAGTGACTCGCAATTCGAAAGTATTTGGAAGGAATCGACGAAGCGCGAAATATTTACATCGTAACCGTGAGTCATTTCTGGTAAGAAAACGAGGCGATCTCCCCTTTCTGTTACGGGAGGTTTGATAAAAGTTCTGGTAGCCTGTGTATATTGACCTTCACTATAATGATACGTCAGACGTATTTCGTTCTCCACAAAATCAAATTCGCGGATAGCTACGTCTTTGCTAGCAGGAACCGCTTCATTTCTGAAGAACTTTTCCTCTATTTTCTGGAAATGAAACCGGGTCGATTAGTTGAAACTGTTAAATTTCCTCCTACGTCGCAAACGACTCACCAAAATCATTCTGTAATGAATGTCATTTTGAGCATTATCTTCGTTAAAAGACGAGTACTCGACGCGACTAGAATATAAGGCTATCATGTTAGTAGTTATTTATTAAGCGCATATTTTGAATCGTTGACTCAATCGCTTGGCGGATTACCGATGGTACAGGCGGTCGTCGCGACGCTTGTACTCCTGAGAAGCGTAGAGTGGATGCATTTTGATGCAAGACAATTCGTCGAATCTTTTGCTATCATAAAACTCGAGCGTTCTTTCTTCATCAACGACGTCTTTGCCATGTATAAAATACCGATGAACTAAAAAAGATATCGGTATAAAGCATATTAGTCTCATTTACGATCTTCCTTATGCATCGGTGTCACCTTTGCAAGCATCCGGTCGACCTTTGCCGTAATAATCAGTGGCGCTTTCTTTCTTCAGGTCCTTCTCCGTTCTTTCGAGGTTGTCGCAGCGATTTTCAAATTTCTCGTACACGTAGATCGGCATCTTGTACTCGTAGTCCTCGTACTTGGTAACGGATTCGATCAAACCGTCAGGACGCAGATAAGGGGCGAAAAGCTCGACTCTGCACTTCTTGTAGTGAATGGTCTTGCGGCCATTCGGGTAGCGTTGCTCGTAATCTGAAGAATCGGAAAAAAAGAAATAAATAAAAGAGCGAAGGTGCGATCGAGAACCGATGGCAAGACTCGTACCTGCATAGGCTACTCGTACTTTGTCCACGTAGGAAGCTGGCATGACCATGTGATATTCCCTGCGCACGTTGACCTCTTGGTCCTCGTCGTCGTCGTCGACGTTTCGCATCTCCCTCGGTTCGCCGGCCAGCAGATGTTCCCAGAGTCTGACGTCCCTGAGGTCCCAGTCGAGCTTGGCGCACGCCTCGGTGCAGTCCTGCATGTTCACCCAGTAGTTGCGGTTGTTCCAGAGGCTCTCGATGCCCAGGTAAACGTTGGCGGTCTCGAGCTCGCGCGGCGACCGGGGCACTCCGGTGGCCGGTTCAATGAACAGCGCCTCGCTGACTTGGGCTCCGCGAGGGCCAACGCCTCCGGGAAGAAGAGCCACCCAGGCATGGATCCGCTGGCCGAACTGGCGGTCGGCGGTGGGCCTTTCCAACTCCTGGGGAGGGAAGAGTTAGGATCAGCGAGCTGACCGTTGTGTTGATTCGAACGTTGTATATACGTACCGCGATAATCCGCTGACGCCGATCTTCCTCCAGTTCGATCTCCCTCGCGGCCTTTCTTCGCTCTCGGTCTTCCATCTCCTCGAGGAATTTACTCTTGAAATCCGGCGGCGATCTTGGCCTGTACTTGGACGTGTCGAGTTTCGGCGGCTCGGGAGCCGGTTCCTCGGCTCGCGGCAGGTAAGGGCATACCTGACGCGTCTGATCGCAGAGCGTCTGCTCGCGCGACGCATAGCCGCTGACCACATAGGCGTTGTAGCCCAGTCCTAGGAGAAGACTGACCAAGAAAGTCGCTAGCTCGAAGCTGTTTCCCCGCCGAGTGCGCAAGAGGTGGGTTGGCGAGTACAGGTGATCCGGCTGGAACGAGCGAGATAAGATTTTGCACAACGAAGCAATGCAGATTCATCGTATAGAGAAATCGCGCGATGGGCATCTCCGCCGGTACGTTTGCTTTCCTACCCACATCAGAGGGTTTCTCGGAATTTCGAGAGGGGTGCAGAAGAATTACTCGATTAATTCAAGGGGATTACCGACCGTGAGAGATGACGACTCGGGAGGCAAAGTACCGACCGAGAAGGCTCGTATCGCCGGTCGGTAAGCCGAAGAGTTTCTTTCGGACCGCATCGATGTCGCCGAGTCCTGCGCACACCCCCGAGGTCGTTTCGTCGGAAATACCAGCTGATGCGGTGACGGCAGGAGCGGAGCTACGTAGGTACACACTATATACACAGAAAACAATAATACCTGGCGTGCGCGCGCGCGCGCGCGCGCGTAGTACGTAGCTCGGCCAGTAGTGAGTCGGTATGTATCCGCCGCCCACGCCGAGCTTCACGAGCGGCGACGTCTACGTCATACTCCGGCGGGAAGGGAACACGTGCCGGGAACGCGCGCGCGCGCGCAAGTGTCTGCACGATCTAGTGCACCTGTGCGTGTGAATACGCGGCTGCGGTATGCACGTAGCCGGCCGGTGAAGCCGAGTTGAATGAAATTACATAATATAAGAGTATATCTCACTCGACTTTCCCTCTCTCCCGCGCCCCACCAGCGCGGTCGGCCGCCGCCGCCGCCGCCGAGTCCTCAGGAGGGGCGGCGGAGTGGTAGGAAAAAGAGGCAGAACTTGTACTGCCTGCGAAATTCCGGCCGCGGCCGCCGGGGGAGGGAGAAAGAAGAGGCGAGCGAACGGAAGATGACATTGACATTGAAAAGCTAGCGAGTGCGCGCGGGCGCGCGCGCGCACGGCTATTATATACGTACATACGACATAGGAGAGGGAGAGTAAGTGCAGCTCAGACGGAGCGAGACGCGGAGAAATAGATATACGGAAAGAGGGAGGGCTGCGGCACTCGGAGTGCGCGGATATGGATTTAGCCGAACTGTGCGCTCGCTGCGCTACGCACGCCCCTCTCCGACGCAGACAATGTGTACGCGCGCGGTAAACACACATTTCTCTTTCGCGGAAATACAGGTCACACACGCGCAGAGGAGAGTGGGCGGCGGCGCCGCTAGCAGTAGTAGGAACGGAGTAGCACGTGCGTGCCGAGGATCAGCTGATCGGGCGATCACCCGTTTTCCGACTGTGCGCGTTATGTACGTACGTGCGCGCGAGCATTGCCTCCTCTCCCTCGTCCGTCTGGCAACTCGAAAAAAGCAAGCGGGGTCTGCGTTCACTGGGTCTGCGGGTTAAGGGAGTCGCTCGTTTAGCGAAAAGTGAAAAGCCGCGGAAAAAGCCGACGAGTGCAGCTCTTGGCATTTTTTCACGCACTTTTCAATCGAGCGCCTATCTGTGGAGAATTCCAGCCCTCGCTCGGGGCAGTCTCGGGAGAGAAAGAAGGAAAAAAGGTGGCGGAGGGCTGGCTGCACCCTTGGCGAGACGCGCGCCTTTCTCCGCTCGCGGAGGGATTTTCGGAGCGTAACGAGGAGCCGAAAGGTGTCACCCCGGTCTTTCTCCTTTTTCCGCAAAAAGACGCAGCGCTATAGGTATAGCTAGAGGTACAGGACTGGAGCTCGGGTGGCCGGCGGGTGGGTGGCTCATCGCGTTCGCTCGCTCGCGCTATATAGCCCCTCGTCAACCTCATTCCGGCGGCGTTCGCGAGCAGCGCCGGCGACCCCTTCGACCGTCAGCCACGTGGGACAGAGAAGGAGAGATGTGTGAGCGGCGTATAGCTGTAGCGCAGGCCGCGGCGCTCGAAGGCGCGACGAGGGTGTGAGGGAGCAGACAACGCCGAGCGAGAGAGAGAGAGAGAAGCGCGGCAGCTGCGGGGCCAGTGGCGCTCAACCAGTCACCTCGCGCGCATATCGCGGCCGGGGTTCTCCGCTCGCGAATCTCGGCTTTTCGCGTCGCGCTGTGAGAAGGGAAGCCGGAGCTCGAAAAACTCGGAAATCGCACGAGAGACCGAGAAGGTTAAGCGGCGCGCGCGAGATAAAGCTTTTCGGGTCGCCCTCGCCTCTCGAGCGCCGCAGCGCGCATCGAGGTCGTTATCTGCGGACGCGGCCAGAGGCCTAAATCAGGCACGATCGCGGTGGCAGCGGCGCACGAGGAGAGACGGAGCCGAGAGCCGAGAGGCGCTGCTGCGGCTGGGCATACAGCGTCGCTATCTCTGAATATGCGAAGCGCTATTTGGCGTCGGCTCCGACGTACCTAGTACGCGGTATTACTAGATACCAGATACCCCGCCTCCTCCTCGCTCCCGCTGCACACGTATAGCCATAGCTAGCCATAGCTAGCCATACCTAGCCATACCTAGCCGCACACGTCTCGGCGAGCTCGGGGACTGGAGAGGAGCAAAAATATACGTGCATGCATATTCATGCAGCGAGTATTATTAGCGCGATGCGGCCCAGATAAAGAACTTTTTTCCTCCCGGTAACAGGTGTACAAGCCGTCTCAGACATCAAAAGTCCTCGAGTCTTCCCCTGCGAATCGGAGGCATGTGCGCGCAATGAGCCGTGGGCAGCGCTCGCTTTGACGCGCGCCGCCCCGTACCGCTGTGTCTTTTAAATTCGCGCCTTACTTCTAGCAGAAAAATCACCAAAGGCATCACAAAGGCCGATTTCCAATCACGCGCTACCATAATTGGCGCAGTTACGCCTTCCTCGCGCGCGCGCGTCGCTAGACAAAGGAAGAAAAACGAGGCGCTGCACGCGCGCGCGCGCTCTCTCCCTCGATAACAATCGAAATGGTCGAAACGCGATTATTTTCCATCGCTCCCCCTCGGCGGGCGACTCGCACGTGCATAATAATTCCGCGAAAATGACGTCGCAATTATGCGCGGGGGATCATTGAATCGCGAGCGCGATCGATTTTTTGCTATTGATTGCAGGCTCGGGGCTCGCCTCGGCTTCTCAAAAGTGCAGGGCAGCTGTGCGCCGTGCAATTTGTTTAATTTTCTTTCGAAAAAATGATCGATTCGAGCCACGTCCTCGGCGAAAATTCGATAAGCGTTTCCGCCCCACAGCCCCCCGTTCTCGCAGCGGGTACGGTCCAGCGGCAGCGTCCCTTTGACCCTCCACGTACACACACACAATAAGAGCCCGAGCAAACTGCAGCGGCGGCGGCGGCGGCGCGAGGAGAAAGCCGCGCGCGAGCGCGCCCCCGTTGTCCAGCGGAGCGAGGGCTTTCGGCTCGATTAGCGCAAAGTCTCCAGCCTCGGAAATCGAAAATTGCGCTCGCGCGCCCTTTCTTCTGCCGTGCCCATCTAGGCTGCTGCACACGCGAGTGTGTGCAGTCGGGGGAGCCGCGGCTGCCGCTTAATGACGCGCTCGCTCTGTTTGTGCATGTGCGCGCACAGAAGGGCGCCTCAACTTTTCGCCTCCATTGTCCTGCTCCGCGTCGCCGTGCGCGCATATCGATTCTCAGCCGGAGCCGCGCTTTCCCTTTTCCGTGTTTTTCCTCCTAATAATTTAATAATTTATAACGCAGGTGGCACCTTACTGCGGCCCCTCATCTCGCTCGTTTTGATATTTCGCGTGAGCAATTACAGCTGGCGCGGCGCGACAGAGACGTCTCGGCAACGCGAGTTATCAGAGGAGCGGATCGGAGCGATGTAACTCTCGTGCCGGCTACACGTGTTTCACGACACGTGTACGTGCGTGCGTGCGCCGATTGGCGAGGAAAATTAAAGAAGATACAGCCAGAGCAGCCTTACCGGAGCCTCGCTACTCCGGAGACCCTCTAACCTATTAACATCCATATCGCAGTAACAGATACACGTGTACGCTGTATATTCCCCTGCGAGCGCGCAGCCCCCCTCGTTTCTCTTTCTCTCCGTCCGCCCACGCGAGGAGTGCCCGCTCTATACGGCATTGCTTTAGTTGCCTACTCCAGTAGCAGTAACGCAGCTTTAATCGAAGCTCGCAAATTTATGCACGCAAATCATCATCGAAATGATCACGAGGAGCTGAGCGGCAATTACGTTTAGTGCGCGTCTATCGGCTTAAGGCGTCCCGAATGGCAGCTCGTAAAAGCCTTGAAAAGTTTGCGCCCGCGCGAAACGGCTCCTAAAGCTCTCTCTCTCTCTCTCTCTCTCTCTCTCGCGTCGCGTACGTGCCTGAAATCGTCCGTAAAACTCGAACTAACGACTCTCGCTCTGCCTACAGCGGTTTCAATCGCGCAACATCATACTCGCACCTCGAGACCCCAACGAATCGACCCGCTAATTGCTTTTCACCCCGGCGGTATATCTATTATGATCCATCGGCGAAATGGAAATGGAAGAAAAAGTCGGCAAGAGTTCAGCCGGGCGCGTGTGGGTGGCAAGAGCGAGAGCGAGGGCGCTTTGACAAGTCCCGGTGTCATATTGCGCCTTTGATGTCGCAGCGCGTTCCATTGTGCGGAACCGAGTCCGATCGCCGAGTGACATACGGCGCGGGCGGTCCCCGGAGACGCGGGGCTCAGTGGCAAATTGGCTGCAAACAATTAGGCGTCGCCGCCGCTTTTTCGGCAAAGAGGCTCGCTCGTTAGGAGCCGCGGCGGAGGAATCCATTATTCCCCCGGACAGCCGATCCGCGGCGGCAGAGTGCATCGGGCGAGCGCGCGGGGATACAGGATATAGATGGCCGGGGCGGCCGCGCATATCGGCCTCCGCTCGGAGGGTGGAGAGAGTCGCTGTGTAGCGCGACGAGGAGGGTCGGGGAGGCGGATGAGGCGGATGAGGCGGAGGAGGGCATTGCACAGAGCTTCTCTCTCGCTCGCTGATTACGCGCGCGCTAGGATGCCGCCGCCGCCGCCGCCGCCTCGGCTCTCCGGATAGCGAATATCCGCAATGTCCTCTATCTCGGCGCGCTGGCCTCCCGCCATTCTCCTGCCCGCGCTCCCGTCCCTCTGTGCAGTGGCAGCCACCCACCCACACACACACACACACACAGCCGACCGAGTGGGATGGCTCTCGGCGCTGCAGCCGGAATACAGCGCCCCTCGCTCGCTCTCTTGATTGCAGCGCCGCGTAGACGCTGCAGCTGCCGGCCGTCGCGGGGCAATTAGTGCGCGGGCCACTCCGCCTTAACCCGATTACCGCGCGCGCGCGCGCGCGTAAAACTGTAATCGGCCGCGAGAGGAGCGGGAAAGAACGCAAATCGGGATTATGCAGGGCTAAATTTTTGAGCGCGCCCGCGATAAAACAAAGGCCCGGCCGAGAGAGCAATCTCCATCCATCCGACGCGGAGGGAGGGAGCGCGGAGACTCTATCCCCCCGGGGGGTTAGTTAGGGGTGGTATATCGACGGCCGGCGTCGCGAGGACGCCTATACTTAGTGCCGCTGCGCGCGAACCAGCAGCCGTCGACCCCGAGCTCGCTCGCTCGCCGCGTCGCCTTTTTCCTCGCTCCGTCCTCCTCCGGCTCTGCCGTGCTCGCGAGCGAGACGGAGATAGAGAGAGAGAGAGAGAGAGAGAGCCAGCCCGGCTGCCTCGGGCAAAGGGGTTGGCTGCTGCCGCGCTGCAGCTCTCGCGTTAGCTATTCGCGCGAGACTCCCTCGCTCTGTGTGCGCCGCAGGCGTCCCTTTGCCGTGTGCGCGGCCTATATATATATATACGCGCTCTCTACGTGCACGCCGCCGAGCGGATCGAGAGAGAGAGAGAGCCCTCTGATGCAGCCAGCGCCGCGAATTCTCCTTTTTCCGTCTCCTCCTGCCCCCGCTCCCCGGCGCTTCGTTCGCGGAAAAAAGGCCAACGAAAATCTGGAGCGGGGAAAAGACATATGCAGGTGAGAGGGAAAGCGCCGCGATAACAAACGACACAATAATCGCGGCGGCCAGCCGGAAGATGAATATGTAGGTGAGTGGGATAACAAACGAGGTGTAAATACGGCCGCATTACTGGCTGCAAAAAAAGCAACGCGAGAAAAGGCTGCAGACGCTGCAACAATGAGGGAAGCTCGAGCGACGGCTACGGCCATAATCAGCGAGCGAGACGGGGGAAAAAGAGCGGAGAATCCGGTTTGCCGCGCGTAATCGAATTAAGCGCTCTCGCTTCTTCCTCCTCTTCTGCTTCTTCCGCCCGTCCCCCCTTCGCAGGACGACGGAATTGTCGCAATAACCAACGACTCGAGTCGATGAAGAATCGACAGCGCTGATGGCAAAGCAGCGCCGTCCAATCCGCGGAAGATGAAATCGGCGAAAGTAAAGCGGAGAAACGCACGTGAGCGCGCGAACGAGCACATCGGACGGCTTTTATGAGACTGACGTCATCGCCGGCTCGTTAAAGCCCGCGGCGTCCTGTGCCCACGCGACTGCTGTGCGCGAAGCCTGACGTCACGGGCGTATATTTAACGCCTCGTCCTCGCGCGACTACGTAGCACAGCCGACTGCTGACCCTTCCATCACGCGCAATCTAGCATCGGGTTTTCTCGCTGGCTCTGAAAGGAGACGGAAGTCGGCCAAACGGGCCGGAGATTATCGCGCGCGATCGGCGCACTCGAGAGACTTTGCGTCGTGTATCCGCGAGCTTTTGTGCCGCACGTGCGCGCGCCCCCCGTCGCTGCATGTATTTTTAATTATCGATCGCGAGTGGCGCGGCGCGCTCTCGTCGGATTATCTTTAGCCCTTTTTTGTCTCGGAGCTCGGCTTTTTTCCTCCACTGCGCGATTAATTCGATCTTATCTTGGGGGAGCCGGCATTGTTTTCCATACGTAATAACACTAGCGACACTTTTGCAGCGCGGCTGAATTTCGGGAAAAAATAGACAAAGAGGTCGGCGAGGGGGAGAGAAACGCGAGACGAAGCCCGAGAGGGAAAATCGCGCGATCGATCCGAGTGGATTAGAGCCCGCTCACGATCCACTCGCAGCTCCGCGGAATGCATCGAGGGAGCCGAGCAGCTAGGGGACGGGTGCGAGGTCAGCGCCCGAAATTCGCTTCGTTAAGGTCCGCGCCTAGGCACACACATGCGCGCGCGCGCTGCAGCCGCTTAATTCGACTAGCGCTGAGCGCGCGGGGGCCGCGGCCATAATTAAATCCGCTTTCTCCCTTCCGGCGGGAGAAGAAAGCGAGAGAGAGAGAGAGAGACGGATTAGAGTCGAACGCCGCCGCGGCGCCCTTTGTGCGTAATCCCTTCATTGTCGAGAGATCGATGCTGCACTTTGCAGGGCGGTTTGCCTCGAGTCCGCTGCGCAGTAGACGTCTCCATGCACATCTCCGAGCTGCGACTCCAGAGGCAAAGGAAAAAAGGAGCGTTGAGAGAGAGAAGAGCAGAGTCGGTCCTTCGTTGATTGCTTTTCCTCCTCTAGCAAAATGAGACGGCGGTGTCGCCGAGAGCGAGGGGCCGACTGGCCGGGGGCACTGCTACTCGCGCTTTTAATTATGGGGCCGGACAAGCTTAATTAACCGGCTGATAAATCGCGAAGGCGGAGGCAGGGGAGCGAGCGGTCCGCATCCAATCGCGCTCCTTCTGCGCGTACGCGTGCAAGACGGCGGATTACGCGCGAGGCTATCGAGCGGGCACAAGTATGCGCCGGCGGCGTCGGTGCAGCCGATGAGAGCACGGGGGATTTCGGAAATGCCCAGCGAGCTCGGCCGAAATTCCGAGCGGCCTCTCCGAAAAATCGATAGCGAGCGCCTGGCAACGCCGAAAAAAGAGCCAAGTGGGTAAAACAAAGATAAGAGAAAGAATAGGTTAATAAATAAGGATCGCCCGTCTCGCGCTCGTTTATCCGCGCCCGATTCCGGGAAGGGAGCTCCCAACTCTCGCGAGACGCGCGGACCGGAAGAGAGAGGCCTCGGAGAATTCGACCTTCCAATGTTCCAGCACGCAGCGAGTCCGCGGCCGACTCGTGCGTCGACAGATGCGGGCGAGAGAGAGAAAGGGGCGGTGGATTTTCGCCGCGCGCGGCGAATGTGAAATATCGCCCCGGGGCGAGGAGGGAAAACCGCTCGCTTCTCGGCTGCAGCCTCGCTGGTGCGTGCTACACAAGGATGTTTTTTCAGCTTGCTGTTGGGGAAAACACGGCTTCCCGTGATTAGTTTTCCCGAGACTCGCACTTTCCATCTCCCGATCGCGTAATTGACCGCGAAAAACCCTCCTGTGTACGCGTGAAATGAATTACGCACGAGTAATGAACTGTTGATTGCGAGTGGTCGAGGGGAGAGATTCGACTAATAATAGCAACGGCTATTATACAGAGCGAGTTCCGCGGCTTTCGCCCCCGATGTATAATATAGCACAGCGCCCCGTTCGAAAAATCTTCGACATATAAAAGTACGCTTCGATTGACGCATTTCGTATGGTAATTAGTTAAAGAAGCGAAAGGAGGAACGAGTGCACATGCGGTTCGGATGCCGGACATACAGCGAGTGTATTATTACCTAGATAATGCGTGTTTATTCGAGCGCACTCAATTATCGTAATTGATTTTCATCGGCCACCTTATGAATTTGTACGTCAATTTGCGCATGTGTCTGCCGATCGGAGGAAAAAGTCGAGCCTGACATCGCTCGAGCTTTCTATAATTAAAAGTCCGTAGGAGAAGCGCCGGTGGACCTATTCTCCTTTTTTCGTATGCGCCTCGGCTCGCATCGATTTTCGAGCTGCCGTGCCCGGGGAGTAGAGCGGAGTGAGAGGCGGCTGCGGGACGGGCAAGGTCGGACGCGCTTTCCTCGGATTTGCCTTTCCTGCGGGTGATGACGGAATGGCTGGACGGCGGCTTTCTCTCCCGAGTCCGGTTGTGCGTAGAGCGGGCCGCGAGATTCCTCGCTGGTTCGTCCTCGGAATCAGCGGGTGAGCCGAGAGGGAAAGTAGCGAGAAAGTGGGAGGCAAGTTTGTCGGAGGTGCATTATCCGGGCATTTCCGGCTGAATGGCAAGTCGAGCGGGTAAAATCGTGTTTCGAATTCGCTGCTCCCTCTTCGTGGAAACGGCGAGGGAGGAAGAGGACGGAAGGGGGAATAGCTGGAGAGAGCGCGCCGTTACCATTATTATAACTTGATGCGACGTGACGTAATGGGAGTCGGAGCCGTATGAATGGGCATAGAGAGCGAGAAGCAGAAGCAGCAACAAGTTGCCACTAAAAACTGCGGGAGAGTGAGTTGCTGAGTCGAGTTCTGTCTTTCTCTCGCTCGGCGCTCGTTACACCTCTCTATGTACTTCTTCCTTCCCCGTGCGTGTGCGTGTGTGGTGTAGTAGCCCCTTTGCTGTATACACCTCGGCGGCGCACAGAGAGAGAGAGAGAGAGAGAGAGAGAGAGAGAGACTGCAGCCCGTTATAAACCCCCCGGCTTTTAAAGTATTCTTTTTAAAGCGGAGCTTCTTTTTAAGTTTCGCTTTTATCTCTCCCCGCTGCTGGCCTACTGCGCACCTCGCGAGACATTCCGCATCCATCGAAAATTAATTCAGGCGCTGACAAAGCATGCGCTCGTCATTAGGCCGAAAAAATCGATCCGCGCTGGGAGCATTAGGGCGGCGATCGCTCGTTAGCCGCCGGGAGCCGGGGAAAATAAGGGCGACTGCATCGATCGAGCGGGGGAGAGCGCGAGTCTCGCGGAGGCCCATTGTGTCCGCAGCGGAGAGGAGGCGCGCTCTGATGAGATTTCAGGCCGGGGCTGCGAGCCCTTTGGCCGCGACGCGTTAATCAAGGCGTCCGCGAGATCGAAGATCGAATAACGCGCGACGACTCAATTTCCGGAGAGCCAAGCGCCACGCCGTTTTCTCGAATTTCGCGCAGCCAGCGGCGTCTCTCCGCATAATCCAGGCGGCACGTTTCGCGCAAATATACGCGGCGGCGGTGGCGGCAGATAGCGAACTCTGCGTTCGCAGAGGCGATTACGTCTATATACCAGAGTGGCGGCGGCGTACGAGCTATAGGTATACATTCGGGAGCCGCAGCCGGCGCTGTTGGGCTCTGCAGGTCCGATAAACCGCCCACTCGCGCTATAGCTATCTTGGAAAGCGAGGCGCTGGAGGAGCAGGAGGAGCAGGAGGAGCAGGAGGAGGAGGTGCGACGCGACGGGAGCAATCGAATTAATGCCAGCCTACAAATTGAAGTCGGTGTATCCCCGTAGAGGCAGCGCTGCTCGATAATTACTGGAAAGTGTACTGCCACTGACAACCGCCGCTCTATGGTATACTCGCTGCCGCGAGGCGCCCTTTTTATGCGCTGCTCCAGTCCGGCGAATTTTAACGAGCGCGGCGTACGCGGTGTTTCGCGCGCTGCTCTCGAGAGGCCCAAAAGCGCCTCTGAAAAATACGCAAAACCAATTAGACTGGCTGGGAGTGAAAAAGAGGCGGAAAACCCGAGAGCCGAAAAAGCGGAGCGAACGAGCGTCCAGTTTTCCACTCGTTTTAGCCGAATTGACGAGTCTAATTGGTCGCGCTCGGGAGTTTCAAAGCCGACAAACGCTTATGCCTAATCCGGCCGTGCACTCTGAATTCATCGCCGGTCGGAAGAATCTGCGCTTAACGGTGTCCCCGCGCGTGCATGATACGTATAATACAGCCGTTACTTCCCTCGCGGATTATCGCCGAAAGTCTCTATAAACGTGATAATCATAACTGAAGAGAGAGGCCCGCTAGGATGGAAAGAGGATAAGAGACGTTTCGCAAAAGCACCGCCGCGCCGTGGCGCAACTCATGCGAGGCCACGCACAAGCGGCATACGAAGCCGGAGAATAAGAAGGAGAATACGAAGCGCGGTTATCCGCAACGCAACGGCCGGCCGTGACGTCCTCGGCGCGACGGGCGATCGCGAGTTTCGCGCGACTCGAGAGTCGTGACCGGAAGCGCCGCTCGCGCCGGAAGTGGCCGATTTCGCGCTGCGAGCGCGAGCATTTTTAACGGGATCGGACGAATTGGAACGCACACGGCTTCGGAATCGACCCGCGATGCCGCGTCCTCTCCAGTTTCCAACTTCTTATTCGCACACGCGTCTAGGAAATTGGCCTCCCAACCCCGCCACTCTTTGCACTCGCTCGCGACAAACTCCCAAGAGGCTCTCTCGCGCTCGGGCGCGTCTAATCCTCCAATTTGGCCTCGTCCCTCGCTGCCGTCAGGCCGTCGCCGTCGATGCCCGCCTCGCGCACACACACACACACACACACACACACACGCGCGCGCCGGTGTATGGCTGGGGAGAGAAATGGGCCAGCAGCCATCAGACGCTGTTAAGCCCTCTGCCTCGTGTCCGCCCTTCCGTGTGCGCGTGTGTAGGTGCGCGCCGCGAGTGTGAGCGCGGCGGCGGAGAGCGGAGCGGACCGATAGGGATTTACGAGCGGTTTCGGGCAATCGCGAATAGAGATTAGGCCGGTAATTAACTATGGATCTGGTCCGCAGCAGCGAGTTCGCGAGCGGGCTGTGTGTACAGGTGCATACGCGCGCGCGAGCTCGTCTTCGACCGCGCGTACGTGAGCGCCGCGCCGCGCACACAGCCTCGTCTTCTCATTTGCGCGCGCGAGCTCCCCTCGCTCTGCTCCTCGCGCTCCCCCATGTAATATGTAGCCGAGTCGGGGGAGGCTGGCGCAGCTATACGTACTCGTGGCTGCATTATGTACGAAGCCTGCGACGTGGATGTGGCGAACGTGCTCGGGCGGCCAGCCTAGATCGAGGCGCGATTCCGCAGGCTCGGAGCGTCCGCTCGCGGAATGCCTCCGCCGGGGTCCTTTGTCGCGCGCGGCTTTCGTCGCGGCTGGATCGATTAGTGCGCGGATCGAGAGCCCGATCCAATCTCGACCGTCCCGAGAAAAAAATTTCAGTCCCAAGCCCGGCAAGCATTATTAATATCGAGTGACGCACGAGAAGGTGAGCTCGCGCCTCGTTATTACTCGCCTCTGCGCTGCTGCCGCTTTTCTGAGTCGCGCATTCTTCCCGGTTGTCAAAAATTGTAGCCGTAATTGATTAGCGTAATGGTAAAAACTAGTCCCGCGGACTGCTGCGGGTAAATAAGGAAAGAAGCCTCGATTGAATCGGCGAAATCGAGAGAGGCGTAAATCCTGTAAAAGCTGCAGTAGCCGTGCGCCGGGGCGCAGCTGCCGCAGAGCGAGAGAGCGGCGGAAAGAAGGAAGGACAACGAGGCCGAGAAGTGCAGCGCGCACAAAAGACGGCGGCGCGCCGGCAGGCAATTTATCGCCGCCTCGGAATTTCCGAGCAGAGAAGAGTCCGGCATTTAATTTGTTCCCTCTCTCTCTCTCATTCGCACCTTATAAACAACTCCCGAGTTGAAAAAACAGGCCTCGCGACATTTCCCGAGCGCAGCGCTGTAGGCAGTCAGTGCGCTCTCTCCCCTTTCTCCGCGCGCTCGTTCCGCCCCAATACCGAGCCAATAGCCTCTCGCTCGCCGCCGGCTGCAGCGGCGACGTGTCGTGCATAGAGCGCGCGAGACAATGACGGAGATACGGGCGCGACTGACACGAGGGGGAACTGAAAGAGAGCGAGCGAAAAGTTCCGTGCGGTCCAACGTCGTTTGAGAAAGCGCTGCGTACCTACGCAGCAGTCGGGGGGTCGCGGGTCGGAGCCTTTTGGCTGCCGCCGCCGCCGCTTTTTTTTTTCGCAGCCCCGACTATACCCATAGGCACGGCTGCGAACGCCGAGGACGCGAGCGAGTGCATCCCTCAAGGATTTCCCCCGGCGCATTTTTCTCCCTCCTTTGCTCGCTCGTGATGCGATCGCTCCCGATGCGTTTCTCTATGCAGCCGATCGGCTCGGCAAGTCAGAGAGAGAGAGAGAGAGAGAGAGAGAGAGAGAGAGTCGTTCCGAGAAAGCCAAAGATTTGCCGAGAGGCGCGCGCGGCGTTGGGTCTCTATTTTGTATATGGCTGGAAGATTTAAAGCCCGGGCTGCGGCGGGATTTCGGGGACTGCACTCGCTCGCGATTATACCTGCGCGGCGTAGAATCGACGCGCCGTTGCCAAGTTTGAAGTAACGTCCTCCTCCGACGGCGCGAGGCTCCTTTTCTTTCGAGAGCCGGGCGCACGCGACGACGTGGGTACATAATGCAACACGAGGGAGGGGGAGAGCCGCGTTTAATAGCCGCTTCCTGTTCTCTCCCGCTCTCTCTCTCGTGCGTCGGTCTGCGCGGCCGTGCCCGCGAGCGCGCGTTCCCTTTTTCGAGCCTTCCATCTGCGGAAATTATTTTCGGGAGGACGTCGTTTTCGCTACCTGCGACGCCTCTCGCTTTACATACCTGCTGGCGCAGCTCGCGAGCTCCGCTATCGAGAGCCTCGGGCGAGTTTTGTTTTTTTCCTCTTGCGTGACCCGCGCGAGTGGGAGCCGCTCATTGTGACTCGGGAGGTCGTTACGGAGCAGCAGCGAAGCGGCGGCGTTTAAATTGACCGCTCGGACGGCTGAACGAGAGCCTACTTTGTCAGCCGCAGCTTCCCTTCTCCGCGCGTATTTGCGAAAAAGCATTCCGAATAGAGCAGGCTCCTTTTTCCAGAGCGCTCGATTAATTAGCCGCTCCTTCTCAATTACATTAACCCCCTCCGGATGACAAATGGTCTCTCTACGACAAAAGCAGCGGCAGCAGACTCGCGCTCTCTCTCTCTCTCGTGTAATGTGGCGCGAGTTCGCGCACAAAAGTGTGCGCGTGCGTCACATCCTCGGCGCGCTTCAAACGCCGCGACGTCGGCGGAAGGAGCGAGGGACGCGCCGCGCGCACCGTCAATTTTAATCGCGTTTCGGATCGGCCGTTTCCTCGGAATATTGCGCCTATCGGGCCACGTAGCTATGGGCGAGCTTACGGTTCGGCGAATCGGCCAAATTAAAGCAAAAGGAGATCTAGCGCGAGCGACAAAAAAGAGAGAAACGCCGCGAGCGCCGGGAGGAGAAGAAGCGAGCCAGCCGGGCGACCGTCCTCATCGTCGTGTCTCGGAGCGCGGGGAACGCTTCTAATAAAGAAGGAAAAAAAGGACGGAGAAAAGAGCTGCTGCTGCTGGCCGGCGCAAATAAGTAAAAAGACGAGGAGAGGATAAGATGAAAGGGGAGGCGCGCTCTCGCGAGCGAGGAAAAAAGATAAGAGGCGAAGCTGGAGGGAAAAGAAAGGGAGTGAGAGGGAGCTCGCTGGCTCGCGAGAGAATTACTCCCGGAGAATATAGAGAGCGTTCTTACTTCTCGCCTTTCCTGCTTTCTCTCTCGCTCTCGCTCTTATTTCCCCGGGCTCGCCGTCGCCTTTTCCTACGGCTACCCTCTCTCGCGAAATTTGTCCGTTTCCAGCGAGAGGCGAGAGGCGAGAGGGAGCGAGTGAATTTAGGGTGCTGCGCGCTGGACTAATAACAAAGGGGGGACGAGAAAGCGGAGCTATATAGTATATACGCGCGCGAAGGGGCCGAGGAGCGAGTCTCGCGAAGGACAATCTTCCTCCAACTCTCCTCCGCCTTCCAACCTATATATTCTCGCTCGAACGAGGAACAGAGACGGAGCAAACTACCGCCGCCGCTGCTGCTGCAGACGCGACGAAGGAAAAGCCCGCGCGCGCGGACGGCACAGCGGCAGCAGCGAGGGAAGGCGGTGACCCGCGGTGCCTGTCTGCCGCTGGCCGCGTTTCAGAGAGCCGCTCGCTCGCTCTCTCTCTCTCTCTCTCTCTCTCTCTCTCTCTATCTCCCTCGGGCTCTAGACGGCCGAGAGAGATAGAGAGAGAGAGAGAGAGAGAGAGCGAGGGAGACGGAGAGCGCGAGCGAGCGAACGCGCGGGGTGGAGGACGGTGCGGGGGGAGACGGAGGTAATTTGAGCGTCACACGCCGAGCGCGCGCGCGCGCGCACACACACACACGTATATATTCGCCGTTGCTGCGCGGCACACTGATGAGCAGCGAGCCAGCAGCTACGTGAGGGGCTCTTTATGTAGCGCGCCCGCGCGAAGCTACGCGAGAGAGAGAGAGAGAGAGAACTCTGCTGGGATGTATACCGCGCTGCCTGGCGAGAATCTTGCGCTCTATATACCTATGCACCACACCTCTGGGAGTTTGCTCGACTTTTTCGGCGCGTACTGACGCTCCGATTTCGACGTTTAATCATAGCCGGACTGCCTGCTTCTTACGAGTTACTCCGGCGAAAAGGCCACGCAAAAGGTACGCGAGATCTCGGCCCGGAATCTGCGATGCTGGCGGAGATAGGCTCTCTACGAGGCGCAGAATATTCTTCGAGTAATTATCGCCGGCCGGCCAAGAGAGAGATAAAAAGAGAGAGAGAGAGAGAGAGAGAGAGCGGCGCGTGAACCGCTTATTTCCGAGCTGATGTGCGAGCGAGACGCTTTCGAGTTTTCGAGACTCGCCGCGATTCCGATCTTCGCGCGGAGGATCCTTATCGGCTTTAATGAGCGGGTTATTCCTCCGCTATCGGCTCTCCCCGGCGATCCTGCTCTCGGGTAACGGAGGAGGAAAATCCAGGCTAAACATGTTTGCAGCCGGGAAAAAAGTGCGCGTTTGTTATTCACTCGGGACAAAACGAGAGGACCATCCTCGTTTTCTTCCTCTCTTGATACCGTCCGTTACTCTCCGCCGCTACTCTTTCTCCGTCTCACTCTCGATTTCCGTCTTGCCTCGCGCTCCTCCTCCCCTCGGCCCCTCGCGTGTGCGCGCGAGCGCTTCCTGCGACGCAGCGATAATTGGGATTAAAAAAGAAGGAGTGGACGAGGGGGCGACGTGGGAGACACGAGGACGTTATTCGCCGGCAGATATTGGGCTTTTCTCTCCGGCGAGTTGTTTTCCTCCCCTCTTTCGCCGGGATCAGTTAATTGGTTAATTAAAGCTTGTCCAGATTTCGCGATTGCTTTTATTGGCCGTGTTCTTCCGGCGTTAATTAACGCCAACATATGTCACGCTCGTATGCGCGCGGAGCCGAGGAGCCGCGCGTTTTAACGTCCGGTGCGAAAACTCGCTGCGGTATGGAAAACACAGTATGGAAATTAAACGCGCGACACAAGTGCGCATAATGAATGCAGGAGCGGCTGCATAAAAAACAATAGTCCACCGCGCGATTGTCTCTGCGCGCTCCAACTTTTAATTTGATGCCCGAGCGCGAGAAGGACAATATATATATATATATATATATATATATATATATATATATATATATATGTCGGGGGGTCGAGCCGATAGTCAACCGGTTTCGCTCTCGCTGCCAGCCGAATATTTGCATTTATCGAGGCAGATGGCCGCGAGTTTCGCGCGGACGGCTCCTCGCGCCAAAAGCCGCGACACGGCGTAGACGCGTCGTGGCCGCTGCGTCATCGCGCGAGGCAAAGTAGACCGTAACGAATTCGCGAGCCCGATGACCATTGTGCCTCTCGCGCGCGCGAGAGCGGCCTTTCCGTGGGTGTTGCACACGCGCTGCCGTCGGATCGATATCGGCGAGAGAGAGAGAGAGAGAGAGAGAGAGAGAGAAAAAGAGCGCGAGCGAGGGGAGGAGGCGCAGAAGAGAAGGCAGGGGGGCCGGAGATCGCGCGCGCGCGTGCTCTTTTTTCGACGAGCGACGCCGCGCGCGCGGGGAATTCCCCTCGCGTCGCCCGCGGGATCGGAAATCGAACGCGGGAGACTGATTGACCGGATGGCCGTTTTGCATTTTGGGCGTCGACCGCCGCGGAGTGAATAGAAGGAATTTTCGCTGGCTGTCGATATAACTCGGCCCTCCTAATGTATGCCGCGGCGCGTTGCCGAAATCGACGGGAGGGAGGGAGCAAGGATTAATCCGAGCGGCGCTAGCGGGAGCGCATATACGTCTATCCATTATGCAACGTCAAAGCTAGCGGCGCGCGTGCGTGCTGGCGGAGGAGCTGCAGCGGATGGTCTTATCAAAATTCACTGAAAAATTAACGCCGCGCTGTACAAGCGAGCGAGCCTGCAGCAGAAGGGCTCTCTCGGCGCTGGCTGATTAAAAAAATCGGCCCGAGGACGAGGCGTTGCGTCAGCGCGCAGCACATAACAGGCCGCGTACTCTCGACTCCCTGCCGCGGATTTTTCAGCCGCGGTCGCGCGCGCCTGCTCATACATAAGCCTTTACGTAACGCACGCGGCGGCCCTCGCGATTTCTTTCGCGCCGCGCGTCTATATTTACACGCTCGAGGCGCGCATGCCAGCGAGGCGGGAAATTTGCGCAAGAGGCGACGAGCGCGGCTGCTGATAAAACCTCGCGCTCGGCTGCAGATAAAAGATCGAGCGCGTGCGGCTTAATTGGCGCGCATGTGTTTTCGAAATTATTAATGACCGGCAGGAATCGATGCGAGCTTATTTATGCGCCTCGGATAACAATGGCGCGCCGACGCGAGTAGTCGAGTTGTTTGCCACGCGATATCGAAGCCGCGATTTCTAAATAAAAAAAAAAAAAAACAGCGAGTCCGCCGGGTCCGTTGGGCAGAAAAATGACTTCCCGTGACAGAGCGGCGGCGAGTCGAGAGAGAAAAAGGCACGCATTAAAATATTCAGCAGTGTAAAATTCGCTAATGTATGCGCCGCCTCAGCGAAACCGGACTCGCGCGTGGACGAAAAAACAGCGGCGCCGCTCGCGAGAAATAAGAAGAGTCCAACTCTCGCGAAAATCGATCAGCGTAAAAAAGCGCGAGCGAGCGAGCGAGCGGGAGAGACAAAAGTAGCCCATTCGCGATATACGTATCTCGGGGCTCTCCCCCCGCGCAGCCGACGCGCACGTGCACGACCGCGCCACGTTATTTCTCTCGCGCCTTTTTTTTTTTCCTGCGAGCCGTACAGCTCCGTCTCGCTCTTTCGCGCATCCGTTCGTTCGCGCTGCGCGCTCGAGGAAAGGAGAAGCCGAGGATCGAGATTCTCGTCGCGCGCGGGTACAGTCCGAGCGGAAAATTCGGAGCTTCGACTTTTTCTTTGGCTCGTCGAGGCGTTGCGCTGCTCTCTCGGAAGCCCGGAAGGTCCCCTTTAAGGCTTTTCATCCCCGCGGGCCTACTCGGCGGGCTGCAGCAAAAGCGCTCGCCCGAGCGATTTTCCGCTTTAACCACATCGACCTTCTTTTCCCTCGGTCGCGCGTGCTGCTCACGTCACACGGAGAGCCTACGCGTGTGTACAGCTCGGCACACCGGCTGCCCAAGCCATACATCCTTAACGACTCCCCGCGCGGGGAGGGGCGGCCGCGTTACGTCACGCCGCGGAGAGCGCAAAAAACGCGCCGAGGAAAGGGTCTACTGACTACAGTCGGGGATCGCGGACTAGGCTTTCTACCTGCCAACTTATCCGCGGGCTCCTTTGTTTCGGCTCGCGGAGGCAAACGCAATTAGAGTCGCGAAGCCCGCGCATCAAAGAGCGATTTCGAAAAAAGAGCCGGGAAAAATGCTAGAGCCCGGGCGGAGCTGCAGAGAGGAAAAAGAGCGCTGCGCGGTGCAAGTAGCAGTAACCCGAACGCGAGCGCAGCGGCAAAAAGAAGAGAGTAAAAAAAGGAGCGGGGCACGGCGAGCGAGCGCGCGGACTTTATTTAGCGTCGAAATTTTTTCGCTCGCGCTCGTTCGCCCCGCCAGCCGGCAGCCGAGCGAGACGAGAGAGAGAGAGAGAGAGGAAGAGAGTGGGAGAGAGAGAGAGAGCGAGAGAAAAATAGCGGAGGCCGAGCCGCGAGCGCGAAAGAGCGCCTCCGATGCTCTATACGAGCGCGCGCGCGCGCACACGGCAGCATCGACGCGCTCTCGTGTCGCTCGTGTGCGCGGGTGAAAGAGAGTAGAGCAGAGAGGGCAGCTGGCGGCGCACGTGTGTCCGCGAGCGAGACGGCCGAAAAATTCCCTCCAAGTGGGGCGGGCGAGCTCTCCCGGGGACCGGCAGCGCCGCCGCTGTACATTCCTGCCGAATTGGAATCTCGAAATATAGCACGGCTATAGCCGCCGCTGGCCGAGTGCGCGCTGCAGCGCGGAGGGACGCGTAAACGAGTAGCGGGAACGAGATAATTAGCTCGCGCTCGACGGACGGCGGACCGAAATTTCGCGATGCTTTTTAGCCGCTCGCGCTTTCTGCCGCGCACCTGCCCGCGGGCAAGCCGCCTAATCCGGGCTGAGTTGACGAGATACGAGCCGCGGCTAGTTATCGGCCTATAAACGAGCGAGCGGGAAGAGTCCGTTTGGAGAGCAACGAGAGCGATTTGTTCCCTCTGGTGCCGCGACGCATTCCGCAGCGCGGCTGCAATTATCAGGTCTCGTAAAATTGAAAACTGCAGTGCGGTGGTGGCGGCTTCGCGCCAGGTCGTGTTCTCTCTCGGTGAAAATGAAGCACAGCCGCCGCCTGCACGATGCGAGAGACTGCAGCGGCGGCGCACCTACACACTCTCGACGCTGGCAAACACGCACAGGCGGCTGCCGCTGCTGCGAGAGTGTGAAATAGCGCGCGCGCGCGCGCGAGCGAGCGAGAGAGAGCCGATGCCGGCAGCGGAGGACAAAGGCGCGCGGGTATTAGAGGCTAGAGCCAGCCAGACGGAGACGCAGCTATGCCGGCGCGGCAGACAGAGGAGAGAGAGGGTCGACGCCGCCGCCGCCGCCGCCGACGACGACGACGACGACGGCGACGACGACGACGACGACGACGGCGACGACGACGGCGACGACGACGCGAAAAGGGGTCCCCCCTAGCGAGCGAGAGCGAGAGAGACAGCCGGAGCGGGGGAGGAGGCGAGGGCAGACGGCGAGCGCGAACCGCGGGCTCGCACACAGGCGCGCGGCCGCGCTCATCGGTGAGTCACGCATCGCGAGCTTCCTGCCTTCTCCTCTCTTTCCCCTCGCGACTCAGTCGTCGTTCGAGAGTCGCCTGCATGCGCGAGCGAAGCTCCTCGCCCCCGCCCCGCCGATCCCTTTTGTCTGACGGACGGACCGTCCGTCCGAGCGAGCGTCACCCGCAGGGTTAAGGGTCTTGTAAAGAGGATGGCTCCCGCGCTCTCTCTCTCTTCTTTTTCTCTCGCGCTGGCTGGCCCCCTTTATCCGTTGTTTCTTCGCTCGTCTGGCCATAGACTATTGAGCATACATCTCGTGACGAATCGAGCCCCGGAGGGGACGGCCGAGGCGGGCTCTTCTTCGGAAGCGACGCAGTTTCGCGGGGAAAGGCTAATTGCCGATTTGGATCATCGGAGTCGCGCGAGATGCGGGCACTCAACGGCCTCATTGTGCAGCCGCGGCTATTAGCGCCTCTGGCCCGGCCGCGACTTTTCAAAAGATAAGCCCCAATCGACGAGTTTTCGATGAGCGGAAAGCCGCGGCAGCGCTCAAGAGTGAAGAGGGCCGGAAACATAAAAATCGCCAACGCCGCTGCAGGCCTCGTCGGCCAGTAGCCTCTCCTCTCCTCTCCTCTCCTCTCTCCTCGTCGCAGCACGAGGGGAGCGCACTACTGTCGGCGCTGCAGTCCGCCGCGGCGCGCATATAATCGGACGCTCTGCCTCTCTCTCTCTCTCTCTCTCTCTCTCTCTCTCTCTCTCTCTCTACGCGGCGTGTAAGTAAATGCGCTGCCCCTCGTTCGCACGCACGCACGAACGCACACACGCGCGCGCTCAAATGGCGGCAGCGCAGCGGCGACGTTTATTTGCGCTTTCGCCTCGACGCGTGGGTCGAGGCACGGATTCGATAAGAGCAGCGGATAGCCGCGAGAGAGAGAGAGAGAGAGAGAGAGAGAGAGAGAGAGAGAGAGATTGGATGACGACGCAGTGGACAGGTTGAGGGGAAGAGAGAGGGAGAGAGTCTTTCCTTCTCTCCTCCTCGTCGTCGGCTTTCTTCCTATCTCGTTGAAGCTGCGTGCGCGCCTGTTTGCGCGCGCGTGACTTCGGGGAAGAGGCCGCGGAAAAATATCTCTTATCGCGCGACCGCTAGTCAGAGCGAGAGCGAGCGGCTCGGGGAAGCGCAGAAAAATACGCTCGCGGGCAATCGGTGCCTTCTGCGTTTCGGAAAATCCGCGATAGCCGCTATCGGCAGGTTGTTTACAGCTACGTTACGTAATCGCAGCGAGGAAGAGCGTCGCGTGCCTAACAGTTTGCCGGATCGTTAACACTGCCGCACGCTCTGTGCCAACAATCCCCCGACTGGTCGCGGCCTCGCTAAAAAGCAGCAGCTTCGTCTCTGTCGCGCGAGCGAGCAACGAGGAACGTCCGTTTACGCTCGCCCGTCGCGGATTCCGGTGAGCAGCAGTGTGCTCGATAAGGCCGCGCGTATGACGATAGCGCGCGCGTTTTTGCCGAGGAGATATCGGGGAGCAGCTCGGTGTGCAGCCAACTCTCGTCCGATTCTCGAGCGGTGCGTGGCATCAAAGTCCGAGGAAAACAATTTCGGGCTCCGAAAAGGCCTCTCTCTCTCTCTCGTCGCTCGCCTCGACGCTCCCAATCCCGCGCGCCGCCGTTGCCGTTCTCACACCAGTCAGCAACACGAGCGTGCGCGAGCGGGCATCACACAAGCGCCATAAGGCAACCGACGACGTCGGCGACGCGACAGCCGCCGAGGGGAGAGAAGCGAGGAGTAAGTGGAGGAGAGAGCGAGAGCGGAGACGAGGGGGGACCCCTCGAAAACTCGCCTCGCGGAGGCCGCCGCCGCCGCCGCGCGCAATATCTCGCGCTCGCGCTCGCGCACACACGCACACGCCGACAGGCGTATCGCATCGACACGAACACTGCCTCGCGCGCGCTTGGGGGACGGATAACATCGGCGCTGCGCGACCGTTGCCTGTGCAGTTCTCGCGCGGCGGAGAGCGGACGCGAGACTTTGCGCGCGCGTATATACCGTAGGCGCGGGGCGAGGGGGACACGCCGGCGGCGGATGGCGGCCGGGCGCGTCGATATATACAGCGCTGGCTGCGGACGCCGCGTAATCTGCTCATTTGCGCGCACGTACTTACGTATACGTGCCTCGGGAGCGCGAGAGGCCGATAAATTTAATCTTCCCTCAGCTGGATCGCGGAGGCATCCTCGAAAAACCGGGAAAAGCCCGCTCATCCATCCGGCAGCGGGAGAGAGAAAGGCGGAGAGGAAGCCCCGGCGGTGCCGCGCATAATACTCGCGGGAGCGACGAGCCGCGGGGCCCGTTTGGCAGGCAGGCGCTCTTTTATGCGCGGCGGCAGCGGCTATCGCTGGCCTGGCCGGTATGCGGGTCGCCGCTCGCTCGCGAGAGAGAGAGAGAGAGAGAGAGAGAGAGAGAGACAAAGAGGAGAGCTGCGAATCGAGCGCAAGTGTCGCGCGGCACTGCAGCGTGCATGCAGGCTTAACGAAGCCAGTAGCGGCGCTCGAAAAAGGAGCCAGCGACAGCGGCAACGTCGGCTCACACGTGCACACGCCACACACAGCCGCGCGATTTACCAGCTGCTCGGCGCTTTGGCCGCCGTGAATATTGCCAGCGCGCTGCGATGCACAAAGGGATGTAAGGTACGCGATGCGGAGGCGACGAGCTGTGCAGCGCGCCTCTGTGACCTGTGTGTGTGTGCGCGCGCGCGCTCTGTATACACGCTTAGCCGCAGCGAAGCGCGCAGACACGAGGAGGAGGCTTATCGGCGCGCGGTTCGGTTCGGGGATCGTATACCTGCTCTGCCGCCTCTCTCGCTCTGTCTTTATCCGGGCACGTATTTATGCACGCGCGTCATTTTCCTCCTCCCGTGCTCGTCAAAGCACTTTTCTCCGGCGGCTGAGCTATTGATTACCGACTCTCTCCCGCTTTTCCGGCTTTAAGCCGGCCCTTTTTCCCTCTCGCGGGTCTCTCCTGTTTTCGCGCGAGCGCGCGTCGTCGTCGTTGTGCTAATCGGCCGGCGTTAGTCGCTGCGACCCAATTACGCTTTCGTTATCTCTGGGCGATAGAGACGAAAGCGCACGCAGTGCCAAGACGACATCTCCGCTCGGCAGCGGCACAGCGGAGCGAGAGCTGACGATGGGAGAGACCGGCGCGACGAAACGCGACGCTCGCGGACCCTCGCATCCTGTCTATGACAGGATGGCTGATGGGCTGGCTGCCGCTGGCCTGTTGAGCGAGAGCGCGTCTCTCACGGGGGCCTCTTACTCTCTTCCCGCACGTTCTCCTCTCTTGCCCCCCCCCCCCTCCCCCGCTATTAGCCGCTGCGAAACCGGGCTGCGCGACGCTCGGAAAATTCGACGCGAGCGAGGCGCGCGCGCGCGCGCGCCGTTAATTTGCCCCTGGAGCGCGTCGGCTCCGGAGAAAGAAAGAGCGAGCGCTGGCTGCGCGCTGCACAAAGGGGGGAAGAGCGGCCGGGCAGCTCGCTAATTAAATGCGCCCCGCCGGCTTTCCGGTGCGGATTTTGCAAGTGAGATGCGCTGCAGAGGGAGTCCCTTTGCGCGGAGAGCAGTAGTTTGGCGACGGAAAAAAGCGCAAAGTGCGGAGGAAAAGCAATCAGCGCGCGTATATGCGTGGCTGCCGAAGACCGCTTCACTGCTGTTATGTAGATTGTAGACGGCGGCGGATAGATAGAAGCCGAGGGGGGAGGGAGAGAGAGAGAGAGAAAGCGGAGGGGGCCGACGACGACGATTTGGCAACGGCGTTTATGGCTTCGAGCGCTGCTGATCGGCTGATGGGAACGCGGAGGCAGTCTTTATCCCGTAGCCCGCTCTCGCGATGACCCGCCAAGTCAACAAGACGCGCCTCTCTACCGCTTTCCCGGCAATTTTTTCGTCCCCAGTTCGCTCGACGAATGCCAAAAATGTCGGAATAATTTAATTACAGGCGCGATATTTTGCGGTTTTACTGCTTTTCCGGCGTATCGTAGCAGCCGGAATTTCGACAGCGGATATCGATTGTATTTTATTTAATCAAGCGGCGTTTGAAAAAAAGAGAAGGGAAACGGGGCGGCGGGAGCAATAAACTACAAGCGGACAAGCGGACAAGCGGTCGTACCCGGCTTGGCACTATCGTGCGGATTCTCATATCTATAAGGAGCCTCTCCATAATTCAATTGTCCGAAGCAGAGAATCGCCATCCCAATTACCGCGACCCTTGCGAGTGGAGTCGCATCAGGCGGCAAGCGAGTCATGCTCGGGTCTAGGATATTAACGAGCAAGACTTCGAAAACAGCGGCGACGCCGGCCGCGGTCAAGATTAATATTCGGCGGAACTTTTGCGCGCTCAAGAGTTAAAAGACTTAGTCACGAGCGGGACGCGCATACGTACGAAGCTTGCATTCCTCCGAGGCGTCTTGCGTACAGCAGCTACGACGCCGCTGCTGGTTCCCCTAATTTATGCGGGTCCTGAAAAGGATACGGCGAGCGCGTTTGAATTTTGATTAATTTAGAGGGCCGAGCCGGCTGGCTGCTGTGTGGCGGAGCCGATGAGGCTGATTAGGGCTTCGGAGGGAGGAATTGATGGCTAGGGGAGAGATCGAATTAATCAGGAATTGTTTTGCAAATTGATATCTTTGTTTGCGCGCGACGGATGAAGCCGCGAGGGAAAAAGTAATCGAGCAGCTCGGAATCTTTCAATTTCTCCGGATTACGTTCCCTCGTCTGATTTGCAAGGCTGCGAGCCCCGCGAGACAAGTTTCCGGCTTTTCCGTACAACAGCGATTGCAAAACGGGCTAACCGATGCGGCACTGCACCCAGCCACGGCAGCAGCAGTGGAGGTGGAAGAGCAGTGGCAGTAGGAGGAGTTGCAGTAGGGAGAGGCGGCGGAGGAGGAGGAGGATGAAAGCGAGAGCGCTTTATGCGCGCGGCATTCATACGTTCTGCTGAACGTAACTACTGGGCTGGGAAGTATCCGAGAGAGCTAGAGAGAGAGTAAAGTAGGTCAGTGTCGCGGAACTTGAAAACTTTGCGCTTCCGTAATCCGAGAGAGGGAGAGAGAGAACTGTACAACGACTCGGTGTATAGCTCTATCTCTCGTTTTACTCTCTTATCTACTTATCTGCCTGTCTCTCCCGCTCTCGCTTTCGTTCTCGACCGCAGCGCGCTATCGCTATCGCTCTCGTTTTATCTGTTAATCTATCTGTATTTCTATGGCCCTTTCGCTTTCCGCGGCGATGTGTTTTCCTCTTTCGCTTTCGTTCCCGCTGGCCGTTCAGCTCCTGCCGGGAGCAATTTTGCCGCTTCCCCAAAAACCAACGACGCAGTATCGCTCTCGGTCCGAGGCGCGTCATTGAAGAACCCAAAAGCTATCGTAAACGGGGCTATGCTCGTAACAAGCTTACACTCGCGCATTAGCCCTTTGATCCCCTTTGATCCCTTATTGAATGTCAACGCGTCCATCAGGATCGGAAATGGCCGCGTGCGTTAATGTACTCGCAATTACAATAGGCCATTGCTTGAAAATCGCCTCCCACGCTTTCACGCTCGCGTCTGACGGATATGCGTCAGCGAGCAGCTCGAGACGGCGATAGATCGATTTTATTAATAATCGCGACTGCTAAAATTATACCAACTCGGGTGGCCGGGGGCGCGAAAAGAATCACGCCGCCCCCCCTTGGGTCCCGCAGCAGCACATCTTCAAGAGACGCCCACGTAAGCCCGAGAACGCGCTGCGGCATCGAGCTCGGCGAGGCGTGTGTGAGTGTGTGTGTGTGCGCGGGTGTATTCAGCGCTGCGCCAAGTCGCGGGTCGGCGAGGGACACGGGGGAAAACGGCCGGGGGTGAGAAACACGAGAGAAAGGCTGCCGACGCCGCCGCTGCGGCAGCGCGCTCACGTAGAGCTCTCTCTCTCTCTCTCTCTCTCTATCTCTCTCTCTCTGCCTCAGCCTGCACGCCACCCCCCGCGAACGAGCCGCGCGCGGTCTATATACACACGGGCCCGAGTACAGCTATACGCGCGAGCGGCAGCTAGACCAGCGGGGTCGGGCAGAGGCCGTTATTTAGCCGGAGCGCGCAGCCTTCGTCGTCGGCGTCGTCGTCCCTTCGCGTCCCTTCGCGACCCGACTCGCTCTCTCTCTCTCTCTCTCACCCCCTCGAGGACCGAGGCAGCTATACGTGTAGCCCGGCGTAGCGCAACCCACCCCCGGCTCGCTGCCGCGTCTCTCGCCTCACCCCCTTGGGTTCCGTCCTAGTAGTCGCTTCGCTCTCTCTCTCTCTCTCTCTCTCTCTCTCACTCTCGCCGACGTGGTATATAGTCGCGTCGCGGCGGCGGCGGCGGCGATGTATACGCGCGGAGGGTGAGCTGCCGCCTTCGACCTGCTTTCTTCTTGCTCTCGCTCTCGGCGGCGCGGCGGCTATTTCTCTCTCGCGATCGTTTTCGCCCCGGCTCCACTCCACTCGCGCGCTCGGATATATATTTTCCCTTGGCTTTTACCTAGCCTCGCTCGCTACCTCCGCGCCGTCCCCGCGCCCCGTTCTCATTTTCTCTCTCCACGCTTCCGCGCTGCCGCTCTCGCGAGCTATACTCTTTTCCGTCCGCGGAGGGCGCGCTCTCGGGCCCCGCGCGGCCGATCCGCATGTAGGCCGCTGCGGGCTATAAATACGCGGCACTCGCGCATCGATCGCCTGCGTTGCACACACGCGTGCGATGTGCACCGAGCGAGCGCCGGCCTCCGTAGGCCACTCCACGCCGGTCGATATGCCCTGCAGCATCGCGGCAAGGACGATCGCGCCAAAATAAGCACTCGGGCGCGCTTCTAATGCCGTCGCGCGTATCTATAGCCCGCTCTCGGCCGACAATGGACCGATCCGCGTTCCCCGCCTTACACCGACGAGCGCGCGGCCTGCAGTCGCCCTGCACAATGCAGCACTCCTCCTATTTCATCCTTCTGTATTCGACGCCAGCGTTTTTTTTTTCTCTTTTTTTTCTCTTTTTTTTCGAGCGAGCAGCTCCTTTTTCTCCTCTCCTCCTTCTCCACTCGGCTGCGCCCGCTGCATACGCTCCTCCCTGCCCCTCTCGACGCTTTCCTTTCGTCGCGCGCTCGAGAAAATCGTCCACGGTCTGGCAAAATCGACACCCCCTCCTTTCGAGCGGGGCAATTTCGCGTGTTTGACGAAAGAGCCAAGGCGGTAATGAGAGAAAGAGGAGAAGGAGAAGGAGGCTCGAATTACTCGCTTATCTTTGAGCGGCGCCGAGAGAGCGTTATTGCGGATAAAATAAACACGACAAGTTCATTAACGGCGAATCGAAAGGCTGCCCCGTGTCCGACAAGTCGACGAAGAGCGCGCGAAAAAGCGCCGAACGCGGCCCCCGCGGCGCAGCGGGAGCTCGCTCGCAGACACGAATTCTCGGCAGGAGCATAATGAAGGACGAAGGCGGGGCGGCGGAGCGAGAAACGCGCCTTCGTTAATACTCGGCTCTCCGACTCTTTTGCGCACCCCCGCGCGCCGGAATCCCGGCAATTTCCCACCGATCGTACGTTCGGCTGTTTACGCGCGGAGCGAGCAAGATTCTCCAAATGCACCCGATATAATTTTGCCAGCTTTCTCGCGCTCGAGTCGCCCTTCGATCTAATTAAATGAGTCCCTCTTTTCCTCACTTTTTCCTCTCGTCTCGCGCGAAATATCCGCGCTCATCGTCGGACAAAAGCCGCTCGCGAAAGATCTCTACGGCCGTGCAGGTAAGTCGGGCGTAAGCGCCGTTATATCGAGTATTTATTTACCTGCGCCTAGTCGGACACGGGCGGAAATGAAGAAATTTCGAGCCCTACGCCGGCGAGATGGTCGCGAGGAACGAAAATAAAGGAGCCCGACAACGATCGAGAGAGAGAGAGTCCCTTTCGAGGTCAGCCGCGGCTATTTTCGGGGAAACAGTAGAGGCTGCCGCTGCGCCAGAACTTTCGGCTCGCGGATGTATCCCTCTCTCGCTCTCTGCGTTTCTCCTCCCTCGCCGCCGGCTCGCTCGCACGTCCAGTTTCCCCCCATTACGGCCCGCGGCGTACGCTGGCTTTTCTTGCGCCCGCGCTAGCTGATCCCCGGATTATTTATGACTTGGAGGAAGCGCGCACGCGAGAGAGGGAGACGGCCCGAGGGGGGCTTTTTTCTTCCCCGAGCCTCCAGGTGCTGCACGCTCGCGGCTCTCGGCAAATTAAAGCTCCCCGCGTGCGACGCCGGCGAGTTCGGAAATTTACGAGGAGGAAAAGCCGAGGGTGGTTAACCTACATTCCTGGGTGACGCTGCGTGCGCTAATTCGCGACGGCCGTGCAAGACAATGGGAGATACTTTTCCCTCATCAATAATTCAGCGGCTACCAAGGCCGCCGCGCAAATTGCGTAGAGAGCCGTCCGGGGCCGAAAAAGCCCGCGGCTCGCTCGCGCCGGGCCTTTAATCGATCAAGCCGCTCCGCCGAGCTCTCCGCGCGGGTAATGAGCGCTGCCCGCCGGCGAGCCGATCCCTCGCGCGTTTTCGGAGGAACGTAGGCGGATTTCGGTGTGGTCCCGCGCGCGGCCAGCTTATCGGCGGACATCTCCGCTGCGCAGATGCGTCGGCCGATTGCGCGAAAGCTCGCGCGGCCGCGACGCTCCGTCAGAGGGGATCGATTACACGCTCCCTCGGCGGCAATCGGCAACGCCGGTATACGGCCGCTCTCCGCGAGTTCCGGAGAGACGAAGCATCCGCACGCCGGGCGATTTCGGGATGAAAAATTCCTCTCGCGACGAGTCCCTCGGCATCGCCTCCGCCACAGCTATATGCACGCGCGAGTTGGCTGGCTTTGGCTAGCGTGTGCCAGCGGCGGCGTTCGCGTTTTCTGCCCCCCTCAGCCCCCCTCTGCCCCCCTCTGCCCCCCTCTGCCCCCCTTTGCTCCCTCCGTCCCCCGTCGCCTGCTCTCCGACGAGCAGCATCAGCGGCAGCAGGCAGGCGAGCCTCGACCCTTCTCTCCTCTCTCTCTCTCTCTCTCTCTCTCGTTTAAACGGGCTGCTCTGCAGCGGCAGCAGCGAGGCGAGCCGAGCGTTCCGCGTGAAATTTAAAGGCGCGCAGCGGTGCGCGAGAAACGCGGCCGAGAGAGCGAGCGAGAGAGACAGAGAGGCGAACGAGGTGGAAGCGCGGCGAGGCGCAAGGGACGGCGTAGTGGAGCGAGGGCCCCTCGGCGAACTTCTCTCTCTCTCTCTCTCTCTCTCTCTCTCTCTCTCTCTCTCGCTCGCTCGCTCGCCGCGTCCGCACGATCGATCCGATCCCGCCGCCGCCGCCGCTGCCGCCGTCGAGGAGAGAGCCAGAGACTGCTGCAAATTCCGCGTCCGTTCGTTAGTTCGCGCGAGTCTTTTTCTTCCGCGCGCCGTCTCTTTCCCCGGAACTTTTGCCGCCGAGGATTTGCGCGCGCGCGCGAGACGAGTTTTCCGCACGTGTCTCGCGCCGCGCATTGCTCTCAGAGTCCGCGGATCGGCACGGAGGCGCGACGCTGCGACCATCAGTCGCGCTTTTGTTCCCGAGATCCCACTAATTACTTCGGCCTGCAGCAGTTTTCGCTGGCGAAATACCAGACGCCGAGCTCAGTCCAAGGCTCGCAGCTCTCGATCCGCAAATCATCGTCTACAATCTAGCAGCGTCGAGCTCTTCCCCCGTCATCCGGCACAATGGGGCCCGCCGGCGAGAGATCCCCGAAAAACAAAACTCGCCGCGGCCGCGAAATCGGCGGCTCTCTCTCGCTTTGTCTTCTCTCGGCATTACCGAGCACAAAGGGCGCCACTGCGCAGCGCTTTCGGCGCACGCGACGACGCGCCTCTTCCTTCTTTTGCCCCGCGCGCATACACGCATCCGAGGGAAGGAAAAAAAAGGGGGAGGAGGCAGGGAGAGAGAGAGAGAGAGAGAGAGAGGCGATCGAGAAATTAACGACCCCTCGACGTTTACTCCCTCGCGGCCCTCGCTGCCGCTTCATCTTCTCCCCTCGCGAGCGTCTTGTCGCGCTGTTTTCTCTCCGCGAGCTCCAGTCGCGAGGAGAAAAATTCGCCTCAGCCCTGCAGCTCCGCGCAACCCCTTGTGTCCGCGGCGAACTTTCCGAAGCGCCTCGTTCCCCTATAATATTTACAATTGCTCGCGCTGAAAAAGCAGCCTCGTTATGCAACGAGCCAGCGACGAGCCAGTCTCGCCAAACAGCCGCGTATAAACAGCTCGTTAAAATTCATCAACTCGATATTCGCCTCGGCGTTTTTTCCTTTTTTCACACGGAGCGCCTGAATTTTCGATGCCAGCAGAATAAACAGGCTTCGATTAAAAACCCATAGTCCGTTGCCCGCAAAATTTCCAATCAAATCAACAACAACGCATCCACGCCGGCCGGCCGGCTCGGTGTAATGTATATAATGCACAATCAGCGGGAAAATCGGACGCGGAGCTGCCGCAGAGGAAAAGCTTCGAGATTGGCCGCTCGCGATGCGTGCGTGCGTGCGTGCGACCACCTGTTCCCCTTCTTCTAGTTGCGACTTTGCCGCTGGATCCCCGCGGCATCCAAATCATCGCTTAGATAATTGCCAGACGAATTCCGAGTAACGCGTCCCGGAAATTATCTCCCGCCGCGCAGGCAGCCGGTTCGCCTCTTGCTCTCCCCGACTCGCTCCTGCACGAGAGTATATCTGTATGCGCGCCGAAGCGGGGGCCTGCGGAGAGCGAGCCATCCTCGTTTTTCTCCGGCCGGCCGAGGCGGGCTCCTCGAAATTCGCCGGACGCGGCTCGCGAATTTACGAGCGAGCGAGCTCGTCAAGTCACGGATTCACGATTCCGCGCGACTCGCGCTTTTCTTCTGCTGCTCATTTTTTCAGCCGGGTTATTGAGCAGCTGCCTCGCCTGGCACGATGAATTTACGATGGCTGAGAACTCCGCAGGATCTATCTAGACATTGCGAATAATTTTGCAGGGCGTGCAAAGCTTTGCGCAGTAGCGCAGTGCACACAAGGGCTCACCTGGAAGGGCTCATCAGGGAAGGTTAATATTTGGCCAGCAGCAGCAGCAGCAGCGCGAAATCCGAGAGTGGGTATAGACGGAACGCTCGGCGAAAAGCCGCGCTTTTCAAATAATTACCCGGGCTGATGCAAAATGGAGCGGCTTTTCGAAAAAAGGCACGTCGAGTTTGGATCCTATACAACTCTTTGAACCGAGAGAATTTTTCCTGCGGCTCGGATAATGCTGGAGATCCACTCGACAAAAATGCGGAGAAGCGCACGCATCCCCGAGAGGGATCGTTAGAGAGGATTTCATCGTCATTAGCCCGGCTGCGCGAATTATCGACTGCCGCGGAGGAAAAACGCCGGAACAATTAAACGCTCCGCCGCCGAACAAAGCTCCGGGCAGCGGAGAGCGCAGTGTGCCGCGGCAGAAAAAAAGGCGAGCGCGAGCGAGGGACGCAAAAAGAAGGAGAGAGAGAGAGAGAGAGAGAGAGAGAGAGCCGCGCTCGCGAAGCCGGCTGCCGGCTGCGAAAAAAAGAGGACGAGGAAGCGCGCCCCTCGCGAGCCTGGGCGACTTGGCAGTTTCCAAGGCGCGAGCCGGCTGCGGCGCACTCTTTCTCTCTCGCTCTCTCGCGAATGCCGGCGCGCGTTAATGCGGCTGTAGGCATCTCGTTCGCTCCTCGCTCTTCTCCTCCCGTCCGCCCGGCTCTCTTGCTCTCTTTTGCATACGCGACTAGAGCGAGCCTCGGCGGTTGGCTCTTTCCTCTCTCTCTCTCTCTCTCTCTCTCTCTCTCTCTCTCTCTATACCTATACGCCGAGAAGACGGACTGCTCCGAACCGCGAGCGCGCACCTGGTTCGCGGAGCGAGGAGAGGCAAAAAATTCGCGAGAGCCGTCAATTAGGAGCCGCAGACCCTCTCTCGGACAAAGAATCGCGATACCCGATCGACTCCGCCGGCTCTCCGATTATTTCTTCCCTCCGAAAAGCGGGACGACGCGGCTTTTCGAGAAATTTAATTAGACCGGGATGATCCGACTTTGGCCAAGTCCATATAGGCAGTCGCGATCGATCGGCGGAAAAACAAAGTGCAGAGAGAGAGAGAGAGAGAGAGAGGCGCCAGTTGGCTCGATAAAAAACGACGAGCCGAATCTTGGTCAAAGCCGGCCGGAGCCAACTTTCCCGGGGATCGCGTGTGACGCCGCCGCGGCCGGACCGGAAATCTTGGCTCGGCCGCATCGGTGCCTGCACTACACACGATCCATCTCCCGCTTCCGGAATGAGGCAGGACACGCGCGGTCTATAACGCGGAATACCTCGCGCGCCTTTCTTCGCACCGAGTTCAGCGACGGAGCAAATTACAGCCTACTTTTCCTCCGCTGATCGATGCGGCGTACGCGACTATTGCGCGCCGAAAGTCGAGGCACCCCTGCGCGCTCTCTCCTCCTTCTTTATTCCCCTCGCGGCGGCGGCGGCGGCGGCGGCGAGACGATGAGGCGATGAGTTACGCAGGGTCCGAACGAGCGGTATAATGAAATACGTTAATTACGGCGGAGATAAGTCGGACGCGCCGGGACGAGCCAAGTGGCTTTTCCTGTTTGCTCGGGAGGTCCGCCGAATTTGGCCTTCATTACGCAAACATATTCCGCCGGCCGGCGAGCTCTTAATTCCGCTCATCCGTGTTTGCCTCTTTCGGAAAAGTCTTCTATCCGAGAAAGCTCGGCAAAGTTTTACGCCGCTCGAGCTTCTCGTGAACGTGTCTGCGATATATCACGTCGGCGCTTAGCGGGAGCCCGCCGAGTCTCTTTTGATTGAAAACACTTGTTGGATTCGCGCGCGGATGACTGCATGCGTTTTATGTGCACGAGCTACTGCGAACTGCTGAAAAAGAATCACCCGCCGGCAAACTGCCCGATACTTTTATACAAACTTTTTAACCATCATACAGCGCGAGGAGGTCATTATTTAACGAGCCCTTTCCTCGAGTTTTTCTTTCTTTGCTGCTCCGTCCTCTGCAATGCTATATGAAAGCCTAGGGCCCCCTCGTAGGAAATTGAGGCTAACATGGCCACGACATGCCAAATGTTTTATACGTGCCAACCTAACCTTGCACATATTTATGCATACCTACAAACATGACCACACTGAAATGTACACTTGTTATGTGGGTTTAAATATTATAAACATTAAGTAAAATTTCAACAGGCTAGCGTAACTATTTTTGCTTCTCTGCCTTCGCTTTCTGCGACCCACACCGAACGGTGTTTATATGAAAATTTAAACTACAGCAGTTGAGATAAAGACAAGTGGATATATTGTTTCAACAGCTTGAAACAAATCACCGTGCAACATTTCACTTAGGCGTTGGCTTGCTTAGCAAGAATAACCTTATTTCTTTCGTTAAAAATAACCCAATTTTTAACCAATTTTAAGCTTATAATGAGTTAATATGCGGGTCGAATGCGACCATAACCTATATGTATAAAGTGCAGCCGAAGAGACAATAAATAAGAACTCCATCAATATTTATGGAAATAAGTCCAGTTTTGCTACTCGGGGGTTTTTGCCCAACAGTTTCACGGAAAATTAACGACTTTTTTGTCGTGACTCGTTGATTGGGGGTTTTCGAGGTCGCTGAACACGAATATAGCGACGGCAAGGCTACCTCAGATACCTGGTGCCCAGGGTGGACAGTAACACGTCGTCTCCAGGATTTTTGAGAGATATTGAAACATACTCAGTCAAAACTTGTTACTCGGCAGTTTTTGCGATCGCAGAACATGAATATCGTGACACTAACGCTCCTTGAGGTACCTAGTGCCCAGGGTGAATAGTATCAACGTCATCTTCTGGAGTTTTATGGGAATTTAATAGTAATTAAGTAAAATACGTTACTCACGGATTTCTGGGGCCACAGAGCGTGGATATGGTGCTATACTTAAGATAATTCCAGAAGACGATGTTGATACTGTCTACCCTGGACACCAGATACCTAGAAAGCGATTATCGTCACTTTACTCGTATACAGTGACCTCAAAAACCTCCAATCAAAGAGTCTCGGCGAAATATGTCGTTATTCTCCGTGAAACTCCAGGAGACGATGTTGATACAGCTAACCCTTGGCGCCGGGTACCTCGAGGAGCGTTGCCGTCGCTATATTCGTCTTCAGCGACCTCGAAAATCCCCGATCAACGAGTCTCGACAAAAAATGTCATTAATTTTTCATGAAACTCGAGGAGACGACGTTGATACTGATAACCCTGGGCACCAGGTACTTCTGAGAGTATTGCCGTCGCGATATTCGTGTTCAGCGACCCCAAAAACCCCCTAGTAACAAAACTGTACCTACTCTCATCAATATTTACCGCGTTTTTTAGTTAAAAAAACTAAAAATATAAACCGAATTACAATTAAAACTATAATTAACAGCAAAAGTTAATGATATTCATTTTCATTTATGTTTTTTTTAACACAATAGTAATAATAATTAAGAACATAATAACGCAATTTGTTTTTTTTTTAAACAAAACTCTAAAATCCCATCAAAAATCTAAAATTAAAAATTTTGCGCCTTTTTTCAGGCCACCAATCAAAACTCGTTTTAGTCGGCTTCACTTTTCTCTGTTCTCAATTTTAAGAAGGATGTCGCTGTAAACCAATTATAAGCCAATATTCTTAGCTAAGCTAAGCTAATTCGACACTTTTAAGCTTATTCTTGGCTTATAATTGGTTGCGATTTTTACCAGGGTAATTGAGAGCAAAAAGAAAAATTGAAAAAAGTAATCGTACAATCATTGAGAATTTTTTGCTCTCAATTAAAATTCATCATACTTAGGAGGCTGAAATTTTGCACGGTCATTTGTTTCAAGCCGTTAAAACAATATATCCACTTGTCTTTATCTCAAGTGCTGTGTTTAAATTCTCATAAAAGACCCATGTGTAAATTTTGCCCCCAGACAAGCAAAAATTGTTACGCTAGCCTGTTTCTACACAATAAAATAAGCATCCGCATCGCAAATTAAACATCTTGCATGAATACACTGCATATATAAGGCTATATATAATGATAGATACTGCTTGCGACTGACTCGAACACTGAGTTGGGAGAATATCTGTCAAGATCATCGCTATTACACTTCATTGTTGATTGCTGGAGTCGAGTACTCAAGATAATGTGGGCATATTTTGTTGACACCTTATGCTAAGAAAAATATATCTTATGGAGTATTTTTTACGAGGGGACGAGTGGCTGTTTTGTCGGAAATGGATAAAACCGAATAAAACTGGATTGTTGAAAACCGAAAGCAGCAGCTGCTAATTGATTATATTTCATTATATTTAACGTGGCAAGTAATTGCGCTCGCACTCGTGCGAAAAAACAGCAACGCCGCGGGATCGAAGGACTTTTAATCGTATTTTGAAGCTCGCGGGAGGAAGAAGAGGCAAAGTAACCCGGTCGAGTAAACCACGTCAGTCATTCGATTTGCTGTTTATTCGATTGGCATCGGCGGCGGAGTCGTTCGAGACAAACAGTCGATGATTCACGCGCGTCGTCGACGGCGCATAAAGTGGCAGACAAATAGCCAAGCAGTTGAAACGAAATGCCTTTGTCATGCGCTCCCCTTGCTTGTCAGGTAAAATCAGAGGAAAAAAGGTGCGAACGAAGAAACAAACGCCACATATCCGCGAAATAATTGGAGCTTCAAATTAATGATATTCGGATAAATTAATGGCAAATTCTCGCACTTTCTCTCTCTCTCTCTCTCTCTCTCTCTCTCTCGTGTCACTGGGTTACTGTACTTTGTCTCTTTCTTTCTTTCCCCCGTGCTTCTCTACTGCGTAGATATTCGCACGGCGCACGGCAGCAGCCCCGTGGACGTTTATCTCCACGTGATTTACGAGCGGGGCGGCGCAGGCAGCCTGGCTGGCCGCTTTCTCTTTCCGCCGGAATATGGAATAAAGCGCCCGCGAAGGGTAATCAAGGCTCTGTAACCTGGCTACGCGTCTTTGGGGATCATACACTTTTCCACGTCCACGAAAGATGCTCGGCAGTTCCTATTGACGACTTTCCCGCGTCCCAGCTAAGACAATAATCGTATAATTAACGTCTGCATCGAAGACGACGACCGTTTTGCGACATTGGGTATATGCATGTATATGGCGGCCATAAAAATCGGAGCGCGGGATGGAGATAAGGGGGGGAACGGGACTCGGGCTCTACTCCACCCACCGTGGGGAAACACGGCAATTAGAGAAGATGAGCCACGGCGCGACAGCAGTGCCGATTCTCGGGAAAGCGGACAGTTCTACAATTCGCAGGATTAACAAACAGCTGCGTATGCAGAGCGCGTTTATTAGGCCCCCCCATATACTTATACGGTACAACAATACCTAAGTGAAGCAATAAACAGAAACGGTCACTCGAGTGTAGGCGGGCAACTTTTGGGCCGCTAATTCGCGTCTCTCTCTCTCTTTCAGTCCGGACCCCGTTATACCTGCGTATGTCTAAGTACCCTACGTACGCCTGCGCGGGGCCGCAGATTAACAACCGTATATCTCACCCTCTTCCTCGGCTCTTTTGTCTTAGCGGCTCTGCGCTTCTTCGCGAAGAGTCGCCAAGGCCTCTCTAGTCGGCCCTCTCTCCCAATTGCCCACACCGATGGCTTGAACTTTATTATGTGCTTACAGTCTATGCGTGCGCGGTACGAGACGCGCGGCTTAGGCAGCGCCGAGCTGCTGATATACAACCTCGCCGGGGGGCAAAAATGGGCGGAGAAGAGGATCTGGGCCGCAGCGTGTTCTAGTACTGCGCAGTTAATACCTAAATATTTCCCTTTGTCTTTATGTCCGGCTGCTTCTCGAATTTTCCGCGTTGTTCTTTGATCCATCAACGAGAGGGCCGGGAAAATATTTTCAAAATCAAAGAAACTTTGTTACTCGAATTTTCCATTGGCGATCGCGCCGACGCGGGCCGCGCACTCTAACTAATTGATGATTCGATGATGGGAGCACAAACGCTAGCGAAAAATCGTGCAGCGACGCTCTCCCCCGCTCTCTCTCTCTCTCTCTCTCTCTCTCTCTCGCCCCGGCATTAACCATTTAATTAACATTCGAACAAAGGCTCTCTCTCTCTCTCCAATGCGTGCGCACGCTGCAGGAGAAAAATGTAAAATTGAACAAACAGCGACTCTTGCAACGGCGCTGGCTTAATAATTCGCTCGTGTAATTGCCTTCCGCGAAACCGACGCGGTGAATAATGAAAAATGCTCCAGCGGGAAAATGACGAATAATGAGGTGAAGAATCATTCATCAGCGGGCGCGTTTTTTTCATTTTAGCAGCGTCCGAAAATCCCGCGCCGTCGATAATGACGTCTAATCCCGCATGCCGACCGACGTCATAAAGTCGCGTCAGCTACGCCGGCCAAATTTACGGCAGGCAGTTAGAAGGTTCGTACTTACTTATGTACGCGAAACGCTCGGAACAGGGTAAAAACGCCTGGCGTAGACTCCCCCGTTTTCCCTCGAATTGGCGGGGACCGCCTGCGGCGCAAGGAAAATCATCGCGCGCGAGGTCGCCTCTCCCTTTTGCCGCTACGTGCGAGACTGCGTCGTGGTCTCGCTTTATCCTTCGCAGCGGCGGCTAGGACACCATTAGACGCCGCCAGCGTTTCTGTTAGCTTCTCGGCCGAGGAAATGTATACGCCGCCACCGCCGCGACGCGACTCCCTTTTAGCCTGCCGCCGCAGATATGCCGAAGGTTGGGTAGAAAGTTTTTCCAATCGATTTCCGGCTGCTGTTCTTTCCAAGGTCGCGCGATTTTCGGTGAGTTTGAACGAGCCGTTCTCGATCTTAAAACGAAATTGTGTGTCGCATCATTCATCGAGGGTTCGATCGCTCGAAATGAAGAGTGCGATGTATAAAAACAAGCACAGGGAAAGAGAGAGAGAGAGAGAGAGAGAGAGAGAGAGAGAGAGAGCCCAGTCGAGCGAAAAACCCCATCCCGCCGTCGACGCGCAATCCACTCAGTCAGAAAGTGGCGGCCGTCGCCGGGGGTCCTTCGATTCTTTGGAAATCGACTTAGCCGAGCCGTCTCTCACCCTCGCATATACGAGCTTTTCCCTCGGACGACGCCCGCAGGAGCGCGAGCCGAGAAGGGGACGCGGCCGCCCGCGGAGACGAGCAGGCAAATCGCGAGAGGACGCGTCGCGCTCTCCCTTCGCATTAGCGGGGCTGAAACACGAGGCGCAGCCAGTCCCCGCCCTCGCAGACATTCCATTTTTTTTTCCCTGCAAAACAAGGGGACGAGCGCGCCTCGCGGAGGAATGCGCGCCGGCGGCGGAAATTATATCCCCTCGCGAGCGCGAGATTACCGATCGATGCTGATTATCGTCGGCGCTTCTCCCCCCTCGATGCTCGCGCATATGGCAGGAGAGCTTTTTTGTGGGCCTTTGATTATGCAAATGGCCCTCGTGACTTATCGGGATTCGGCGGGCCCTCCGTCGAGAAAGAGATCTTCTTCGATGCTCTCGGACGCGAGGATTTTAGGTGCAGGCGTTTTCGACTTGGCGCTCCTCGGGCTTCGATCGGCGGCTCTTTGGCACAATAACGCACGTGCAGATGCCATACGCGGGCGCACGACCCCATCGCGAGTCGCGCGGCCTGCGAACAGATGCGCGCCGAGCTAGGCGAGGGGCCAGAATCGGGCGCGGGAAGAAGAAGCTGGTTTTCGATGAAATTAGCGGCCCGCGACGGCCTTCATCCCCCGCGGCGCTCCTACAGCTACACGCAGGCTAGCAAAGCAGCTCGGCATCTCTCGCGACCATGCAAACGTCGCGCGAACCCTCGCACGGCTCGCAGCTGCTCCTGTAGCTGTACGCGCGTACACAGGTCATAAAGCCTTCTCTCTCTCTCTCTCTCTCTCTCTCTCTCGGCGACTAATTCTTGGCAGCTATAAGCCGGCGGCCCATGAGGCCCCGAAAGCATTAGCGTCTGCGATTTTCCACGATCCCGGCTCCGCGTGATTTATCGCTCTAGCAGACAGATTACAGAGCCCAGGCGGAAAAGAAAGTTCGAGGCAGAGAGCGAAAGAGCGAGAGCAGAGTCCAAATTAATATCCGCCGAATTAAAAATTGCTTTTCAATTTAGCCCAGGCGCTGCAGCGAGTGCACGGCTACATAGGTATAGCTCGCGTTTCCCTCGTCCAATATCCCGCGCGCGTTCGCGTCTCCCTTTGGCCGCCGCCTCCGCTCCTGTGTAATGCAGGTCCGCGTTCGCAAGCGAGAGGAGAGAGGCAGCTGCATCCCAGCGCGCGCGCGGGTATATAGCTATACGAGCCGGCACACGTACTGGAGCGACGACGCAGCCAGCCGGGCCGTATAGCTATAGGCTATAGGGTATGCAGGAGAGGCTGCCGTGCGCGGGCGAGAGTCTGTGTGCATAAAGCCGGGCTCCGCTATCTCGGGCTGCTGGGCTGGCCGGCGCTATAGCTATAGCGCTCTACTCGGGCTCGTCCGAGCGCGCGGATAAAAGGGAAGCCGGGAACCGGAGGACGTCGCGTCGACTCCCTCTCGCTCGCGTCGAAATCCGCACCGGCGCGTATATTGCAACTGCGCCCAGCGCTCCTTATATCGTCGCGGGGGGTCGATTCTTGTTGTGAAGTTCAAGCGAAAAAGGTATAGGCCTATACGGGATTAAAATATCGACGTCGCCTTTAATTTTCCAGCTTGATCAGGCCGGGACTGGGCAATCTAATTAGGCGGCAATTTGCCGGGGCGACATCCGCGCTAATGAATTACATCGGCATTTGCGAAAATTGAACTCGCCGCCGGGCCGGATAAAAGTGTGTGCGAAAACGGCTCTCTCGATCACGAGGCGGGCGCAGTGCCGCTGCAGCGCGCTCTCGACCGTGTAATTTGCGAGCTTTTCATCTCCGTGATGTTTCCGTCGCGCGCGCGCGCGCCCGCTTATGGGGCAGTAAAGTCGTTGAAATGAGCGTAATAAAAGAAATTGCTGCAAAACAAGCCTCGCTCGGCACGCGCTTTTCGATGCCTCTCCGGAGCGCGCTCACGCCTGGCTTATCTCTCGCGCGAGCGCCGTACGTGCGCGCGCCGGCGAGGCTGCTGAATATCGATCCTCAATCTCGCCGCCATCTCTCTGTCTCTCTCGCTCTCTCGGACATTAGGAAAACTCCCGGCGCCGCCGGAGAAAATACACGCACGCGCTGGCTGGAAATTGAGACGACGCTCCAAGATGAGGAATTTCACGCTCGACCTACATATATATATATATATATATATATATATATATATCTCACAACGCCGCGCGTAAATGAAAATACAGCGAGCGTTAATTATGTACGCGCCAGCCAGGCCGCCGTGTTTTTATTTCCAATAGCTCGATCCGGACGCCTGCGTTCCTGTTTACTTTTAATCAAGCGCGCTGCCGCGCCGCGGACATTTTTCATAATTGCCCGTACACTCGGCCGAGGAGGCCCGGTTCGATTATTTTTCAAAGAGCTTCTATCCTCGGCGTGACCTGTGTATGCGCACACGCAGACGCACACAAAAGTGTCCACGTAACGCTCGCGGCGCACGTGCTCGCGATTTATGCGCCGCCACGGGATTTATACACGCGCGCCTTTGAAATAGCCGATTCGCCGCGATGACGCAGACTGACGCTCTTCCGTGCGTCGCAAACGAGAGATAAACAAAGAAAGGCCTGCGCAGAGATAAAAGTGGGTCGCAGGCGGCAAGCGGGGCTCGCAACAAGTTTTTGCTTTCCACTATACGTACCGCGCGCTTGAAAATCCGATTGCCCGCGGTCGGGTTCAATGTCGTCGCCAAGTTTCCGAAGCCGTAGCTATATACGCGCGGCTAGACCAGGCCGGCGGCGAGAGAGAGAGAGAGAGAGAGACAGCGAAAGCGGGCCCCCGAGGTTAATGTCCTGATTTATTGCAGCCGCGAGACAATACGCAGTCGGCCGGAAAACTAGTCGACGTCGCCGATCGATATGCAACGAGCGCCTCGGAGACTCGGACTAGTAGATTTTCTCTCAGGGAAGAGTATTCGGCCGGATAAAAATTCCAACCGAATCTCCCGCAGCCAGAGAGGTCCAGGCACAACGCACACGAAAAAATCGAGGGCTCCGCATAGGAAAAATCCGCTCGTGCGCTGGCTCTGGCAAAAGAGAGAGAGAGAGAGAGAGAAAAATGCGGGGCCTCGGGCGCGCGAAGGCCGATAAAAAGCGATATCTCGCGTCCGGATCCGCGGCTCGCTGCTGCTGCTGCTGCTGCCGATAAAAAGTCCGCGGACGGCCCCGAGAAAGCGTGTGGCGCCATACGCCGTTATATTCGCGTCGCTTGCGAAACTCTCGCGCGATAAAGCGGCAGCTGCGATTGCGTCCTTTGCGCGAAAGCCGCGGAGACGAGGCCCGCGAGGAGGCAGGTGAACATTAATTCTGCGATGACTTGCCACGAGCGTGTTTTTGGCGCGCGACCGGGCCGAAATAGCCGCCAAACTGTATGACTTAACTTTAACGCTAGATGAAAGCAACTCTCCCTCGCTATACACGCACAAATTAATAATAGGATCGCGCACGCGCGCTCACTCCCCCTGCTCTCGCTCCTTAGCTTTGTTTTCGACGCGCGCGCGCGCGCGCGCGGTCGGCAGCAGATAAGGGAGACGGTCGCGAAGGCGCGGAGCGAGGGGGCAAGTTATTTGGCCTCGCGGCAACGTCGCACACGCGCGAGCGCGAAAGAAAAGACCTCGATCTCGCTGCGCGCGGAGCTGTCGCGACGAGCGAGGGGGCCGCGAACGGCGCGAACCAACAACCTCATACGCGCGCGTGTATATATATACACACACACACACACACACACACACACATACGCAGCGGCGGAGAAATGTGCGAGGCGGCGCCGACGCTCTATAGCTCTATACATATACGCGCGTCGTCTGCTTGGAACGCTGCTTGGAAAGTTGATGAGAAAGAGCGGCTGAGAAATCGAGGGGAAAATTAGAGCCTCGGCAGCGAATTGGGGGACCTCGCCGGCATCGTGCGAAAAAAAGTATAGGTGTGTGGCCTTGCGCGAGCAAAAATTCAAAGCGGAAAAAAGGCATCAGGAGAACCGGCGCACTGGCGGATGGACAGAGACGGCTGTATAGTCGGCGGGTGACGCAACAGCTCGAGCTCGCGCGACTTTTTCGACGATGCTCGATTAGGCTTCCTGCGTCAATTACGCGCGCGGCAATCATTTTCTCTTTCGACTGACTGCTCCGCTGTATCTAAGCGCGCGCGGTTCTCGCTTTTTTTTTTCTCATTATGCCGAGTATGCCGTCCGGCGATGGGCGCACTCGAGATAACGCGCATTTTTATCGGGCCCGATTATCGGCATCGGATAAATCATTTCTCCTGGTCAGATGGACGAACATTACTCGAGAGCAGTAGCGGATGAACCTCGGTATATTGTGTACACGAGCGAGCGCGCGCAGGTAGTCCGTTGAAACCGTAGCCCGCTATTACCAAGAATAACAAACTCCCCCTCCCGCCGCGCCGAACGAAAAATCGAGAAGGCGAGAACGGCGGTCCCCATAAACGTGCGCACGAGTTTTCTCGTTTCGGATTAACCGTCAGCCTCGCTACACCTACTCAGATCCACATTGACAATCGCCAATAACTTGAGGAGACGTCCGCCCGCATCGAACTGTCGTCTAATTTGAATTATTAGCCTTTAATTGCCAGGGCTAGCTCTCAGTTCGGGATTGAAGTTTATTGTCAACAACAGCTCCTCCCGCCAAAACCCAAGGGCCGTGGCGTTGCTCCTCTTCTACCTAAGTGTTTAGAGGATTATGCATCAGCTTTCCCCCAGCGGTCTGCTCTTCCCCCCCCCCCCGACGACCCCAATAAACGTGTGCTCGTTCGCCGACAGCAGATTACTTTTCGAAGATTTTGCACGCGCTTTGCCAATACCTGAAATGTCTCCCTTTTCGATGATTTATTGCTCTGCTCCGAAATGCGCTGCACAGAGACGCGTTCGAGAGTCGAGACTCGTGCGCGATAAAATAAAAGAGAGAGTGTCTGTCTGTCGCTTACGCGATTATCGCCCGACGAGCGCGCGGCTATTTTCGTTCGGCTCGCGCGACTATAGGAGAGAATCAAACTTGTCCGCATCCGAGCGCGCAAAAAGGAAACGTCGAACTCTTCGAGCGGCCGACGTAACGGCGGTGCAGGACAAAACCCACGCCAACTAATTTTGCAGCCGCCTTCGTCACGCTATTGTGGAGCTGCTGCAGCGCGTCAGCATCAGCATGCGAGTACCTATAAAAAGTGCGAGAGGCCGCCCCGTCGGCATACTCGTATAACGTATACATATAAAAGCGAAGCGCGCAGACGCGAGATAAAGACGCGAAAGGAGAGGGAAAGTCCTGCTCGCGTCAGCTGTTCTCTCTTTTGTTGTTATTGCGCGTGGCCATCGCCAAATCCATCCAAATCTACCTTCGCTTCTTCCGCCGTTGGCGTTCACGCATATTTATTGCCTCTTGCGAGTTGCAGCTAACGCGGAAACAACAAACAAGCGAGAGCGGCTCTGGAAAACATTGCCGTCATCGGCGGCCGAAATGCCATACAGCGAGCCGGGGGGAGAGAGAGAGAGAGGGGATGAGTCAGCCCGCTGCGTATTTCGCAGGTATACCTACACGGCGCGTACTTTCCTCCGAGCCGATCTCTGTGCGTCTCTTTTTGCTATCTCTCCTCTCTCTCCTCTCTCGCTGGCGCGCGCGTCCTCTCTCTAATTCGAGCCGCGAGCTCGGCGCTGTGCTGCCAAAATGAAAAAACGCACGAGCGGGAGACAAAAGCGCCGGCGGGATTGCTTTCTGCGCACATAGGGACGACACACGCGTGCAGTGCCGGAGCTTTTTCGAGGGAGCCTGCTGCATGCGCCCGTGAGGTCAGGCCCGGCACGCGATGCCTGTCTGCGACACTTTTTCGCTTATAATTCGGAGCGGCGATTACGAACGCACCGAGGCGGTCAAGATCAAGGGCGTGCGAGTGGAATAAAAACCGAGAAACAGTATAGAGGAGAGACCTCGTGGCCAATAATATTGTTTTCCCGCGCGCGACGCCGATTGGCTCGTACACGACTGCTCTTATATATACCATAACTCTCTCTCTCTCTCTCTCTCTCTCTCTCTCTCTCTCTCTCTCTCTC